>JAHXZK010000053.1:0-123245 GCA_020975415.1 Calonectria hawksworthii | reverse complement strand
TTTTTTTTGATCTGTGTAGCCTGGGGTGTGTTGTGTAACGTGTGGTTGAAGCATGTGGCTGTCCCAAGTGTGTGTCTAAGTCTGCAAGGCATGTCCGTCAAAAGAGACGTAATACTCTACGTCATGGGAAGCTTGTGTATGGGCTCAACTCTTGCCAGGGAGGCAATTGCAGGCTAGACAATGATATACAAAACAAAACATCGTACTTGCCTGTGAAACACAATTGTGGCGGTACCCATTGCCATTGGCTCCCAGATTGGCCATGTGCTTGGTTACGGAATGATGACATTCCCGTGCAGCTGCTGGCTGAGAGCTCTCATGCAGCAAAGCTGACTACCTACTCAACTCGGGCAAACGCATTGAAACCAAACAGGCAATTACCATGCAGGTAGCTTTTCGGAATCAATTGCGCGCGGCGCCCGTGACGCGCACACCCGGCGAGACCAGCTGCAACTCAAAAAGAGACCAATGCAACGAGACGTTTCGGTGCAGGCTTACAGGTGCCATGTCTCAAATGCCAAAACCCCTCCACCTTCGCCCATCGCCCATCGCCCATCGCCGATCTGGCGCACACGTGCATAAGTGGTGGTGGTGTATGTATAGCTATGTATCCTGCATACATGGAAGGTTTGAAATGGAGGGGGGGTAAGCAGACTGGGGGGGATGGATTGTGCATCATGGTGGCGGGCGTCCAGAATGCGCCGTGGGACATGGAACATGGGATGGATGGAGGGGATGTGGATGTGGCTCTCAGCCGTGTTTGCGACTGGGTTGCGCTGAGGGCGGCACTGCGACAAAAGAAAGGGAAAAAAAGAAAGAAAAACAGCCGACAGCTCTCTCTAGGTACCATGTACAAGCTTAGTTAGACTTGCTTGCACATGCGCCAACTGCTGCTACTACCGAGTGCAACGCAACGAACGAAACGTGACTGCATTGTGTCACCAACCATTGGTTGTCGACAGTGAAAAAAAAATCAAAATCGTACGTGAGAGAGAGAGCAATGATGGAAAATTGCAATTCAAAAATTCTTGTGCGCCGCACGTAGCAGTGCTCAAGGGCTTTGCATCGTCGCCTCGTTCGATCAACGGCCAAGGTACAAGGGGTGCCCCCCCCAACGACCGTTGAGCGGATGGGTCGATTTCGGAGCCAGAAAATTTATAGATTCGCGACGTCAGCCCACATCTGCAACGGCGCCTCCAACTTTTCTCGCAACTTTTCCCTCTCCATCGGTGCGCCGCGCTCTCCGTCGAAGCTCGCAACGACTCAATGGCGCCCTCCGCGATCAAGAGAAAGGCCGGGTCCAGCCCAGGCGCAAAAAAGGCCCTCGCAAAGCGCTCAAAGCCCTGTACGTCCCTCCCCAGATGCTCACCACCTCTCCGGGTCCGGAGCACGCCCGCTTACACGCCCTGCCTCGTCGTCCAGCCCTGAGCGCCGACCTGGCCAAGCAGCGCTTCCGCGCCGGCCTCTTTGACAAGAAGGTCCTCGACTCGTACACCACCCAGTATGCCGAGTCCAGCCCCTACAAGCACGCCGTCATCGACGGCCTCATGGACGACGCCCTCCTGCGATCGGTCCGCGACGAGATCAAGGCCAACGTCTCCTTCACCCCCAAGGAGACCGACATCTACAAGATCCACCAGTCCGGCGACCTCGCCAACCTCGACGGCCTGGACGACGAGTCCCTGGCCAAGCTGCCCTCGCTCAAGAAGCTCCGCGACGCCATCTACTCCGAGACGTTCCGCAACTACGTCTCCCACATCACCGCCTGCGGCCCGCTGAGCGCCCGCAAGACCGATCTTGCCATCAACATCTACACTCCCGGCTGCTACCTCCTCTGCCACGACGATGTCATTGGAAGCCGCCGCGTGAGCTACATTCTCTACCTCGTCGACCCGGACAACTCGTGGAAGGCCGAGTGGGGTGGCGCTCTGCGCCTGTTCCCCGTCCAGGAGATCAAGGGCAAGGACGGCGAAGTCGCCAAGACCCCTCTGCCCGACGTCTCCAAGGTCATCCCTCCCGCCTGGAACCAGCTCAGCTTCTTTGCCGTCCAGCCCGGCGAGAGCTTCCACGACGTGGAGGAGGTCTACCATGCCGAGACCAAGAAGCAGCTCGAGAAGGATGGCGGCCGAGTCCGCATGGCCATCAGCGGATGGTTCCACATCCCCCAGCTCGGCGAGGATGGCTACATTGAGGGCGAGGAGGAGCGGAACGCAAAGAACAGCGGCCTCATGCAGCTCCAGGGCAACCCCGCCCAATACGACGTGCCTCAGGCCAAGCCCATCCCAGCTGACCAGTCCGAGTCTGAAGAGGGCTTCGACGAGGCCGACCTCGAGTTCCTGCTCAAGTACATTGCGCCCAACTACCTGACCCCCGATGTCCTGGAGCAAATTGCAGAGCGCTTCGAGGATGACTCCAGCATCACCTTGCCAAACATCCTCTCCAAGAAGTTTGCCAGCAAGCTAAAAGACTACGTCGAGGCCGAGGAGAAGAAGCCCGCCCTCGAAGACACGGCCGTCATTGAGAAGACGACGGCATGGAAGGTTGCTAAGCCTCCTCACAAGTACCGCTATCTCTACCAGCAGCCCAGCGGACCTGGCCGGGCCCGCCCCTCCAAGGAAGAGTCGCCCATTGCCGAGCTGCTGGATGTCTTCTTGCCCAGCAAGCAGTTCCGACAGTGGCTCCAGATGGCCACCAATACTACCATCGAGAGCGCCGACCTCCTTGCTCGACGTTTCCGTCGAGGTTTGGACTACACCCTGGCCACCGGCCACGAGGGCAAGGCCCGTCTAGAAGTCAACCTTGGCTTCACTCCTACCCCCGGCTGGGGCGACGAGGAAGAAGACGAGGAGGAGGAAGAGCCCGAGGAAGAGCCCGAGACCAAGGGTAAGGGCAAGGGTAAGGGCAAAGCTGTCGAGAAGAAGAACAAGAAAAACAAGAAGAGCAAGAAGGAGGAGAAGCCCCCCAAGGAGCCTCAGGAGGAGGTTGGTGGTCACGAGGTTTACATGGCTGGCGACGGCGATGCCGACGAGGATGCCGCCGTCTACAAGACCAGCGGTGACGACGACAACATCCTCTTCTTCCAGGCCGCCTCCTGGAACAAGTTGACCATTGTCCTGCGCGACAGTGACATTCTCAAGTTTGTCAAGTACGTCAGCAAGAGCGCAAAGGGCGACCGCTGGGACATTACGGGTGTGTTTGAGGTTGAGGAGAATGATGACGATGACGACGATGAAGACTCTGACAACGGCGAGGGAGCGGCACCCAAGGATGATGATGATGACGACGATGATGACTCTGAGGAGGAATTCCAGGGCTTCTCGGATTAAAAAGGACAAAAAAGTATGACGAGTCTGGCTAGATAAAACAAAAACAAGGAGCACGGTCACATAACGGAGCTTGATAATACCATTTGAGCAGCATAGCAACTTTTTTTTTTGGATTCAATTTTGCTTAAAAAAACAAAAGGTGGTTTGATTCTTCTCATCGAACGGACCTGCCCTCTACTGGGGCGGTGGTAAATAAACATCTATGAATAAATTCGGGTGCGTTTATGGACCCTGACTCTGGGTATCTATCTCGTCTGACATGTGACGTATCATATGGTCGATATTTACAATAAGCTCTCCTCGTCGTATCGTACGATGTGGGGCAGTGGGCTGATTTGCTTCCTCTGAATACTTCTGCTGATACATATCTGGCTCATGATCGAGCGGTGAGTGAGTGAATGTAGCTCGTCGGAGTTGAGTTTGTGTAGCGGCGCTTGGCTGGGTAATCCTAGTTAGACGCTGCCGCATTGCTATCATGCCGGGATAAGCACGGGTTCTCTTTGTGAAGAACTCGACTTTACTTTGGTTGAAAGTTGAAGCTGGAAAAGTGGCATGTCATCCGGTCATCATGCTGGCTCTAGCTTGTTGTTAAATAGGCTCGAGACTTCGTTCTGAAGCAACTCTGTAACCCCTTGGGCCTCCTGCGCTCGACCAGATTGCGTGAGGTGGTTGACTGTATCGTGTCCCAGAAACGCCAGCCACGAGACTACGCTGAGCTTGGCAGGCTTTGATTTCTTGGGGCCAATGGCGCTTGCCATTTTCCGAAGAGTTTCCTTGTCTTCAAAGAATCTAAGGGCTGGGACGTGGTCGGGATGAGTGGGGTGATAGAGGTGGAGGTGCGCACGCTCCATGAGGAACGGCTGGGGCAGGTAATCAGCCGTAGCCATGTGAGCCTCGAAAAGCTCTTCAGAAGGCGCAGGCCTACTGTATGCCTCCACAGTCGAGAACCACGAGACAGACCTCCAGGACGAGACCAGAAGTTCAGAGAGAAGCGGGCTCTTTTGAAACATGTGCTGGGCTTGAAGCATTGTGGAGATGCCCGAGTCAAGATTGCCATGTTGGGGTTGGCATTTGGTTCGGACGAGCTCTGCCAGGAGATGCGATGCCCTTTTGAGACGCTTTTCATCGGGGAGATTGTTGGAAGAGCCATGGATGGTTTGGGCTAACCACTCCCATGCGATTTCTTCCATTCCTTCCGCGACCATGAATGGAGCCAGCGTGCGCACAAACGTTTGGTTGTCCAGAAAGCGCAGATCCTGCTCAGCACCAGAAGACCGAAGCCAGCGAATTACACGAGATGTGGTCCCCGAGGCTGCGAGGGCCTTGCCGCTGGGGTCTAGCGCCTGGAGTTCCTTGGCTTTGGCTGCCATACAACCAATGGCCGCTTTCGGTGTCATCATTCCTCGTGCCACAGCATGATCAAAAACTTCAAGGGGATCGCGCTGAGGCAAGGGAAGGTTGGAAGGAAAAGTCGAGTTGATATCCTTGCTGTAGCTGAACAAGGGATTGGAGAGAATGTCCTTCAAATGCCGGTTTGTAGCGGATAGTCGGATAGGATGGGTCGGGTCAGCGACTTTGGAGGAAGGAGCGGGGGCTTCATCAGCGGACTGGCCATATTCGCGATCGAGCTGTTTTCGAAAAGATGTTTTGAGACCGTCGAGCAGCTTCTGGGATTGCTGTTTCGAGAGGGGAAGAGGTTCGTGGTACGATGCGAAGAGATTCTTCAGCGAATGGACTGCCTTGGTCGAGAACATGGTGGGCAGGGCAGTCGAGGAAGTGGGCGGCGCTACCTATGGCAGGCCCAGCCCGGAATTTGGAATTGAGGTCGGCGGTGGTTGGTGAAGAAGGCGTGAAACAATGGCAACCGGGTTTGACGTGATGTCCCATCATGATACCATCGCGAACGAGCCATCGCAAGGTGATGTGTGGGGCATTGCGGCTTGTCATGTGACCCAGCCGTATCGAACGAAACAAGACAGCGGCTGTACCTTAGGGAGTTGGCTCCTTAGCCTCACTGGCAGGGGAGGGGTGGTACGTACCCCGACTCCAGAGCGATCTGATGGGCTGAGATGGGGGAGGGACGCTGTGAACTGTTTGCTGGAGGCAAGGAGCTTGCGTGGGTCTCAGACCTTACTGTGAGTGGCTAGTACAGCCCCTGGCACCAAATTTGGGTAGCAATTAAGGTACCGGGACCTCGAGGCCATCGAGATGCACCGCGGCAGACGTGGGGAGGCAGCTCGGCCGAGGTACAGGTACCTGCGCTCGCCAAGGGTGGAGGTGCATGGAGGCTTCGAGAGCAGCTTGGAAGCAAGCAGCCGTCCGTGATACGTCGGGTTTGCGACTTTGTGCGCACGAGGAGAGACCAAACAAAACAAGTCTCAAGAGCGGAGATGCCATTTGCCCTTGGGGCTCTTGAGCAGGGAGAAAGCCCTTATGTGCGCCTCGGCCAGGGCGACACGGCCGTTAATGCACAATGGCACCAATGGCATCAATGCAGGGAGCAAACACAGGTTGCGAAAAAACAAAAAAGGCCATCACTGACGCTGACGTGTGACGTGAGCGAGGGTCAGGCATTTTCGCACGCACAACAAATCGAATACGGAATTAACCGTGGTTGCTAGCAGGCTGCCCGGAGCCAGGAATGAGGTCGGCAATGTATGCACAATGTACGTGCATGGATGACCTCTGCCCTCGTGATCTATTGCCGTTGCCCTCGTCCTCGGGGTGCTCCACGATGCGTCATTGCCATTCATCAGGGCCAGCCACTGTCTGATTTCCCCTGCCCGGCTCCCCTGTGTGCGTTGCTCGAGTGTCTCCCCCGCTGCCCTGCCGTCCCCGTTGCTTGCGTGCTTGTGTGGGTTTGGGCGTCGGCCGCGGCGAGGGCGATCGCCCAGGATCTCTCTTTAAGGCGGCCTCTAGCCCACGGCCAGGCATTTGGGATGGCAGGTTGATAGGTTGGTTAGCACCTTGGAGGCCAAGCGAGTGCCAGACTACAAACGAGGGCTGCAACAGCGATGCAGCCATGGTACCACTGGGGCGAGCACGAGTGACATTGGGCCAAGGCGTGTTGTCAGGGCAAATGGCAAGTATCGGGCGAGCGACCTCGATGTCATCAAGGTACCTGCGGCCAGGCCGTTACGCCACTCCAAGACAAGGTATCGCTCTGGCAGAGGAGGGCTTCTTTCAACGGGGGCGAGCTAGGGTGCCCTGGACTCCGTTCCAAGTTGCAGTTGGTGCGGCCAGGGCCTGTGCTCCTGGGGGGAGGGGGGCCTACAAGACTGCCAGGGAGGCTAAGGAGGTGCCGATGCACTGTGGGCGTGCTGTAAGGTGGGAGAGCACAGTGCTGTGGGCGATCTGCTTGCGGCGGTACGTACCTCCCTTCAGCCCACTGACCCTCTCATCTGAGCCGACGCGGTCGGTGGTCCCAGCCCATAGCCCCCCCCATAGTCCAGAGCCCATAGGCCATAGTATAGACCACAGACCCAAAGGGGGCTTCGCTGGGCTGGACTTGCTGGGGCGTCACCACTCACGGTCGCCATTCACTAGCCGCTAAGGCAAAACCTTCGTAACCTGAACCTTTCTTCTGCTTCTGGGGAAAACCTCGTGCCTCTTTCTCCTCTCCCCTTCCCACTTTAGCACCTTTCAACTCTCCTCCATCATCTGGCCTCTCTCCTTCATCGACGCCCTCATCTGTCGATTTCTCATCCGGTCACTGTCGACCTTTCTCTCCCTCCTGTCTGTTGCTTCCGCGAGGACAGCTGACGGGCTAATTTGTTTTCTTCTCTTCTTGCTGAGCGCAGCTCTCACCATTCACACCCAAATATCCCCCCATGTCCGACGCGACCACACGGCCAGCCGCCTCGCGCGGCAGAGGCTCCGGCCGCGGTGGTAGAGGAGGTTTCGCCGGTCGAGGCGGCCGCAGAACCAATGGCGACAAGGCCGACCACAAGGCCGACGAGTCCCTCGGAGCATTCGATGACGAAGGCGGCGACATTGGCGAGCTCCGAAAGCAATACGGCGACAAGACGTCCATGATTCGCGCTGTGTTCCCCGACTGGTCGGAGGTTGATATTCTCTTTGCTCTTCAAGAGACCAACGGCGACCAAGACGAGGCTGTTTCTCGAATTGCTGATGGTACGTGTGGCCTCTTTTTTCCCAACTGCCGTTGTACACCGCACGCTGCCACGCTGTTCTGCTTGCAAGCTGGCGAATGCATACGCACGCAGCACACCACCCACTGTTTGGCTGGCACGCTCTTGCATTGGTTCCCTTTGCGCTCCCTTTTCTGGGCCATCGTTTATCCACTGACACCCATTTTTTCTAGGCTCAATTTCTCAATGGGGCGAAGTTTCAAAGCCCAAGAAGACGTCTCGCGCAAAGACGAAGGAACACACTTCTGCGCCTTCGAACAATGATGCCTCAGCCGCCCCCCGAGCTGCTCGCGGCGGCCGCACCGTCTCAGAGGGAGCCAGAGGCCGAGGCAGAGCCACCGAGCGAGGAGGAGCCACCCGCGGCGGTCGCGGTCGATCTGCTGCCCCCACCAACGGCACACGAAGCAAGGACAACCAGCAGTTGTCCGTTCCTACCGAGGAGTCATCTGCTTGGAGCAATGGAAAGCCCAAGGATGATGCTGCCGAGGAAAAGGAAGCTCCTGTTGAGAAGCCAGCTCCTACTGAACCACCGAAACCTGCTGCTCCCCCAGTAAAGACTTGGGCAAGCATGCTCCGACAGTCGACTACTCCCAAGGCACCTCCCCCCAAGCCTAAGGAAGCTCCCACACCTAAGCCCGCTCCCGCACCCGCACCCGAACCCGTTGAACCTGAACCTGCTGTCCCCGAACCCGCCACCGAACCCGAGCCCGAACCTGAACCTGAGCCTGTTGCCGCCGAGCCTGAGACCGAGAGCACTCCCGTCGCAGATGTTGTGGCTCCAGTTGAAGCCCCCGTGATCGTCGAAGCTGAAGTTGCCCTTCCACCTTCCAAGGACGAACTCACCGAGACCAATCTTGAGCAGGTTATTGATGATTCCAAGCCACCTGCCACCGGCACCGCCGCAAGCACCGCTGCTGACTCTTGGGACCCTCGACAGAACCCTGGCAGCGTTACTGCCACACCCATCTCGGCTGCCCAGCAGCAGCATCAACGACCTGAGGCCAGCGGCTTCGCCGCAACTGCGGCTAAAGCCACTGCTGAACGAACTACACGAGGACCCACACACCACCCTCGACGAATTCTTGACCAAGAAGAAGCTGTCCGCATGCCTGGCAACCGCGAGGTTGACCGTGCTGCTGTTCAGTTTGGCTCCCTCAACTTGAACGGAGGTGAGGACGACATTGACGGAGATCGTGAGGAGCCCGAAACCCGGGCCCAACCTCCGGCTGATTCTCCTGTCGCCCACCCTCGCACATCTCTACCTCCCGCTACTCAACCCGCCGTCCCTGAGGCATTCTCCCAGAAACAGGTCACCCCCGCTGTTCCTCCCATCGCCGCTCCCGCTGGTATGCTACCCTCTTGACGGATCCCCCTCTTGAAACGGTACTGATTTTTTATTGTAGCTCCCGCAGCCGCCACTCAGGCTCCCGCTCCTGCTCAGCCTGCCGTCCCCAACCCCCAGCAGTTCGGCCGATTTGGCCAGGCTGGTGCTCAGGACGCTGCTGCCGCCGCCGCCCCTCAGAAACCGCTGGATCCTTTTGCCCAGCAGAACACACCCTCCTCTCAACCTCCCTTCGATAACTTCGCCGCCCAGACTTCCCAGCCACAGCAGCCTGGTGCCGGCTTCAGCTCCGCACCCAGCGACTACGCCTCTTACTACACCGCAAACCAACCCGACCGAAACCCCTACAGCTACTACAACCAACAGTTTGGCCAGCAAGGAGCTCAGGGCCAGCAAGATGCCCCCTCGCAGCGACCTTTTGGAGGATACGGTGCTTCCCAGGCCGACAACCTCAGCCAATACCCGCAGAGCGGAGCTCTGCACAACCAGCCTCGATTCGGGGGCAACGCAAACGATGCCCAGAACAGTGGCACCAGCACCCCCAACCCCGCCGCCCAGGCTCAACAGCAGCAGCCTCAGGGCCAGCAGCCCGCTCAGCAGCCCGCCCAGCAGGGTCAGCAGCAGGGCCAGCAACAGCAGCAGCAGCCTGCTCAGGGCTCCCAGCCCCAGTCTCATGGCCAGCAGTACCCCAACTACAACCACCCTTACTACAGCAACCCTTACTACCACCAATACTACTCTGGATACGGCCACAGCGGTTTTGGCCCGTATGCAGGAAAGGGGGGCATGTACGGTCAACCTTACGGAGTCTCGCCTAATGCTCCTTATGATCACACTTCTTCTCCTGCCGGCTTTGCCCAGTCCTCGCTTCACCGCGACAGCGCTCTTGGCTCTGGTGGCCTCGGTGATTACGGCCGCGCTGCCACTACTCAGGCTGGCAGCCAGCCCGGCCTTGGTGGTGCCAGCACCTTTGGCAGTGTTCACGACAGCTTTGCCCGTGGAGGTGCCTCGTCTTTCCAGTCCCAGGGCCAGGGTTTCAACAGCCAGGCACAGCCCAATGCTGCTGCAGGCACCGATGAGCTGAAGCCTTTTGGTGAATCCAAGACGTCTTCGGGCCCCTCTCCCTCGATTGGCGGAGCTCGACCTGGCTCAGCCGCGAACAACGCCCCTGCTGCTCAGAGCGGCCTTCCCCCGCCCCAGAACTCGCAGATGGGTGGTGGCTACGGTGGCTACCCCAGCCAGCTACAGGGCCACAACCTCCACGGCAGCAACGCCTACGGAATGGGCGCCAACGCTGCCGGTAGCCAGCACGCTAACAGCCCCTACGGCTCGTACGGTCAGGGCGGATTTGGCAGCGGCGGCTACTACGGCGCCAACCAGCAGCAGCAGCGCGGCGGCTGGGGAGGCAACTACCATTAGTGTGGTAGCAACAGCAGGGGCGAACGTAGGCGGCTCAGCCGCTACCGCCCCCGGGTGTTTGACGGTGGGTTTGGGCCCCGGAGGATGCGTAACCAGGCAGCGTCTCGGGCTCATGTGACCACGGTGCTCACCCAAGGAGGAGATATGAGATGAGAAGGCACTATGGGAAAGATAATCATCACTATTTGGTGCGTCAGTGTTCGTGGGGGAAACGCAGATATTTCTTCTCACTCCTCAATGTGTCTTACGTGTACGATTGTTTCTTTTTTCGAGAATCACCTAAAAAGAATCGAGGTGGCATTGGCGATGGCAAGGACGAAAGGGAGGGAGTGAGTGACGTTCGTCTCTATTTATTTTCTCTTATTTGCCGGACCACGGGGATATGCGTGTCGTTCCCACGCGTTGCTTGCTTGATTTTTGGTCGTTTTTCGGGGGGGTTTCAACGGCGGGATTTGTTAATTGGAGGGCACTTGCGGACATGTTTTAGGAGTGGACGTGAATCCTTTTGCGATTGTTGTATTCTTTGGCCGGTGCAGAATGAGGGATGAGGGATGAAAGGAAACGAGGATGGTTGGGACCAGGTGAATTGGCAGGATAGGAATTCGCCAGGCAAGGTACAAACGAAACGGATTGAGATTGAGTAGCCCGGATCAGGGCTCGACATCCAATGAAATAAAAAATATTGGAGAGGAACATGATTATGGCTCACGCTGAGGCTCCTTTGTGTGATGTGTGTGTGTACTTGTTTTGTATTGTATTGACTGGGTTGTGCAAGCCTGCATACATGTGAGGGGGGAGAGGGTATATATTTCAAGTTGAATGAATACCCGGAACGAGCTGTTGTTGACAATTGACGCTGGCTAGATGGGTAATTGGAGTGTTGGAAGTATCCTGAGCAAAGTTATCAAGCAGGAGAAGAATTTGAGAGCTGAAAAGTGTTGATAAGGATGGCTGGCGCGAGGAATATGGAGCAGTGGTTACCAAGATGCAGTTGCAAGGTTCCGTCTTCGGCTCTTTCCCCATGCGCTAGCTAAGATGATGAGCGCTGCAGCAAGTCGGCGACAATTCGTGGAGCCGAGGGGATGGCTGACAGACAGGGATGGCCATCTTTTCAAGGGACCTTGGATGATTCATCGATTCGATCCCGGGTCGGTTTCGTGCAGTCGCGCAACAGGCAAGAGGAGCCAATGGCAAGGGTCGACGTAACCCTTCCCCGTTTCTGATTGACGCAGTGTCGAGGCGAGAAGAGGTAGATGCAGCGCACCTAGATACCAGCCAACTCTCCGATCTCCGACTTTGGGGGCTGCGGAGACGACCCTATCTATGGTGTACATGAGCACGCCTTATGTGTACATGGGCGCGCCTACTGCTGGTCATCCCTGGAGAATGACGTACCGCGTGAGTTTCTGGGAAGGCTTTTCCTTCTTATTTTTCTCTTTTTCGGTTACAGCAACAATACCCGGAGCTACCAACCTAGTCCCTTCCCCCCCGTTCCTATTCGGAAACTGAACCCGCGCGGGATTCGATTACAAACCAATCCCAGCACAAGTCGAATTCGTTCTGGTGGTTGTCTCTCTCCCCCCTTCTCTGTCCCCCTCCCCTGCTCGGCCTCCCGAAGGGACCACACCCCACAACCCCGGCTGTTGCCCTTCTCCACAAGGTTGCCGGTGGTCAGCGACCCCGGTGCCAGTGTGAGTGTCCCATATTTTTTTTTATTAATTGGTTTTTTTTTTTATCTTCGCTCGCTTGTTGCTCGGTTTTACGAATTGCCTAACTCAAGGCGTGTCTTGGTGATGGCGGCGGCAGCAGGCGAATTGCGTCTTACTTACATGCAGTGCGTCTGTGTGTCTGCGTGATGCAGTGTCAATCGTTCCCCCAAACAAGAGCCAAGATGGGGTTAGTTCTTCTCTCCTTCCCCCTCACGAAGCGGAGTTTGGCTGGGGTTGTCCCCGGGTCTCTATCGCGACTGGTGAGAGGGCGAGAGAGTGTTGGCTGGGAGGAGGTGCACCGCTGAGGATTTCGCCATTCTCGGCGTCCTGGGTTGCGGACCCACCGCCCTCCATCCCCATGCTCTCAGGTGTGCGACTTTGGGCTTGGCGCAAGTTATATATTGTGCCGGCCCGTCAATTTCCCTTCATCCTTCGCGCGCCCCCATCCTTCCCTTATCATGCCCTGTAGAGTAGACGTCAGATAGTGAGAGCGGGAGTGGGAGAAATCTCGCTTTGTCTTTGCTGTCAGTTGCTGCAAGCCGGTGCTTTTCTCCACCACCCCGGACAATTTTTTTTACATTTAATAACAAGGGGAGGGAGAGAGAAAAAAAATCCCCCTTATCGTCCGACGTTTTCTACTCTTTTTTACACGCACGATGGCGGTCGGTGAGAAAACCGACAACTCTTCGCCAGGAGTCTCGGTTGTTGAGACTACTGGCGATGGCGCTCCTGTTGGCTTAACCGCTAAGGAAATTGATTCGGCGGAATTAGCCACCGACGTCGGTACGGACCCGGAAAAGAAATCGCCGGCACCGGCTCGGAGCTCCAACTCTATCACTGTCAACGACCGATCCGGCGGCGACGACGACGACGCTGACTCAATTGAGTCCAAGGACGAGTTGCAACTTTCAAAGGCTCGCTGCATTGCCCTGGTAGCCACTGTTACGGGAGCCTCATTTCTCAATGCAAGTTTCTTTTCTTTCCCTCTCTTTTACAGCTTTGCTGCTTATCTTCTTGGAATCATGCTCTAACACGCTTCAACTTAGACCCTCGCCAGCCAGAGCGTCGTCATCATCCTACCTCACATTAGTCGCGACCTCGGCATACCCGACACGCGACAGCAATGGGTCGTGTCTTCTTACGTCCTCACCTTTGGCTGCTTCCTGCTGCTTTGGGGTCGCATCGCTGACATCTACGGCAAGCGCCTCATCTTCATCCTGGGTTCCATATGGGTCACCATCTCGTGCGTCGTGAACCCTTTTCTTCCCTCAGAGATTGCCTTTGATTTGTTTCGTGGTCTGCACGGCCTGGTAAGACACTGTCCCGGATAGAGACAAACTCCCTGTTTTTTTTTTTTTTTTTTTTGGATTGACACCAGGCTAACAACGGTTTTGTTTCTCTTGGCTTTAGGGGGCTGCTGCCAACGTTCCAACGGCCATTGGCATCCTGGGCACCACGTTTCCGCCCGGAAAGGCCAAGAACTATGCCTTTAGCGCGTACGGTAAGCGGAATTTCCCTTTTATTTCCGCGACTTTGAACATGGATATTGGCTAACTGCGTTGGTAGCTGCCGGTGCGCCTCTTGGTAGCGTCTGCGGCAACTTAGTTTCGGGCCTCGTCGCAGAGTGGGCAAGCTGGAAATGGGTCTTTGGAGTGCTGGCCATCATGGCCGCCATCATCTCCGTCGCGGGCATCTTCTTTGTTCCCGCCTCCAAGGAGCCTCCAACTGACGGGGCCACCCTGAGAGCCAAGACCGCCAAGATCGATTGGATCGGCGCTACTCTCATCACGGTTGGCCTGCTAGCCCTCATGTTCGCCCTGACTGAGGGCAACGTCGTTGGATGGACTACGCCCTGGGTCCCTACCCTTATTGTCGTCGCCTTCCTCATCATTATCTCTTTTGGCTTCTGGGTGTACTACCTCGAGAACAAGACGAGCAGGCCGCCCCTGGTGAAGCCCTCCATCTTCCGCAAGTGGCGCTTCAGTGCCGTCATGATCATCATGGGTCTCTTCTTTGGCGGCTTCAACAACTTCCTCATCTACGCCACCTATTACTTCCAGGACTACCAGGGTCTGTCCCCGCTGCAGACCATGCTCCGGTTTATCCCCACGGGTGTCTCGGGTGCTATTATTGCTGTCATCGTCGCACACCTACTCGGCCGCATCCCAACCATCTTCATCCTAGGCGGCGGTCACATTTGCGTGTGCATTGCGGCGCTCCTCTACGCCGTTCCCATCCCACCCACTACTTCATACTTTGCCTGGGGACTCTGGGCCATGATCTTGTCCGTTGCTGGTGCCGACACCGCCTGGCCGTGCCTGACGCTTTACACCTCCCGCGAGCTCCCACCAGAGGACCAGGCCATTGGCGGCGCCCTCATCAACATGATGGGCATGTTCGGGCGTGCCATTGCCCTCGCCATTGCCACCGCCGTGCAGTCGTCCGTCATGGCCTCAGCGCGGGGCGTCGACGTCCAGCACGTCGGGTCCGTCGAGCCCTGGGACTGGCCGTCCCTCAAGGGTCTTCGCGCTGCAGGCTGGACCAACTTTGGCATCCTTGTCATGGCCATGGTGCTTGTGTTCGCCACGTTCCGAAGCATGGAGATTATCGGCAAGAAGCCCGATAGGCCGGACAGGCCAACCCGTGTAATGAACGAGCAGCGGAGGGATGAAGAGAGTTGAGGGAAGGGGAAAGGCGGACCTGAGTTGTAATAAAAAAAAGACGGAGTGCTTGTGTTATAAAAAAAAGCGTGTTTGAAAAATAACAAGACGACTATGATTTCTAAAACATGGCAGTTTTACTATTTAGAATACCAATTTTGTTTATAAAAGATTGAGACTTGAATATAATCATACCCGATTCGAAATTTGTTGCTCATAAGAGGTTCGAAATCCACTCAAGTCATGTCTCAACATCTCACAGGGATCAGCAGTCGGATCTCAGTTGTGCCGTCAGCCCGGCTCCGTCTTACCACTGCCCTGGTTCCCGGTGCATCTTTCTCCGGCAAGGAGACACAGAAGCCCCGAGTGTTCATCCGTCCTTCGGCCGAATAATCAATTTTGATAGTCGCCATTTCTGCCACCCTATAAGAGAAACGGCCATGATGGTGTACAGTTTCCAAAACTAGCAAAGAACTCTGTTTATTGAGCTTTTTGCAACATGGAGCGCAAATCAGACATTGTGCTCCTTGGTGCTACGGGATACACGGGTCATCTGTGTGTCGAGTACATGGCCAAGACGCTCCCGCACGATGTGACCTGGTGCATAGCAGGTCGGAACAAGACTAAGCTTGAGGCTTTGCACCGAGAGATGGGACTAGATGAATCAAAATGTTTGCCTCAGTTTTTTCTTTTCTTCTTCTGTTACTTTATTTTCTTACTTTTCTCTCTTTACAAGAAATAGCCCAATTGATTACTGACGTTTCCTCCCTCTTGAAGGTCTCATCCATACCCTCGACCCATCCTCGGAGCCTCAAATTGCACAGCTGGCTAAATCGACCCGGGTCATCATAAACGTCATTGGACCTTATGCATCGACCTGCGGATCTGCTGTCATCAAGGCGTGCGCCGAAAACGGAACCGACTACGTTGACTGGTGAGTGCAGCTCTCTCTCTCTCTCTCTCTCTCTCGCATGTAACTCAATGAAACAAACTGAACATGTGTCGGTTCACAACTACACAGCAGCGGAGAAATGCCTTGGCTGCAGGACATGATTCGGCAGCACGACGAAGCCGCAAGAGGGACAGAAGCCAAGGTGTGCCACCCGCAATGTCTCTGTTTAGGCGAGTTTCTCGCTAATCGCTGCTTGTCTCAAGATAATCGTCACATCGGGCTGGGGCGCCGTCCCCGCCGATCTCTCGGCGCTCCTCGCCGCCGAGCACATCCGCGCCGCCTTCTCCCTGCCCACCAGGGAGGTACTCGTCTCTCTCGACGAGCTCCGCGGCGGCTTCAGCGGCGGCAGCATCGGCTCGCTCTGCGAAGTTGCGGGCACTTACACCGCGTCCCGCCTCCGCGAGGCCTCGGCCCCTTTTGCCCTCAGCCCCGTTGCCGGGCCCGATAACCACAACCGCCGCCCTGTTTTCCCCGGGCCCAACTTGTTCGGCGTGCGGAGCGTCCCCGGTCTCGGCGTCCTGGTGCCCAGCACCCAGGCGAGCATCGAGGAGGCCATCGTCGGCCGCAGCTGGGGCCTGTGCGCCGCCCAGCACCACGGCGGCTACGGACCCAACTTCTCCTTTTCGTCTTCCATGCGGTTCCCCAACGTGCTGGCCGCCTGGGCCTTCCACGTCGGCTTCCTGTTGCTGAACGCGGCCCTTGCACACATATCGCCCCTGAGGACCTTTGTAAGCCGTCGTCTGTTTCCTGCAGGGACAGGGCCGTCGGCTGAGCAGAGGGAGGGCAACTATTTCGCGTATAGGACGATAGGCATCGCGGACACGCCAGAGATTAAGGACTTGGGGTCGAAACGAGTCGAGGTGGACTTTGCTTATGCCGGCGATCCTTATGTATTTACGGCTACGGCCTTGACCCAGGCTGCATTGCTGCTTCTTGGAGGGGGCACGCCAGCCCACGAACGCGGAGGAGGCATCTTGACTTCTGCCTCATTGGGGAATAAGTTTGTCCAGAGGTTACAACTTCCTGAGGCAGGTGTCAAGATTGACATTAGAGTAGTGGGGGCTCAAAGTTGAAATATAGATGAATTAGTTTGCGTACGTGTATTATAGAGCCTATAGAGCCTATTTAATGATGCGAGGATTATCTACAAGTTGCTGTATAGCTGGTGCGAGGCCTTGGACTAGAACCAACCGGCGCTCATGATCTAGAGGGTATCGTGACACGTTAAGAAATAATATTAAATGCCGGCAGCCGGACTCGCACCTACCGCCCTCTTGTCTCCTCGATTTCTAATTGAAGTTCGGGGTCGTCCTGCTCGTCCTGATCGTCCTGGCTATCCAAGGGCTCATCGCGGGCAAGTCGCTGCAGCCGTTGCCTCATGACAGGATCCTGTTCTAGCTCCTGCCAAAGCTCAACGTCCCACTCCTCAATGTTATCGCCGCTTCGGCTCTGTTTCCAAGGCGGCCACTTCCAAAGGCCAGCAATGAGAAGTTGACGCCTGGCTGTCTTCATGACAATTTCAAACAGACCCAGCAGGCCCAAGACAATGAAGAGAGTAGACCACCACACGGCATCGCCGCCGAACAGCGTTGTGAAGCTGTCGCGGATAGCATACGTGCCAGAGGGCGACGCTCCGTACACTCCGTCAAGGAAACTAAGCCAAGCCCACCATCCAAACGTGGTGAGGAAAAAGCAAAACATGACAATGCCAGTTTTGTAATGTGTTTCAAAAATGCTGCAACTGTTAGCAATGCGGCACGCAACATCAGTAGTAGGGAGACATACAATAGCTTCCAGTTAATCCAGAAGATTCCGACCGTAAACGTAAGCGTACCGAGGGCGTACAAGCCAATGTCGCGAGGAGCTGGCGAGATCCATCCATACCCTGCCCAAACGCCATACCAACATACGACACCCTCGATGGCTCCGAGAAGCATCCACCGGGCAAATTTCCAGAAATTTAGGCCCATGTTGCGCTGGCCGAAAACGTACAGCTCAGGGACAGCCAGAAGCGTTTCTGCGCTGAGATCTTGCTCCCAAATTCCAAAGCAGATGACACACAGACTGGTAAAAAGAGTGTTGAAAACAGTCAAGCTCGTGGCTTCGTAGAGTGATGTACCGCTGTAACCGGTATACCTCTGGTATTGAGCCGTAGGCAAGTAGAAGAACATTTCCTTCCAAAATGTGCAAAGAATGAATTTGGCAGTCCGGACATAGTTCCACCGTCCATGTACAAGCAGCAAGCGCTGCAAAAACCTGAACTGTGCGATGGCATAGTCCGCTACACGCGCAGCTTGAAGACCTTCTTTGCCCGAGATTCCAACTCCGACATGGCTTGCTTGGATCATTGCCAAGTCGTTTGCACCATCTCCAATCGCCAAGGTGATACCACGACGGTGTCTTCCGCGGAAACCCTTGAGTTGAGACCTGACGGTTCGAACAAGAAGGGCCTTTTGCGCAGGGGAAGCGCGACAGCAAATGACCGAATCGACCTGCAACATGACATTGTAGAACTGTGCCGAAAGCTCCGACGACTTTTCAACGGTAGCGAGAGTCTGACCATCGATAACAACGACGCTGTGTATGGATCCAGCCTGCAAGTCTTCCGTGAGGGCTGCGAGTTGTGAATCAAGAGCACCCTTGGCAACATCGAGAATGTATAGATCAGAGCCAGGCTTGCACAGTCGGGCTGAGTGCGCGATGTTGATTGCCGTCTCCCGTTTGTCACCAGTAAGCATCCAGATCTTGATGTTGGCCCTGCGGAGTCTGTCAATGGTCTCGGGAACTCCCTTCTGAAGCTTATCTTCAATGGCGCTCGCGCCAACCAGGTCAAGCCCTTGCTCAATGGTGTCGCCTGCGGCCTCAATAAGTTCTTGACGATCGACAAGACTTGTCGTGGCCTCATCCCAGGCCTTTTTCCAGGTTTGGTACTCCTGTTCTGGGACAAACTTTTGGGCGAACATTAGCGTACGTAGACCCTCTGTCGCAAAGTCGTCCAAATGCTTAAAGCATTTCGAAAACACTGCCGAGTCATCGTATATGGCTGGATCATCGAGGAAATCAAAATGGTCGGGAACAGGTGCCTGGTAGTGCACTGGAGTGTTGAGAAATTGGCCTCGAGGAGCATCAATCGAAACGCCACGAGTGGTGATGGAGAGCCTGGGTTTGTCCTCGGATCGGCGGACAAGCCTGCTAAATTCGAACGACTTGCTTCTATCTGCTTTGGGTCGTTGGCTCGAGCTGCGATCCTTCGTGATAGTTGGATTGCGTCGAACCGTCAAACTGGGTCTCCCGCCGAAGCTGTTGCGTGTCTCCTGCTGCTCGCTGCGCCTGTAGAGCTCACGTTCCAAATCTGCGCTCTTTCGTACTTCAGTCGCTTTCTGCTTAGCAAGCGTAGACAGTTTTAAGCGTGGCAGAATTGCTGAGTCTGCTCCCTTGCAGATGATGCAGACACGGCCATCAGGATAACGAACGAGAACGGACATTCTCTTTCGGGCACTGCTGAATTCGATGACATCTAGGATCTGATACTTTTGCTCCTCCTCCCGCCCTTCGGCGTTTGTAATTCGGAGCGTAATTGTCTGGGTCGTGCGATTGATAACAAGGAACCCTAGCTCTTGGGCTGCCCTTACAAGCGCAAGCTCGTCCGGTGACGAGGCCTGAAACTCAATTTCACCATTCTCGTTTCGCTCAGGCAAGCATGTATGACAAAGAGCCATGGCCAAAATGTACTGCTTGACCTTCTTGGAGAAGACCGCATTCGGTCGAAGGCGGATGTACTCAAGCATGTCCTCGGTTGTGACATTGGGCTGAACGTGATCTGGTCGTCCCGTTGAGCGCCACACTGATGAAGATCTGCGACCTGACATGGATACCCGGGAGGGTGACATGGAAGGCCTGGATGGGGACATGGAGGGTCGTGTAGGCGATGCAACCGTGAGGTTGTTCGAAGGTGCAGATTGCTCCTCCGGAATAACCACAGTCAACCCCTCAGCGTTGTACAAAGATGGATCACTGGTTGAGTCTCCGTCGCCTAGTTTCGCAGCCTCGAGCTCATCGACCTTTTCTTTTTGGAGATCCATCTCATGAAGCCAAACTGTGCCGGCAACGCTGATTTTGCGAAACTTCATCACATTGTCCGTCAGAGTTCCGGTCTTGTCTGAAAAAATGTAGCCAACTTGGCCCAAATTCTCCAAGATGGTATTTGTGTTGCACCGAGCAGGCGTGTCAGACTCTTCATCGTACATTTCGATGTCAGAGTTCAACATGAGGAGTTGGCCAATTTTGACAATTTCTAGACTAATGTAGAGGGCCAGGGGGACGACATTGTTGAACATGATAATGAAAGCAATGATGATCTGGTAAAACGGAACCGCAGCCTTGTTGAGATACCAGGAGTGCTTCTCGGTTTCATCCTGCCACATGACGTAACCCATTGACTCGCCAACCGACAAGATTATGACATAAAGGGCCAGGATAACGACGATTTTGTTCACAACCCGTTCCAGTGCCGGCTTCTTGGCCTTCGGGTGCTTGTTTGCGTTCTTGCGCATCTTGCATTCCTCGCCCGTGTTGACAACAAGACCATGGATGCAGTGGGTATTGCGCAGCACGCTGCCTCTATAAATGACTTCATTCATAGTCAATGGGACAGTCTTGTCATTGACAGTGACACGGCCGTCAAAGTGGAAGAGGTCGGGATTTGGTTCCTCGACAACGAATTCCGCCTTGCGCCTCGAGATGCCTTCGAGGGTATCGCAGCCCTCCAAGGCATGAGCAACCTGTTTTGTTTTGAGGTTGGTCTCGCCATCGAGCGCCATGGTTTCAATGTACGCAAGCCCGTTTTCTCCATCACTGTGGAGCAATATGATATCCGCGGGAATAGGCTCGTCGCGAGTCAATCGAACGACATCGCCAACCTTAATTTCACTCCATCGCACGGGAACCCATCGGATACCTTGGAACTCTTCCTCGGGCACCGGTCGAGGTACGGATTTTGAGTTAACCACAAACGGGTTATATCGCCTCCAGATACTATCCGCTTTTATCTTCCCAGTATATTTATCCTCTCGGCCAAGGGCAGTCGCAAAGTAGGCATTTTCGATCTCGTCGAGGCGGTGTCGTTTGAAGTCATCGTAACCTTCCTTTGCAATGGTCAAAAGGACAAAGAATAGAAGGGGTAGGATGGTAGTATATGATCCAGTTGTGGACAACCCAGGAATCTTTAACCCAGAATATTAGCATATGGCGCATTCGAAGTCCCAATCTGGCTAGTCATGACGTACCATCTGCGGAATACCAACGCAGAGGAAATAAAAGTTTCCAACGCGAGAAAATTGAAAGAACAGTTGCTTAGGGAAGAAATCCCATAACGTATAACGAGAGGTACGAATGCTGTTGGAGATGTATCCAACACCGCGGTGGGTATCAATGAGGGGCTTCTCGTGCTCGAGCTCGAGAGGGATGTGACGGCCATCCTTGGAAGGAACGACATTGTTTCGGCGAAGGATCAACTCCACGATGGTTCGTTGGTACAGCACGGCGAGGGCCTCGGCGAGGCGCCGCTTGAGGGATTCGGTGCAGGCGGCGGCATTGTTGCGAAGGCGAACGTGGCTGCGGGACTTGTCAATCGCGTCATGGCCCCGGCGCATCTCCAGGTTGGAGCGGCCTGGCATCATGGCGATGAGACCTCGAGGGGCGCTATTAGGTAGAATCGACGGCCATGTATGGGGGACATGCAAAAACGAGTGACTTGCTGGACCGGTTGCGATTCAGCACATTGAGGCTTGGAGGGGGCGGCCGACGGTGGAAGTTGGCCAAATGAGGAGGCGCCCTGTTTGGCGACGGTGGGTTGTCGCTGGCGCCAGGTCGTCTCGTCGCGATTAGAATAATGCTGTTTCGGAGTGTACGGGCCTTCCGCAGAGTCCGCAATACGTGGACTGGGGGCCCGTTTACGCGGGATTGCGGATGGGATTTGGGTTTGGCGTGATTGTCTTGAGCCAGGTCACCGGTTCTTCCGAGAGTAAGGCTGCGTGCGCGGCTGAGAAAGGGGTGGTGGGAGGGCTGGCAGGGGTGCGTCTGATGGTCGGATTCGCGAACCGGCCGGATCAAAACGTCGCGATTGGGTTTTGGGTGGGGGAGCGAACGAGCGTCGGGTTGTTTTGATGGTAGTGTCGAGAAGGTCCAGCCAGCCTCGGAGTCACCGTCGTGTCATGACCTATAGCACGGAGGAGTAGCGACCAAGAGGTAAGACGCTGGCAACCAAGAGCAAACGAAAGTGGCTGTGGAGCACTGTGGCTTGCTGGTGTGGTTGCGATCCATCTTTTTTGTCCAAGATTAGATCAGTACCGCGTCAGCAAGTGGTATCGGATCACCGCGCTCCATCCCCTCCAGTAACAATGGGATTGTCGCACCGGCCAATCGCGAGGTGCCAGACACGCCCCAGCCCACTGCAATGTACCCGCAGGCCACGCGCAGCACACGCAGACACGTACCGCATCGAAAAAAAAAAAAGACGATGCTGCAGAGACAAGCTGCGTGTGGTGTGGTGTGGTGGATGGCAATGCGTCAGGGCTGTTGGCAAGGGTTCCCCTCCAAGGTTCCCGGTGGGGCACAATCGTCGGGAGCTCCAGTATGCATAAAATGGTGGATAGTGGGGAGCGAAAGTGAAGTTATGCCCGTAGCGGGGTTCCGACCGCCTGCCGTTTACGAGCGAACCCCAGTTGAAGCGTTGAGTCGGTTGACCCAATGCGGTCCCAACGGGTTGAAACCAAGGATGCCCCTGTACCCTGGCTGCAGCTTAGAACTCAAAACCCCCTGGCACGCAGGGAAGTTGATAGACAAGGACCCCCGGATCATGGATGCTGCCCAGACTTGTCTTTTACCAAATATTGTTCGGGCGGGATGCAATCTGATCATGAACGACCAGGGTGGAAAACGGTGGTTCGCTCATGCGAAAAAAAAGTCAAAAGCTTGCAATAGGTTTGAATTATCGAGCCGTGTCTACACTTGTCGATCACCATGAGGCTAGTCATGTTCCTGCCTAGTCGGCAATGGCGTCAGGAGGATGCAGCTACCTATGTGCAACCACGATAGCCCTCAGATCATTTGCGCACACTCGCAACCTTATCACCGAGCTCAGCGCGCGTGCAGACATCCAATCCGCATGCGCAGTTCTTCGGTCACCATTCCAGAGCGTCCAAGGGCTCCTAATGCACTGTCGGCACATTTTTTTTTTCTTCACAGGGCCCACCGGAGATCCACAGGCGGTAGTCTGTAGCCCTGATCCCATCGTCGAATATGTGCTTGACGAGGTCGGCCAGCATGGCAACTGCGCACAGGCTTTTTTTTTTTTTCTGCAGCAATTCGAAGCCTTGGCAGTGTTCTAAGGGGGGGGCGGTGATGGGATTAGATGTTCCGTTCACCTTCTAGACTTTTCCGTCGGCGTCAGGGGTTGACCGCGGCTCCAGCACGTTCCACGAAAGGGTGCAGTTCGGTAGCCCACACCTTGGACGGATTTGCTTCTTCCGCGGCAGCTTAAGTTCACGGCAATGACCCAGGGCCAAGCCGCGCGCCCCAGACTCAGACAGTCGGGGTCGGGGAACGCGGGACGGGAGACGGGAGGGCCAAAACGAAACAAGACGAAACAAGCCCGAATTAATCCTCGACGTCGTCATTGTGCATTTTTCATTATGTCATGGGTGCTACTCGAAACAATGGAAGCCTAGTTATGGAAGGCATGGATCGAGGAAAGCCTTGTTGTGTCAGATTGGCATCCATTGAAAGATGCGACGGTATGGTGACAGTTGCAGGGAGTAATCGAGGCTGGTCAGACTTTGCAAGATCACACGCGCATTATCGAGAGACCCTTGGCTTGGCACGAAATACCGAATCTGGAATTTTCTGGTCCTATTTGGCCAGGTTTGAAAATATCATTACAGTCATAGCTCGTACACGACAATTAGCGATTATAACGTCCCATGCTCCGAAGCGCCTCCTCTGACCATGTTTTTAGTCCTCCACCCAACCCTGTGATCTCGCCATCCCTGGGGCCCCTGCACCCGATGGCGGAATGTACCTTTTTTCCCTTTATCCTGAATTGACCTTTTTTGGACGACTGCCGCACTCGCTTTTCCTCGGCTTTGTGCCTAAAAACAATAAAAAAAACAATAACAAAAAACAAAAATTGGTCCCCTTTTTTCCCCAAAAGCCTTTTACCCTTTTTGAATGCAAGTGTGTTGAAATTGCAATGGTGTGGTGTGCGTTGTGTGGTATTGTGTGGTGTGGTGCGTTTGTGTGTGTGTGCGTATGCGTCCTTGTGCAGGTCGTGGGTGGTGTGAAGCAAGCTCGTGTTGGTGTGGTGGGCGTGACTATGCCCAGATGCGAGTGATTATAAGTCGACCCGGCCAGTGGTGTGTCATGGATGCTTGCCGCAAAGAATTGGTGGCGGTGGTGGTGAAATTGGTGAGCCCCCGGCTGTACAGGATGTGATACAGCCGGCGTATATAGAGGCGAGGAAATTAGTGCACGTTCACGGCCTGGTATTCGAAGATGGCTCGGATGGCATCCGTCTCAAGCCCCGTCTCGAGAGCCAGCTGAAGCTGGATTCGCGCCTTTTGCGGGTTCAGGAACCCCGCGCCAATGCCATCGATGCCGTTGCTGCTGGCGAAGCCCCAACCAGGTCGCCGGCTCATGATGACCGGGATGTCAGTGTCCTGGAGCACCCGGTTGATTTCGTCGGCTCCGGCTTCGGTCCAATAGCCTGATCCAAAACCCGCCAGCACGATACCCCTGGTCCCAAGGTCAATGGCCGCCTGGATCAGCCCGACATTGAGTTCCTGGTGCGCATAGAAGACGTCAACCTGCGGAAGCTTTTGGCCGTGCCAGCGGCGCACTTGGCGCACGTCAAAGTAGTGGTGGCCCAGCGGGCGCGAGGGCGGGTAGAAGAAGACGGGCTGAATGTTGACGAATGTGCCTAGGAGGCCACCATCAGCTGACTGGAAGGCGTCCAGCTGGTTTGCGGTGGCCTTGGACATGAAGCGAGCGGAACCGATGCGGTCGTTGAGCACAATCATGACACCCCGGCCCCGGGCGTTCTCGTTGCTCGCCAAGGTAGCGGAAGACAGTAGGTTCATTGGTCCATCAGCGCTAATAGCTGTGGCGGGGCGCATCGCACCAGTTACCACCACGGGCTTGTCGGTGTTGAGTGTCAGGTCCAGGAAGAAGGCCGACTCCTCGAGCGTGTCGGTGCCGTGGGTGACGACGGCGCCCTGCATGTAAGGGCTCTCGAGCTCTTCCTGGATCTGCTGGCTAAGGGCCAAGAGCACGCTCGAATTCATGTTTGTGCTGTCGCTGTTGACCACCTGGACGCCGCGGACGTTGCATACGTTGCACAGCTGCGGCACGGCGTCAATTAGGGACTGGATGCCCAGAGCTCCGGCCTGGTAGCCTGTAGTCTGGTCGGCAGAGCTCGCGGAGCCGGCAATGGTGCCGCCGGTGGCATAGATGGTGACGTTGGGTAGGTTGGCGTTGAAGCAGTTGAACTCGCTCACGTCCCAGTAGACGGTCGAATCACTTCCCAGATGTAGCTGCTTCTGGCTTTGCCTCCAGCTAGGAGGAAGCTCGGGAACGGGGACGGGAGATCCCCAGACGGAGGAGACGGCCCAGACGCCTAGATAGAGGAGGGCGGTTGAGGGAGCGAGCATGCTCACAATGAGCTGCCATAGGTAGACTGTCCATGCTGTTGTTGATGAAGCCATTTTGATAATACATGTGACGATGCATGTGCTGCTTCTGCTGAAGAACGGCCCGGAGAGGTGACCAGCCGACACCGGGTGGCGGCCGGGGATCCCTTTAAATATCGGCATCAAGGCCATGTTCCAATCTTCGCCGAGACTTCAACGAGACTCCTCTTCCCCGTACGCAATCGTTAAATTCGGGTTATAATTAGTCAATTCAAGCACGGTGCACCGGCCCGCACGCGAAGACCAGACAGTCACAGCTGGCCAGGCCGGTGGTCCTGTGAGGGAGGTGTATCTCACGACCCTGGTCTCATAGGCTGACAAGGTTGCAAGCAATATTGGCCGCCCTTCACTTCAACCGTTCCCGAGGCCTGAGCTTCCCCAAGCGCACTCCCATGCTCCGCCGCCCCCCCAGGCCATGCACATCCGTACATTGGTAGTACCCGCCAAGAACACCCTTGGAGATTCCACTCAACCCTGGCCAGGATACCACGAGAGAAGGCCCCATCGACTAGCCAGCTCAGGGACGTTCATCGTCGCTGGCTCGCGCAGCTCACGTCCTTCACCGTAGACCCGAAATGGAATGCCGGCGGTATGACGACAAGCTCTGTCGGCTGTTCAGAGCCTCCTGTTGGTCCCCTTTTGCGTGTCTGCAACATTGCTGCACGCTTGCCTCACGCTCAAGTCCCCTGATCCTTAGATCTTGGCTTCTCGTTTGCCAGATTTGCCGCCAAGAGTGATACACATATTTTGCTAATTCAAAGGCGCAAAACGCTTCGCGGATGCAGGGTGTGGGGCTTCCATAGCTGGGTCATCATCCGATGCCCCATCCGCTTGAGGTAATTGCACCCGTTTTTTTTCTGGTTAATTTTTTTTTTCCTAAATAAACAAAAAAAAAAAAAAGGTTGTGGTGTTTATTACCCACAACGTCAAAGACTAGATGCAAATGGTTCTTTTCGGCTGTCAGCATGATGGTGTGTATCGTATTGAACAAAGCAGCCGTGGCGCAACACATGCTTGACATCTGACAACCCAGGAGCTAGTCGCTTTCGTCAGACAACAACATTCAACCACCATGGGTATGGTATGGCATGGCATGGCCCCAGCCCCATTCCCCATCTTCAATGCTGTACAGTCCAGGGACGAGAGAACATAAATTCCAAACTACACGGATACATCCGTCCTAGCAGCTGGCCCCCCCGCCGTTTCCGGGGACCCGAAAGTTTCAGCGTAGGCCCCACGACCCGTTCTAACGCCTCACTCATGCCGGATGCTTGACCAGAGCTTCCGTCTAGAGGCAGCAGAATTTTTCTTTCATGGCCCAAGCGGAGACTGTCGACGGCATTCCCACCCCGTCAATTTCACTTGGACCATTGCCCAGTGCCGGCATTCGAAAACTAAAAATGGTACCGTTCCTATTCGTGGCCGCCGTGCGTCACAACCCCGTCCGGTGCAGTGCTCGGTGGCTTTTTGGGCAGCGTCTGGGGCAGCAGATCCGAAATGTGACCAAATATCGAATCTGGGTGATGTGGCTTGCTGCAGGCGGAAAACGGCACACCCTCTCATCGAATAGGTGGGATCCGTTTCGTCACTGCCTGCATCTGTCCCCGGAACCCAATTCCGTGACGTACCACATCGACGGTTGGTTTTAGGAAAGGGAAAACTACCTAGGGAGGCAAGTAATCTGCAAGGTGCAAACTAATTCGTATGTACAAGCACCCAGAAACCAACATGCTCTCTATGTGCATAAACGCACTTCTACGAATACGCTAGCGGGCCTCGCGTGTCATTCTCATCCTGACAAGCACTGACAGGGGGTGGGGCTTGCCTGCCCCTGGCCTGCTTTGGATGGGTCAGTCCCCACGAGGCCTGGACATGGGCACCGGCATCATAACGATCACGCATGCACATAACACTTGCGAGCGGGCCCTTGGCAGCTTCAAATCACAACCGTGTTTGCTCCTCAGAGCCGCTGCCAGTGTCAAAGTCTGACGGAATCTAAGCCTCGTAAGGTGAACCTTCATGTGCATCGCTAACCCCCCTGACGATCCATCGCTTTAGAAATCATGAACCGAAAGACAAAATAAGAAAATTATAAAAAAGAAGAAAAGTCAACCTTATCAATCGCCAAGACGCCCGCTTCATTATTACGCGTGGACTGCCTTAAGAGTCCCGACATTCTGCATGCCAAAGTTGGACAGCGAAGTCATTGTGTGCTCCACCCCAGTAGCCGCATCCGGCTTGGTCCCATCGACGCCCTCTTCAGTTACAGGTTCCTACACCTGCACCTGTGGGATGTTATCCATGTTGCCGCCGTCCGCGAGCCACTCCTTCTTGATTAGCTGCTCGCGGGCCGCAAATAAGTGCTTGTATGCGGTCTTGACCGTGCCATCGCTAACACCTGCCTGCCTGGCAATGGGGAGGGATGCTCGGAACTCGCCAACCAGGTGGCATGCCATGTAGATGCAGGCAGCAGCCACAGAGAGAGGTGATCGGCCGGCCAGGGCAGAAATGTCATTGGCTTGCTCGGCCAAGTCACGCGAAATCTTGGATATCTTCTGTTGGTTCTTGAAACCAAGCTGCGAGACGTAACGACCGCACAGATCTTCGGCACCCACCGAAGTGTTCTCGTAGTTTGTAACCGTGTTCAGACCAGTTGCTCCTTCACCTTCGGTGTCTTGGAGTTTCTGGAGGAAGCCTTGCAGTTGCTTGAAGACACGGCCAACTTCCTTCTTGCTGACACTGGTGAGGTTGAAGATTTCTCTGAAGGTTCGTGGTACGTTGTTTTGTCGACAGGCAATAAAGATGCAGCCTGCAATGACAGCCTCCTGTGGCTTGCCTTTCATGAACTTGTGCTTGTCGACGAGCTTGAAAATGTGCTTGGCGGCATTTGAGACGTTCTGACCCATGTTGATGGCCTCGCACAGTGACACGATTTCCTTGTAGGCTTGCATGAGACCCTTCTGGGCCTTATCTTGATTTGTGTTGTTTTGGGTGCGAGAGAGAGCCTTGTGGGCCTTGGACTCAGAGAAGGCCACGGTGGTGGCAAGTTGTTGTCCTTCAACAAACTCATCCTGAGGGCCACCGACACGGCTGGGGTCATCACCACCTTGGTCGTCGTTGGCAAACGTTCGCCATTCTGAACGAGTATCGATGATGCGGGTGCCTACGACAACTCCGCAGCTCTGGCACACCATATCACCGCTAGAAAACTCTTCAACCAGATTGGGGGGGATTTCCTTGCAGTCAGGGCAGCAGAGTGTATTGGCCAAATCCTCTTGAAACGCCGCACCGGCATCACCATCGTTGGGGGGAATCATCTTGGGCTGATACAACTTCAGCGTGCGGGCGCGGATGATGTTTAGGTGAGAAATGAGGCTCGGTTGGGGCGAGGCTATGCGGTTACTTTATGCCTTGACAACGCTAGCCTTCGCGTCAGATGACTCAGCAACACGTGGCTGAGTTGCGCCACAAGCCACACATCCTACAACCAAACTTGTGTGTCAGGATTTGTAACTACTTGAGCTGCACCCCAATGGATTAAGTCAGCCACCGGCCATGTTCCAAATAAAACTTTTTGATAGCTACCGCAATTAATTTGACTGTAATCTGGAAACATTAATAGTTGACAATTAATCATCCGACACGTTTCTTTGGACCACACTATTTCGGGCTTTTTTTTTTTTACAGGTACCTCACTTAGGGTTTCGCGCTCTTATGATACAGCAGTAAATCAACCTGCCTTAGGAATTCAGTGGCTATCTTTTATGATTTCCAAATAGAACATGGCGTGCAAGAGCCGATAACCAATCGGCCAGTGAGATTCCAAGGGTATCGACATGAGCCTCCATGATCCACCTCTGCTTTAACTCAGAGAGATATTCGAATCCCAGTGTGACCTGGGCCAACAAGGCAAGGTTTACGCAAAAGGCTGGTACATAAAGATAGAAAAACCTTTCCGGCTCTCAAATTGAATCATCTCCAATAGTCCATTCTGTTTTTATTCTCGTCGTTGTTGTCCTGGTCTGGGGACATTAAAAGTCAAAATCGAAGATTCTAGATGCCTCAGGCAGCCACTTCTCAACGCTGCTGCCAATCAGATGCTCGATAAGGAGCACTCCGCACTTCGGGTGTACGTATACTGCTAGTGACCAACGTCTGAGTCAAAGGAGGTCAATAACTCTAAACCATTTGAGAAGTCGCCGTTGAGCCATTCATCTTTATTCTCCCATTATCTTCCCCCCTCCTCCTTCATCCTCACTTGTGGCGTTACCGGTCTTGAAATCCTCCCGCCTTTTCCCCGTTTCAAAACCATGACTTCCCAGACCCCACAAGACAATGGGCAAAATGCCCTTCCCCCAGTCGATATCAAGCCTCTCCTCACCAAGCTGTGGCCCGATGGCAACACCGTTTCGCCATCGGAGATTGCCGATGCCATTTCTCACTTCTTCACCAACCAGGTGACGGAAGCCCAGACTGCATCACTGCTCATGGCGCTCCATTTCACGAGGTTGGACTTTAGGGCTGATGTTCTGGCCGAGAGCGCCCGTGTCATGAGAGAAGCTGCAGCTCCAATTCCGACCAAGGAATTGCTTGAGCTAATTGAGAAGCGAGGAAAAAAGGAGGGAAAATACAATGGCGGCCTGGTAAGTAGTATATGCCACTGTTCCTACGGCACGTCAGTTTTGGCTCACATTTTCGCAGTGTGATATTGTTGGAACTGGAGGTGACTCACACAACACCTTCAACATCAGCACCACGTCTTCTATTCTCGCCTCAGCGCTGCTTCTAGTTTCCAAGCATGGAAACAGGTCTAGCACTTCCAAGTCGGGCAGCGCTGACTTGGTCAACAACATGAAGCCCCGCCCCCCCATCATCGGCGCTGTTCGGCCGGAGACGCTTATCAAGGTCTACTCGGCCACTAACTACACGTTCTTGTTCGCACCTGGTTTTCACACTGGTATGCGCTATGTCGCACCTATCCGAAAGCAGCTTCCCTGGAGAACCATTTTTAACAACCTGGGCCCATTGGCCAACCCCGTCGAGGATGTTCTCGAGGCCCGAGTTATCGGTGTTGCGAGAAAGGACCTCGGCCCTGCCTTTTCTGAAGCATTGAAGATTGCTGGTTGCAGGAAGGCCATGATCATTTGCGGCGAAGAGGAGCTTGATGAGGTCAGCTGCGCCGGCAGGACCTTTGTCTGGATGCTCAAGGACAAGGGCCCCGGTGCAGAAGTGGAGATTGAGCACTTCACGGTGCAACCCAGTGACTTTGGCCTCAGCGCTCACCCCCTTGACACCGTATCTCCTGGCAAGGAGCCGGCTGAGAATGCCGAGATCCTTTCGCGAATCCTGCACAACGAGCTGCCCGATGATGATCCCATCCTCGAGTTTGTGCTCATGAACACCGCTGCGCTCCTGGTCGTCTCCGGTATTTGCGAATCCGATACCAGCGACATGGGACCCGGTGACGACGGCAAGGTTATTCAAGAGCGCGGTCCTGGTGGCCAGCGCTGGAAGGAGGGTGTCCGCAGAGCCCGCTGGGCTCTGAAGAGCGGCGAGGCCTGGAAGCAGTGGGAAGCCTTTGTCAATGTCACAAACGAGATTGGCGCCTAGGGCGTATATGGCTGGATGCCACGGTTTACAAAAGAAATAATGTTCTGAATTCAAAAAAAGTCTGTGGAGTTCTTCCGGTTTAATTATTCGCCTGATAGCGACATGCAACGCCTTGAAGCCCGCGCTCATCCATTCATGCGCCGTGTGATCATTACTAATTATCAAGTTCCTCAAAGCAATATGCCAAAAACATGGCGTGTGTCTCTGCTGGTATATCAGGCAAGGGTCGTTGCCCTGCCCACGCCTGGCCTGGATTGCCCATCGGTAGGTTCGGGCGATGATGGCACAGGCTTTCTCGGAATGGTGTGGAAAGTGTGGTGGTGTCGAATGGCCGGGCTGGCCTGAGGTGATGTGGCGGGGATAATAGGGCTCGCCGTTGATGGTGTAGATGACAAAGGAGATAAAGGAGCGTCGCTGGAACTGCCGCCGGAGCGGTCAATGCCTGGATGTCTTCGGATCAGAATAGATCGGTTTCGCTGAAGATCAGCTTCGTATGCTTTCCAGTCGTTCTTGAGAGTGGCTGAATTGGGTGCGTTATCGAGTTCGTCGTCGTCTTCGTCTTCGTCCTCCTCCTCGTGGTCGCGCATTTGGAATTCATCATCGGCATACAAGGTGCTGGCTCTATGTGTAGATGTGCGACTGGCCAAGGACTTTCGGATCATGGTTTGGCGCTGGAGGTCCTCCTCCTCGCCTCTTTCGACGGTGGACAGCTTGCGCTTGCGTGCACCCTTGCCCTTGCTCATAAAGGTCTTGAAGGGTTTGGGATCCTGCTCGGCCGGGTCCTTCTTCACCAGCCAAGAGACCAAAAATGCCAGAATAGCCATGGTTGCGGTAGTGGGTGCGGCGCTGGATCAAGATTCGTGTACATTTATTGGATGCACCAGATAATTTGCATACCCCGACTGCATCGGCAGCGGGTGGTGACAGACAGGATAAATAATAGAGATGCCGGACATGCAGATGGTGGTGGGTGGGGATATAGTTATAGACTACCCGTCAGCACAGCCTTGCTTCTGCGAAAGCGAAAGCGTCTGGGGTGCTTGGTGTGAACGGGGTGCGCTGATCGACAACGCCCGACAGCCACGCAATGCCACGTAACAAGCATATTTGCAAGCCATATAGGCCTCGGCCAATTGTGTCCCTAACGGCGCTGGGACGGCAGCGAAGCTCCAGGGCACTAGAGCAGCCAGTGGTGCTATAATTGGGCCACCGATTCGGTCATCGGTGCGTGACATTTGGCACTGTTGATGGGCCGGTGCGACCCTAGGCATTCTCAGATAGGTCAGATAGATGAGAAAAAGAAACGCATCCGGAATCCTGCGAAAAGCCATGGATGCATCCGAACGGGGGTGGGAGGCAGTGAGTGGGAGCCCGTGAGACCGGGATGCTTGCACTGTTGGGCATGCAAGACATCAATTTCATCTATCTCAGCGACGATCACTGCAACATGGCGATGCAACCGGCTGCGACAGGCAGGCGGTTATCACACTGGCGGTGTCGAGGAAAGGCGGAGGGTGTCAGCAGCTCCTTCGCTGCTGGTATGCTTAGATGCACCCGGGGCACCGGGCAGAAAAAAGCGTCAAGCCATCTCACGGAAGCAGGGTCGCGCTGTGTAAGCATCCAAAGACGGGTGTTGGCAATTTTTGGTGGTGAAGCCGGCTATACGCAGCCAAGAGGTGCTAACAGTGCCGGCATACGCCCACTCAGCCGCAATACGAGCCCATGGGGGCTATGCCTGCATACGACGGCGGCCGCGGAAGCTGATCCAACCATTCAGCCCATCGGGATGTCATGTACGTTTCAGTGCGGACAAGGGTGTCTTTTGGAAGCCGTGTGGCGCTGCACAGCCAACACATGGTTCGCCTTCAGGGAACTGGCCCTCCGACAATCCAAGGAGGTATTCGACGGGTGCATATGTATGGAATGGAAGGATTCCGGAGAATAGTTCCATTCTCTATCACAACTCAATTGCTCCCACGCATGGGGATCCATCGTGTTGGCCCGTCCCGGTTCGACGGCGGCGGGCAGCTGCGGATTTTCCCCCTCCCTCCCCCGCGGATTGCGGCAGCGTGGCTGTACCAGATGATCGCACCTTGACTCGGGCGCTCTCAATCTGGAGGGGACGGAACTTGTAAGCGCCGGGCTGCAAATCCCGCCCAGAGAAGGTTTTCGGCGACCACGCGAGACGGGCCGGTTGAGGGCTGCACACTGGGCGACAGGCCTCGGCCAAGCACGTCGCTTTCCCGCCGTGCGTGACCAGATTGACCCAGCTCTGCATCGTAAAACGTCGCCCGTCGGTCTGAAAAGGCAATGCACCGCGCGACATGGCAAGCCGAATTCAACGACAAACGCCCTAGGCGCCAAGGTTGGCGGCCGTGATTGGCTAGGGTGCGCGGGCTGGGTGGCCTTTGGGGAGGGGAGGACCATACCGAGGTGCGCCGAAAGCTGTCCGCCCGCACCTAGCCGCCGACGAGGCGCAACGACTCCGGCTCCGATGGCCGCCGGGCTTAAAACACCAGCTTCTACCATCTTCATCAGGCTGCACCGCCCTTGCACCGCCCCGGGTCAATTCATGAGAAATGATGATATCCGCCGTCGCCAGAACCTTTAGAGCACAGCCCGTCAATGGCTGGACCAGTGCAGCACGTGGTTTGCGCCGGTACTCAAGTGCCGTTGGCACTAGCCTTCCGCTTGAGGGGATCCGTGTCCTGGACATGACCCGCGTCTTGGCTGGTGTAAGTGGGCATAGAGAAAGGCGTTTTTTTTCACATGCATAAGATGCTTACCGGACACAGCCTTACTGCACTCAAATCCTAGGGGATCTCGGGTAAGGCGATTCTTTGCAGATCCGTCGAGAGCCCTGCTAACCAACGCTCTTGCATAGCGCCGAGGTCATCAAGATTGAGCATCCCGTTCGCGGCGACGATACCAGGGCATGGGGTCCCCCATACGCCCCGAACAAGGCAGACTCTACAGGGAAAGGGCCTGGAGAATCTGCCTATTTTCTGGGGGTAAGTCGACCAACTCCTCCTCCGACCAACACCGGAGCTGCGAGCCTAATCAGTTTCCCGATAGGTCAATCGCAACAAAAAGTCCCTAGGTTTATCATTCCAGCACAAGGAAGGAGTTGAGATCCTCCACAAATTGGCCGCAAAATGCGATGTATTGGTGGAAAACTATCTTCCGGGTGCGCTAAAGAAGTACAACATGGACTATGAGACACTCCGCAAAATCAACCCGGGGTTGATCTACGCCTCAATCACCGGCTACGGCCAAACGGGCCCGTACTCTAGCAGGGCGGGGTACGATGTGATGGTGGAGGCCGAGTTTGGCCTTATGCACATCACAGGCGAGCGGGATGGGCCACCCGTCAAGGTCGGTGTGGCTGTGACAGACCTCACTACCGGCTTATACACCAGCAACAGCGTGATGGCGGCACTTTTGGGCCGGGCCAAGTCCGGAAAGGGTCAGCATATCGATGTGGCTTTGAGCGACTGCCAGACTGCGACACTGGCCAACATCGCAAGCAGTTGCCTCATCAGCGGCAAAAAGGATTCGGGCCGATGGGGCACGGCTCATCGTAAGTTTTTTTTTTTTGCCTTTCTCGAAGCCCTTGCATATGCAGCGCTAATATTTCGCAGCCTCAATCGTTCCGTACAAATCCTTCCAGACCAAGGATGGAGATATTCTCTTTGGGGGTGGCAATGACCGTCTCTTCGGCATTCTGTCAGAGGGTCTCGGGCAGGCCCAATGGAAGGACGACGCCCGGTACAAGACCAACGCTGATAGAGTCGCGCACCGCAAGGAACTGGAATCAAAGATTGAGGAAATCACTGTGCAAAAGACAACCCAAGAGTGGCTCGAAGTCTTTGAGGGCAAGGGAATGCCGTATGCGGCCGTCAACGATATCCAAGGAACACTCAACCACGAGCACACCAAGGCTCGTAACATGGTTGTTGAAGTCGAACACGAAACATGCGGCACGATCAAGATGGTTAATACACCGATTAAGATGTCGGAAACCCAACCTACTATTCGCAGCCCGCCGCCGACACTAGGTGAACATACAAACGAGGTGCTTAAGGAACTCGGACTCAGTGAGTCAGAGGTGGCCAAATTAAAGGAAAGTGGCACTATCGCATAGAATTATATAACTTTCAAGATGATATGAAAATACACAAGAATAGATGGTATAAAGTTGGCCTTCAAGTATAGCTGGTTGAGTGTATCTGGTGTTTAATCACGTGATATAGACACGTGCCAGTCCTCGAATTATGACAGCGCCCAGCCCATGGCTGTCGCATCTCATCAAATCGTGTTCCACCATGCCACAATAGATCGCGACTATCCGCTACCAAGCGCATAATACCCTTCTCTTTTGACTTGTATCCCTTGTTTGTCTTTCAGCGGACCGCCGTGTATATTGATTATTCCATTGGGCCGTTTAAACCCCGCCACATCATGTCATCTGAAGGCGACTCTCGCCGTTCAAGCATCCAGGTTCTAGGATCCCTAGGGATAGAAAAGGATGGGTCGTCAGAAATGGAATCAATTCACCACGATGCAAGCTTCAGTACTCAGTCATTAGAAGAATCGCGCCCTGCAGCCCCAGCATCAAAGACAAAAACGGCATACACACCTCAGTTCACAGCAACAACAAGCTCGTTAATTCTTGACCGATTGAAAGGCCGCTCGCGAAATTCCAACTCAGAATTTGCAGCCCGACCTATCGGTGCTTCCAGTACGGACAGGCAGTCCAGTAGCGGTCCCCTGACACCAGATCGCAATTTGAGCGACACTCTCGCGATGCCCCCTCGGACGCCGTTGACGGCACCACCAGTGTTTTCGGCTGCTGCTAGCCCAGAATCGACCATCCTAGATTCCATTACTGTTGGAGGAAAGAGGAAACGAGACTCGGTAATTGAGAGTGTGGATTTCAGCCAGGACACTATCTCTTTCCCCTGGACTGAGCAGCACAAGACCGATGCTGATCCTAACCCCAAACACTCCAAACCCTTGAAAACTTGCTCAAAATGCGAGGGCTCATCACGGACACCGGGAGATGTCTTTGTCACATGCAGCAGGTGCCTCAATTCATGGCACCTGCAGTGTCATTCGCCTGCAGTTGCAAACGCATCACCAAACTTCGTTTGCTCAACATGCGCTACACAGCAAGACGAAGGCATCCGCCTCAGGAGCAAACTGAACACGCAGAGACAGCACGAAGTTGAGGAACTGCGGCGCAATCGGCTCGCTGCTCTTCCTCGGGGAGTCGCCCCGGCGAAGCCTGGGCTTGTCGGGTTCGGCCCCGGTCGAGCCCCAGACTCTTCGGTAAGTGAATCGGCGGCACTGATCCTGGAGCTTTCCAGCTAATTTCTTGGCAAGCGGACCGAATACTTCTCCAATAAGAGCAGGGTGGACCTGCTCAACGTCCTCTCCTTTTGCGACCAGTTGAAGCCACAGCTCCTGACCGACATCCTGGTGTCCGTCTCCAAGAAGCACCCTGACCTGCCCCTCTTTGACTCGCCCGATTGGGAGGCGCAATTACCCAGCGCACACCGCCCAGCAAAGGCCACGCCGGGGGACAAGGCACGCCACGGTCACACAGTCCTGCCCACAAAGGCCAGGATAAAGACCAAGGCCACCAAGAAGATCCTCAAGCGCACAAGGGTCATCGAGGTCGTTACGGACGCACCCGGCCTGGACGACGATGTGCTGCCGTCGACGTGGTCCAAGGCCGGCGAGGGCATGTACGCCAAAATAGCGCAGGATACCGAGGAAAGAGACATTCTGGTGGATGACAACGACGAGGAGGCGTTTAGCCACTTCATGGTGAATGCGTTTGGGAAGCAAATCGTAGAAGCTGTTGGGGGTTAGTTGAGGAGCGTGCCTGCAGAGTAGTGGGCACCAAGTGCCATAGTATGGGACTATGCATCAATAATGCTGGAGCTAATTATTAGATTGTGCTAATGAATGTGAGAGTGGGTAGTCTGGCCTCTCATTCCAAGGATATCACAACATGAAATGTGATTTATTTCAAGCTTTTTTTTTTTACCCATCTTCTTCTCCATTTATTATGCCAATTGATGTTTTGTGTGTTGGACCAAGTCCGTGCGACCCGAGTTCACATCAGGGGTCGCCAATCGAATAGAAGTTTATCACAGGAGCATGGGCCATGGGACAGAAAAGGTAGTTTCAACGAATACTGTTTGTATTTCATTTAGAGCATGATTCAGATATTACCAACATATATATAATAATGACCGACATTAGACGGCTTCACAAGCCGCTGCAAAAACAATTATTCCTCCTCAGTTAACGAGCAAACACCACATACTTCTTCATATTTTGAGGGCGACTGTCAGCAGCAGCGCGCCCGGGAGAGACAAATTATTAAATAGCTTAGCAGCCACAGTTGAAGGTGGAGAGGAGGCCAGTGAGGATCTTGCCAACGATGCAGAGGAGGTCGTTGACAACAACGCTGACGACGCCGGTAACACCGACAGTGAAGACAGCCTTGGCACCGACAGCGAAGCCGACAAGGCCACCAATGTAGCCGCCGACGGCACCGTTAACATCAACGTAGTTCTTGCAGCCCTTGGTGCAGTAGGAGACGCAGTCGTAGCTGGAAGCGCAGCTGCCGAGGCCGAGGGAGCAGAGAAGACCCTTGGCAGTTCCAATAACACCGCCGAGAATGCCACCGACAACACCGGAGGCACGGACACCGAATCCGTAGCTGTTGGTGTTGAAGAGGGCAACGGCGTGGGCAGAGGACTGGAGGTAGAGACCGGCAAGGCCACGGCAGGTGGTCTTCAGGTTGACGGAGATGCCAGCGTTGACATTGATAGCAGCACCAGCCTTGATCTTAAGCTCGGCAGCGATGTCGAGAGGAGCAAGGAAGACAACGTTCTGGAGCGAGGCCTGGCAGTAGGAGTGCTTGGCATCGTAGGAGACGATGTTGTAAGGAGAGCTGGCGCAGTAGGCGCCGAGCTGGACAGAGGCACCGGCGCTGGCCTTCCAGCCAAGGTCGACGTTGGCGTAGGCGCTGGCAGAAGGCTTGGGCCAGGCACCATACATAGCGTTGCCGCTGCAGTAGTTGCCCTTGGAGTTCCAGGACTGACCGGGAGGGCAAGAGCAGGCACGAGTCCAGCCACAGTAGCTCATGCCCTTGGGGCAGGAGAAGGACGAGGTGCGCTCAAGGAGCTCGGCCTCGCGGATCTCGAGAGCGCTCTCGGCGGGGAGAGCAGTGGCTGAGGCCAGGGAGGCCAGGGAGGCAAGGCCGGAGATAAAGCTGGAGAAACGCATCTTGATGGATTGTGGTTGTGTGAGAAAGAATTACTAAAAAGGTTGTAATAGGTTGTAGTGGTTTCTGGATGAGCGAATGTGTATCGAGGAAGAGCGAAAGACTGATTGCCAAGGAGGCTGGAGAAGTGAGTGTTGAGTGTTGGTGATGATGAGGAAAGCTGTATCTCGAAGGGAGGTCTCGAGGCCTTATATAGATGGATGTTCTGGTTCCCGGCTCGTCGCTTCTGACAATGACAACGGCGTAGACGGGGCGTCATACGCCGCATTGCGGTGGTGAGCTCAGACGCCCCCCCCTCTCTCCGCCGCCTCCTGCGAGTGAGTCTCCCAGCGTAATTTCGATGCCATGCCATCTCGACATGACCCGATGGGACTAGACTCAGGTACGTTCGAGCGGTGGTGCATCTACGCCTTCCACCCCCGGCACGGCTCACGGTCCAAGTCACCAAAGAGATATCCACCCCGGGTTGCCCTAGCTCCTCCGCCGGCGTCCGGGAGGGGCCCAAGCAGCCAATGTCATGGATACCCACCCCTGGGATCCACGATGCTCTGCTGCTAGCCCGCTTTTAGCACCACATGGCTGCATTTGGGGCCTAAAGAGGTTGATTTATTAGCAGCTGGATGAAAAAGGGAGACTGGCCTGAGACACATATTGCCAGCTTATACGCGGGTTTTGACAGGCTTTGGGGCGTTTGGTGGCTACAAGGAAACCCGAAAAGAAAAAGAAAAGTTCCGGGAGGCGACGCCAATTCCCAAGGCTATTGATAGACGGGCTCGCAACTACAGATTGTCTTGTCTCGGTAGGCTTCCCCGACTCGGTCAATGGGCAGTTGATCCTATTTTGCTACTGTGGTCGTTGAGAGTCTGGAAGCTCATGCCGAGGCGCCACCCACCGCAGAGCTACTGCCGGCTGAGTAAACACGGCTCAGGGTCTGGAATCACTTCTTGTCGGGGCTGTTACTGCTGTCATGCAGGCCCAGCCTTTGGGCCGTGAGGGGAAACTTTTCTGTTCTGCTCGTTTTTTTCTTTTCTTTAGAAACCTGGTCCCTGAGGAGGGAGGAGGGGGCCAGGAAGGATGCGAGGGGGGAGCACAGATCATCGCGCGCAGAGTTCCGTTCCTGGCAGCACTCTACCATGAATAGCTAAAATTAGGTTTCCTGACTTGTTGTGTTTGCACCGTGAGGGTTTAGTGCCCAAGTCTCTGAGGGGGGACGGTTGCAACGATGCGATACCGAGCCGGGAAGAGGGGGGGAGGATCGGGACCCAGCCAAGGGGGACAAGTCGTTGGACCGGGGGAGAGGGGCATCGTTGTGAAGGCCAGTCCTTTGTGAGATTGCACTCGATGTCTTAGTTTCAGAAGTTGTGGCTCACACGAGAGCGGGTTAGTGGCCGAAGCTGTGGCACGACGATGCAAGTCACTAACAACCACCGGTTCCCAGTCCAGGTACGCACCGAATTCCCAGCTGGGGGCGCCAGTGGCGGCAGGCGGCGCAAAAGTTCAGGAATAGGTTGCTATTACATACGCACATGAATACTTGGGGAGCGTTATTGCAGTAAAGTTTCACCGGTGAGCGAGAGCGAGGTACCAAGCCACGTTGTGTTGTCGTTGACGTTGTTGGTGATGGTGGTGGTAATGATGCTGGGTCCTGGTAGGTTGCGGGGGTGGGGAAGAAATGTCGGCAGATCGCCTTGGGCTGTTTGTTTCCCGGCCCTGCCAGTTCTGCCCTGTGAGCTCCGGCCGGGTCTGGGTCTGGCCCTGTCGTGCCCCATTGATCACAAAAGGCCCCTGTCCCTGAACACGTCTGGACCAAGCTCGACTGGCCTCTGCGTCCGTGTGATTTTTTTTGGTTTCCTCACGTCAAGCTAGGAGCCCATGCCAGTTGTTTCCGCGCTGATCACAAATCATCCGCTGTTCCTATTTTCCGATCCGACTTGTCTGATTCGCGCTTGGGCGATGCGAACTCAACTGAACCCGTGTCTCTGATCTGACGGGGCCTAATCTCAAACCAAGCCAAACAGCACGCGGCTTAAAAAAGATTAAGACATGCGCCAAACTGGTTCACTGCATCTTCCACATTTGGTTGGCAGTACCCAAAAGGAGACAAACAGGAGAAATTAAAGCCCAAGCTCTAGAAAGCAATACGGAAGAAACAAAAGACTCAGCCAAGAACAAACCCAACCCAATAAAGCTATGCTATATCGACTAGGGGGTAAGCTGCAAGACCACACCGTATCCACGTCTCATGCAAGGGAAGGGAAGGCAGCATCGTATCGTGCATGCATGCATGCGGATAGCATGGGTAGGCAAAGCCTCACTTTCAGCGCACAACTGCGCAGTACAATCAGGCCTCAAAAAGTAGACGTCTTTTTTTCAGCTGTCATGCAACATCAAATTGCCAGTCTCCTCCCCCAAGAGTCTCAGGTCTCCTTGGCTAGCCGTTGCCAAGCGCAGGTGACGTAACGAAAGTCAACTGGGAAAAAGGAAAAAACAACCCGCAGCCATCGTCCCTCCTTCAGCTAGCCAAGGCCAAGAACCCCGGGATGGCAACGACTTCGCAGGCTCGCCGGAGCTGTCAGGTCAGCCCTCCTCGCATCTCCCGCCTCTATCTCTGGGCCTCCAGGTGGGGTGCAGAGTGGACTTGAGGTCGGCTTCAGGTGTAGCGGGACCTCACAGCGTGGGCTGGGCCAATGGCGAGCAACTGGGTCATCTCCAGATCCCCTCAAGCCACCGGTTTCAGGCTGGCCTTCCTTTCAGCCCTCTCCGCTGCTCTGTGCTTCCCGATTGACGGTCGCTCTCCCGGGGTGTTGTCATGGCCCAAGCAAAACCAAGCAACAAAAAAAAAACATTCAGGAACCACCACTGCCTGATTGGAGCTTTGTTTTAGCTCAGCCAATGGCTTCGGGCCCTCGCATCATGGTTGGCCACATAAACGAGAGGCATCGCACTCGTGGCAGAGAATGAACACTCACCTGCGCTAACGATACGCCACTGGCAAGAGACACAAGGCTGTTTACCAATTCATAGCATGACTACGCCGTACAGGGTAGTCATCACGCGTGACACTCGGGCTGGTGCCTCTCTACTAGAGATGACTGCTGCAGGCTGGTCCGAGAGGGCGCTGGGCTAGTCAGGCCGGACTCTCGGCCGGGCCCAACATGCTGCTTCCAAAAGGCTTCTACATTAGTCCAGATTCGGCCGGCGCATTTGGCAAAATGATCTGTTTTTGCTGTGGCTTTTGGGCCCCCAATTAATTCCCCCTGTCCGCATCCTTGGAGGTTGGTGGTTCTAGCCACATGTCTTGCCGTTTTGCCGTCTGCCGTGTCCGATCGGTTGTCCCCGGGAATCGCGAGAGTACCCCAATAAAGGACAAGACTATTGACAAGGACCTTGTTAGTTTCGCTGCGTAGCGCGGTGTGGTACGCCATAACGTGACTCGGTTCCCACTCACACCTCGAGAGACTCTATAAGTCATCTCGTCGATGTAGGTGACAAACTCAATAGAGTTAAATTACCACCACGTTGAAACAACATGACTTGAGATCGGACATGACCTCCTCAGCCAACTCGTGTTGCGCTCAGGCCCCTCTTGGCACCTCATCTATCATCCCGGATCCCAGGTCTTGGCCATCGGCGGCTTTCAGCTGGCCGTCGACAACAAAGCTTCCTGCAACTCCAATCACTCGTCCAATCGGAACATTTTGCCCCTGCAGGCCCAGGCACACCTTGCAGCTATCAATCACAGCTGCATCCTACCTACCCTGTGCTGCCGAGAAAGCATGTATGTACGCCTTTGCTTCCCCGATGCATGTTGGGCAATCGGCTCGTCGCATTAATGCATAGTGATGCCGAGAAAACGCAAATGGTCTCGTATCCACAAGGACTTTTCGTCGTTTTCTTTTTTCTTTTTTGCTTCTTGCTGCAAGTCAGGATTGCGGCTTGCATTTCTCCCCCTCACACCAATATGCAACTTCTGGAATCCCTGAAAAGCCCCCAACATACATCTCCAAGCGAGAAACAACAGGAAACATACACATGAGACAGTCCCCATTGGTTAAAATTGACTCATTTACACTCAGTGTTGGTGGCCCCAGGTCCACTCAAGCTTTCCGCAAGTGCCGTAACGGGCGTGCATGCTGTCGTTGGAACTCAGTTCATGTTGTCGATTTATACGAATTACATTAGGTGCCTGACCCATGATCAACCCGACCTCGCGCATCCATCCTTCGGGGGAGGGGAAGAGAGGAGGGGGATCGGGTTTTCCAACAATACGAATTTCTGACCTCCCTCCCATTCCAATCCATCAAGAGCATGTTTCTCATGACACACAGGTCCAGCCTCGCACTGTCCGCCTTGATGCCCGTCCTCCCCTGCTGCGCTCTCGCCGGCATTCCGGTCTGCTCCAGCGATTCTGCCACCGCTCCTGCAACCAGCTCCACCACCAGCCCGCGCGGCGTTGAGACAAAATCAGGTGCACAATGTCCCATCCTCTGTGAAACATTCCAAGTTAGCCCATCAAAATATCTAAATCTCAGACGGCCGCTGCAACCAGGGTCACGGAAGCAAGCTCAAGAAACACTTACAAGACAACGCACACGAGGCCCAAAACCGGCACGCCGGATTCCTCGGGTCTCATGTTCCAGTACGAATAGTCGGCCGGGAACACTCGGTTGGCCACCACAAAGGCAATCCAGATGCCCAGGTAGACGGAGGCGGCCATTGTCCGTGCCAGCAAGGCCCAGTCGCTCCAGGATCTGTCGTGGTATCGGATTGACCTTGCGTCCATGACCACGTCGAGGGTCAGTGCGATGAGGAGAAACACAGCTTTGAATCTGTAAGGTTTTGTTAGCCACGGGCGCAAGGACAATAGGCCCGAGAATTTGGGCGTCGATTTGAGGGGTTTCAGCTACATACCCATCGCCTGACATGGACACATTCGAGTAGGTGACCAGGAACGTAGTCATGATGACGGCCAACATGACGCAGGCCACCAGGTGCATGAAATCAACGGCCATCCGCACAACACGAACAATTGGCTCCGGCGGGTCCTCGTAATCGTCCTCGGGAAGCGGGGTGAGGAGAGGTGTCTCCTCCTTGGTCGCGGGCGTTCTAGAGATATTGGGAAGGTACTTTGGTCGGGTATCGAGGCTCAGGTTGAGCGGGGGAGGGCGCTGGCCTTTGGCCATGATGTCGGTGGTATCGCTGGGGAACGAGGGACGGCTTCGGAAGACTGCTGCGGATGAAGTGCTCGTGTGGGCAGAGTAGCAGGCCCGCTCGTTTGCATGAACAAATAGTTTGAACATTAAAAAGCAGCAGAAAACGAGAGAGAGAGAGAGAGAATGACGTGTAGAGGGGCGCAATTGTCGTGGCAGGGCTAACGTCGAAAGGATTGGCGACTTATGAGATCCCAGCTCATAACACAATGCGAACAAAAAAAGGACAGTGGTGTGATTGCTGAAAACGTCAAAAAAAGAATGTGAACCAAAAAAAAAAAGAGTGGACGCGGGATCCAGACGAAGAGAGTGAGGAGACAAAAAAAGAAAAATGGACGACAAGGGAAAGAAATAGGGAATTGACAGAAAACGTCAAAGCATTCAAGAATGTTTGAAGGAGAGAGAATGACGGGCCGAAGGCGATTAAAGTAAACAGGCAAAACACCAAGCCATTGACGGCACCCTAGGCGACCCTGGGCTCCCCCCCAGTCGCGAAGCCTGGTGTTTCTCGTCGAACGACTGGGCCAGCCGCCGTGCTACCCGCCGTGACAGGGCCTTTAGCGCGAATTGGGAACACCTGTGGCCGCAATTCCATACGATTTGGGCGAAAGCATGTTCAGGGGCGCGTTTCACCAGCGAGCCGCCTTGCCAGGCACCACCCACTGAGAGGTTTCGAGATAAACAGGTGGGCCGGCTGCGGTTCTAAAAATGGGGTCGCGGGCCTCCCAGGAGCTCCAGCTTGCTCGCGCCGCAGCGTATCTTGGGCCTATCATGGCGCTGTCGTAGTCCACTCGTCGTACAACGCAGCGAGCGGTGCTTCTACCCGCCGCGGTGGCCCCCCCCCCAGTGGAGTGGTTCCTGCCCCTACGGCCCTCCTGGTTGGTCCTCTACGACGCTGCTGCAGTGCTAATGGTAGCTTGGTCCCCCCCGGAACCTAGCAACCGTCGTTCTTCGCATAAGACGTCTCAGGCACCACGCGATGTCTACCGTCCACACGAGCACGACTGGGGATCCCTTCTAATCACTCACTCCGTTTTGGCGGGCGTTTTCAAACTCAGGCAGCGGTCCCGCGCCTTTATCAGGGTTCATGCCTTCCCGCCAGGCCCTCAAGCGCTGCATAAGTCGTCTATTCATCATCTATACTGCTGCATTCATGCCCTGACTGTCTATCTCTGCCCTTGCACAGCTGACCCGGCTCAGACTTGCCTTTACGACCTCATAAACGCTGACCATGCCGTGAGGACCCATCATGCCGGCTGAGGGTTAGCTGCTATTTTCAGAGCAGCAAACGCACACGCGCCGGCCTGACGTTTCCTGTGGTTGCAACGCCTCGGAAGTATCTGAGAATCATCATCGCCGGGCCGCTCCACCGTTTCAGACCGCTTGGTCACCGTTACAATCCCTCACCCCGTAATCAGAGTCGTGCCTTTAACCCTGCCGCTTTCCATCTTTGCGGTCCTCGCCCCGAATTGAATCTATCGTCATGCCTAGTCAGCAGGGCCTCTTGCAAAAATGGGGGGTTCGTGATACACTTACGGCCCGCTTCTTCTCCCGCGAGACAGACTCCATACCGAGGGAGTAGGCGAGGAGTCGCAGCACCCTCTTCTCGGGGTCGAGATTGTCAGGGTCGCTTGGGTTTTCAAAGTCGCACTTTTCCCACACGGGTGATTCCATTGCCCACTTGACAAATCCTTCGTCCAGGAACGGGAATCGCACCTCTCGGCCCCAGTGTGACATCACTCGATCGTCTCGGCCGAGATTTCGCTTGCCCAGCCGACTCACATCGAGCATCAATTCCTCGACAAGTCCGGGATAACCCCGATTGGAATACGCAGATGGGTGTCTGCTGTATCCGCCAAAAAGCTCATCCGCCCCGAGGCCGGAGAGAAGCACTCGAGCCGTGGTGCCATATGGGTGCGGTTCGGGTTTCGATGCTGTTTCGCCGAGTCCCTGACCCCTGGCGGCAAAGTAGAGCGCGCACCCAATCGATAAGTCCATCTCCGTATTGTGCGGATAAATTAGTCGCACAATCTCTGGCCTGTGTTCCAACGTCTCCGAATAGGGGACGTTTACCTACCAATGTCAGCTCATCCTGAACATCGGCAGGTTTGTAAAATTCGTACTGCTACAAAACGCCATGAACGGTTCGGGCAAGTTTTTTTCAACTCTGCAAATGCATTCCTCCCTGTGGTCCGGTCCGGGCATTTTTCATAAAGCTCTTCCCGTAAGCATCCCGGATGTTGTGCCGCAATCCTTGGGTTCTCGAATGCCACATTAAGCAAGTCAATAGACTGGTTCGAGGGCACAAGTTCATGGGAAAGCCGCGCAAGCACGGTGCAGTCCAGCCCGCCGGAAAAGAGGACCGCGACTCTGGCATCTGTCTCGGACGCTTGAGGGGGCAAGGGTACATCTAACACTCTGAGTCTCAACGATTCAAGAAGATGATGCTGCAGGGCTTGCACAGATCTCGAAGTCGAGGTCAACTTGTAGGGTGCCTGTGGTATCTCTGTATTGAAGACGGCAATGCTCGATACCTAAATGAGTAAGTAGCAGTATTCACCCATGATAAGTCATGGCCATGTAACTCACTAGCGAGGCATCGTGAGCCCACTCATACCGAGTTGGCACCAATTCGGAGGTCTCTTTGCCCTGATCCAGCGCAAGCGCGTAGCATCCGTCCGCTTCAACCTCCCGCCAACCATCAGTCAGTGTCTCAGCAATGCTTGATAAGACAAATGGCAGGCCGGCCTTGACCAGTAGTGACCGGCGGCCGAGTCGATCCCTTCCGTAATACAGGCGACTTGCCGGCTTGTCAAAGTATATAAAGGCAAATGGCCCTTCAATAGCACGTAAAGCGTCGAGAACACTGTCAGGGTCTGTCGCCGCACTACGGCTCGCCTCTGTCAGCAGGTTCAAGACAGCTTCCCCATCGTTTCCCTGGACGGCATGTCCTCGGATGGCCCATGCCTCGCCGTTCCAGCAGAGTATGGAACCGGAAGCATCATCAACGAGAGGCTGTTTAGCCACGTGGTCGCCCCGGAGCGAGAGCACAGTCGAAGTAAACGTCAGAAAGAGCGAAGCCTGGTCAGCCTCTTTTGCGATAAGCTGCGCCTGTGCGGTCCCAGTGTGGTCGGGCCCTCTCTTGGAGAGACGCTGGATCAGGTCAGGAGAGGTGAGGATGTCAGGAGAAGACGAAATGGCGGCGTGGATTCCGCACATTTTGGGCGTCGAAGCGAGCAAATGGACGCGCCTTTTGGAGAATTTCGATTAAATTGGTTTCGCGTTTGGAGAACCTGGAGGGTTCCCCACCTGTTGCCATGGCCCAATCCCCCTGCCTACCCTGCAGCGTGGAGTTGACTTGACGTCAGAAGCAGCCATCATGTCAATCCCATGCAATGCAACCTGCGTTTCCTTGCCTCTTCTTTCTTGGCTTTCGTGATTGATGTCAATCCTTTTCTTGCATCTTTTAATCACTCACTTGGCGTGCTTGGCCCCCCGGAAATAACGTCATGTCTTTGCATAACGTATCCTCTTTTTTGCTCATCAAACTCGGCCAAATACCCTCACCTTGAGACGAGTAGCGTGTATACATGAAACATCGACACTAAACATGCTGCCTATCGGATGAACCCAGACGAAACGTCCTCTATACGGGACTGTGATCCCACCTGCGCCACTCAAAACTGACAACACCACCCACTCAAGAATTTCCTCTCTTCTTCATCTATCATTGCTCACGTCGCATTCCCAACTTCCCCCTAGTCGCAACACCACAAACACGATGCGGACGACAGCAAAGAAGCTCGGGCAACTAGCCCTAATCGGACTCGCCATACCATCACCAGGTAGGTAAACGGTTTCAGACCCCCGCACGAAACGTGTTGCTGACGTCCCAATGCCAGCTTATGCCGTATCAAATGACGGCCTCGATGATGCTAGAGTCTTGGTTGGAGGGAATGTTGACCTCCGACTGATGCCGCTCGGAGCCTCCATCACCAGAGGGAAGGGATCAGAAGACGGGAACGGCTACCGAGAGGATTTGAGAAATCTCCTCGTCGCTGACGGAAACAAGGTGGACATGGTCGGCTCGCGCGCATCTGGCAACATGAGCGACAACCAGCACGAAGGATGGGACGGCCTCAGAATCGATCAGGTTTTTGAAAAGGCTCAGGATTCAGTGCCGAAGTGGCTTCCCAACCTCATCACAATCAATGCTGGCACCAATGACTGCGCCCAAGACTACAACATTGGGAATGCGTCGGACCGAGTAGCGCAAATGCTCGAGTACCTGTGGAAGGCGTCCCCGAAGGCGAGCATCATCCTATCCACACTACTGGTCAACGGCGACAGTGACGTTGAGGAAAGGGTGCTGGAGGTGAACAAGCAGCTCAAGACTCTCAGCGAGGAGATGACGGCCAAGTCGAGAAAGCTGATCTTGGTTGATATGCATTCGACAGACGGCCCGCAGGACTCGGACCTCGTTGATGGGACGCACCCTGGGGAGGAAGGGTATGAAAAGATGGCAAATATATGGTTTAAGGGCATTCAGGACGCTGCATCGAGGGGATGGTTGGAAAGCCCAGAGAACATTGATGACGAGGAGACATCGGCGACGAGTCCATCAGCGACAACAACGCCTGGCTCCTCAAATACAACAACCGGTAGTATAGATGCGTCAGTGACGAATACGGCTTCTGCAAATACCACAGGGGGCAAAGAAGCAGCATCAACACCAGGATCTGCTTCCGCGACAGAGTCTTCAAAAGAAGGCGGCGGCTCCAAAGCACACCAGCATGGATGCCCTGCGTTGGCACTGATACTGGCTCTGGGCACTCTGGTTGTTTTCTTATGAGATATATGATACATTGCTTAGACGAGATACTCTGATGATGATATAAACGTATACCGAATGCCAAATAAACATGGTTAACTTTAAACTTTTCCTCCCATGGGATGGGGGTTCTCTAATTTCTAGTATGTGAAAAAGACTGTAGTGATACGAGTGTAAATGATAGGGACAGCTAAACCTTTTTCAATGTGTAGCTACAAATATTTCAACTACTGTACACTAAGGCACGAGATATTTCCTTTACTATTGCTCTCATCGATGCGTTGCATTGAAATCCATTGTCAAATTGATAAAAAATAATCGACTCAGTAGCTACAAATATTGATGTTTGTTTTAAACTATAGAAGAGTAGAGGAAGGAACTTGTATGAACTATGGCTGGGTATCCGAGTAGAATGGGTATAACCACCTCCAACGTGTACAAAACGAATACTGACATGATAGAAACGGTCAAATTAAGAAGACGCTGATTTGCGAGAAGAGGAATGGCAGATGACTAACACTAAAAATATCGACTCCCAAGAACGGTTCGTTTTTAAACTTTACTAGCTGGCAATCCTTTGAGAGACTATGACTGGGATTGAGAATTTATTAACCTTTTTAGCATTTATGAGTCACCGATGCACTGTTAATCACTTGCAGAAGCAATGTCTAATTGATAAATCATTTCTTATTTGTAGCACCCACTTGGGAAGGAAGTGTTTGTGTTTGTTGGTACCCCCAGCTTGCCCCAATTCACCACCATCCTCGATGGGGCCCTAGGACTTGGGACTTGGGACTAGTACAAGCCATTGAGTCCTGCAACGTATCGTGAATCCCGGAAAACAAGCCCCCGAGAGTAGAGTTGCATCTTATATCACGCATTTACTATAGGTTCTACCGTGTACACCGGGTAGTACAAGTAAGTATAGGACATATGAGGTGGGGAGGGGAGGGGAGGGAGGAACGTCGCCTCACTCCTCCGGGCGTGTTTTAGTTCGCCTTGCACGAGCGCCAAGCCTCGCGCGCCGGCATCTTTATTCCAGATGACACATCTTTTCCCTCTCTCCCGTTCTCTCGGCGCGCCAAGGTCCTTGCCGGGGTCCCGGCCCTCGACACAGATTGCGTTTCGCTCTCGTCTTTTGTTTCCGAGACTATATCAAGCTTTCGCTCTGCAGCGCCCATGGACCAAGTCCCCCTCGACTCACGCCACGGCCCCCAACCTAAACCCGAAGAGGTAATCGCCGACCCTCTACGACCCTCGACCCATTAGTCAATCGCCCGCTGCTTGATTGCAATCCTGCCAGTCCTCCCCAGTCCTCTCCAGTCCTGCCCACGTGAGCCAATGCCATCAACAGGCCTGACCAATGACTCAACCCCGGTGAACAGGCTCAGCCACTCACGGGTAGCTTTTGCTTTTCGTCCTCGGAAGAATCACCATCTAGGACTCGGACTTGGGACGTGGCTGCAACTTGGCCCTTCCGACCAAGAGCCGCATCCCTTCTCGCATGGCACAGAGGCCCCCCCTTTCCCTCCTTCTCGCTCACTGTTTAGTCATACATTCACAGAGACAAACACGAAGTTGGCCAAAACTTTAGATGATTGAGATGCGGGTTTGATTTCTAATCCCTAAGCAGAAGAGAGGTGAACTCTAGTCCAGTGAAAAAAACAGTTCTCGCAAAGTGCTGTGCGTCCTGTATCGAATAGCCAATTTGGTTCCTTGCAATCACCTACTTGCATCAATCTCAATCCATCTTCCATCCATCACTCTTGTTTGTCCATTCGTCTATGCGAACGACAAAAGCCCAAAAAGGCATGAAAAAAAAAAAAAGTACATGTCCCGCTCTTATTACATAGAAGACCTAGAAATCCTAGTAAGGGCGGTCTTTGAAAAAAAATAATTCCGTCGTAAATCATGAGAACCAAAAGAGGCATTGGTGTTTTTTTTGTTTGGGGTTGATACAATTTCAAATTGACTCCTCCGCGATTGCTTTTCAACGATGCTTTCCGAACTTTGCTGCGATCTTACTCTTGCATAGTTTGGAAGTCGACCTGGGCCCAATCCAGCGGGAACAGGTCCTGCTGAGAGGCCTGGGAGAAACCAACACCAGCACTGGGTATCTCTCCAAACAGTGGCTGGATGTCGGCTGCCTCAAACTTGTTGGGAAACAGCTGGAAGTCCATGCCGTCTCCGCTGAACGAGTCATCAAAACCCTCATCGACATCCCGAAGTGAGTTGGGGGTGAAGAGCATGGCGTTCTCCTGGCCGACTGGCGAAAAGTGAGGAGCAGCGGCAGGGGCAGCGCACGGCTGAGGAGCCTGGAACATGGGCATTGGCTGTGCCATCAGCTTAGGGTCAGGGTTGTAGATGTTGATCTGCTCGGGTGTGGGAAGGTGAGCAGGGAGGTGAACAGGGGCAGCGTAGAGGTCCTCATCGTTCAGGATAAAGGCCGAGCTGTTCTGGTAAGGGGCGTACTGCTCGTACGAGTTGGTTGAGACCGGAGACTGGTTCTCAAGACCCTCAAGACCCAAGTCCATGTCCAGGCGGTCGGGCTGAATGCCGTGCATCGACATCCAGTCTGACTCAGGAGGGTACAGGGGAAAGTCGTTAAACTGAGGAGGGTTGTCCTGGGGAGGGGTGGGGACGTTGTAAGCAGCCGTGGTAGAAGGAGTTGACACGCTGCCCAGAGGAGGAGTCTGCTGGGTGGTGCTGGCGGGCTTGGACGGCAATTTCTTGCCGTTTGTCTTGGTTCGAACGTATGTCCAGCCATGGGCCTTCTCCATGTGCTGTTTGCAGTTGCTCTCACGCTTGGACTTGTACGGGCAAGGCTTGTAGAGGCACTCGTACATGGCAGGCGCATCAGAGTGCTTGTCGTTGATGTGACGATCCATCTCCTTCTCGGTGGGCCAGCCATACGAGTGGTACTTGCAGGTGGGGATAGGGCACTTCCAGGGACGAGAGTGAGTCTTCTCGTGCTTGGTCAGGTCACACGGGCGCTTGAACTCCTTGTTGCAACCGGGCTCGCGGCACTTCTTGGGTGCGAGCTCCTCAGGGGTGGCGTTCTTCTTACGGCGAGCCATGGATCGCATGATCTCTTCCTCATCCTCGCGCTGCTGGCTCAGGGAGCGCTTCATCTTGATGGGAGTGTCGCTCACGTCGATCGGCTTACCAGTGGCCATGGAGATGTGGGTGCCATCCTTGCGGACGCGGACAAGCTCGGCAGGGCGGCCGTTCTCGGCGATGCCGCCGACGAGCTTGATTTCATCAGAACTTGATGAGGGGTTAGCCTGGTGGTCCAGTGGAACAAAATTTGGTACATACGCGTCGATATCCATGTCTTCGGGGCTGTCCTTGGCTGCTGCTAGTTGTCTACCGTATTCAAGAATCTGATCCTTGAGGTCGATGAAGTATCCGTTAGTGTAAGGTCGATCTCCTGGTCTGGTTTGTTCGCGGTCGCTGATGTATTCGACGGTTGCTTGAATGCATCGGATCGAAGTAAGACAGAAATCAAGGTACATGGTGGCGGTCTTTGCTTTCTCCTTCAAGCACAGCCTCCTATAAGCATTTCCCCAAACGCCAGTATCGGACTGAAGCTGACTTACCGGAGCCATAAAGATCAGAGTCTTCTCGAGATCTCGCAGGCAGATGATCTCCTTGGATCGAATGCGTCGAGGGATGTCAAGCACAATAGGCTCGAAATCCTTGAGTGTGGGCTTCGCCAGAAGAGGGCGAAGAGTGTGTTCTTGAATGCGGTTAATAGCCTTAGGGCTAAGGCCAGGTACCTTCTCCATGGCGGAAGCGGCCGCTGAGCGGGTGATGGCTGAGCGGGTGGGAGCCTTTTGGTCTTTTGATGGTGTGGCGAGCTTCTCGTTGGTGTCGGCAATGGAAGATCCAAGACCGCTGTCAGAAGCGTGGCGATGAGAGCGGCGGACAGAGCGAGGGCGCAGAACGCGCCGCTCGGCCTCCTTGGCCATGGCTGGGTCGACGACGGGCAGGTCAAGGAAACCACGAGGGACAGGAAGGCTAGTGTCGCGAAGAGTCTTTGGCTTGGGAGACTTGGGCGACAGAGAAAGGTCCTCGGTCTTGGATAGGGCCTCGTCAATGTCGTTCAAGGTGAGAGCGATGCGGCGGCAGTTGGCATCGACGACATCATCCAGGTGAGACTGAGAGCGAGGCAGGCGAGGAGGGACAAAAGTAGAGTCTGATGCCGAAGAGGCAGGAGATGATGTGGGTGAATGAAAGGTAGCACCCTTGCGGAGGGTCATGTTGGTCTTAAGTGAAAGAGAGCTCTCGGTGGTGTCGGTGCCGGGACGAGTCACCGGAGTCCTTCGACGAGGGTTGGAGAAGGACATGGCTTAGACTTGGAGAGTGGGGTACAGACAGGACAGTCGACTGATGCTGGTATGGGGGAGTCGGGTTAGTCTTCGGTTTGGTCTGAAGAGAAAGTCGATGCAAGTAGTGGAGGAGGGCGGCCAGTGAGTCACAGTCGAGATTCCTAATTCCCACACCCGGCTTTGGAGCAGGGACTAGACAGGAACCTCGAGTAGGGAAGGGGGTATTGACCAATACACGAAACGTGTTCAGAGCCCGGGATGAGGACACGGGGGAAGAAACTGGACATGAAGTGGGAGGAGATAAAAGGAAAGGCGTGGTCGTACCCAGCTGCGGCGTCCAAGGGCGTAGCCAAGATGTTGATATGTCGTCGGAGGCGCAGATGCAGTCGGTGGCGCGAGCAGACGACGGTAGAAGAGCAGGGAACGGCGGGCGAGAATGAGCCGGAGGCCAGGAATATATCTCGCAGTCGAGTCAACAAAGCTGGAGCTGAGCCAGGTGAGCTTTGACGAGACCAGAGACCGTGCGGCTCAGGAGTAAACTGAGCGATGAGGTGCGAGGCGGATGGATGGGAGTGCGGGAGAGGCAGTGGAACTGCAGAGAAAGGACGGGCCAGAGTATATGAATAATGGGGGGGCAGAGACGCAGGAGGCGCTGGAGCAACGAGCGGGTGGGCGGGCAGGTTGTCGGAAATGGCTGGATGGATGGAAGAGCAAAGCAGTGCAGATGATGGCAGCCTTAGGATGGAGGTTGATAGAAGTGATAAACTCGGAGAGGGAAGAAGAGGGAGCTCAGCGCTTTGGTACTTTGCTTAGCAAGAATGGCCAAACCGGTAGGTAGGTCTCCACCAGTGCGGCTGGCTGCTGCCTGGAGGAGAGCCAATCAGGGGCGAGCGGAGCCCGTCTTAGTCGCGAGGGAAGGCGGAGTTTTGTGGGATCAGGACCCTTGTGAGGAGGTACCAAGATACATGTGCACTAACACGTTTTGCACTGCCTCTTGGCCTGGGGCCGCTTCTGCGGTGGTCAATTTCGTCGCGCGAGACAGCACTTAACCCCGGAAGCAACGGGTTTGATTACCGCAGAGTACCACAGCGAACCTGCGCACAGGTTCCCTCTTTGGTCATCCCAGCTAAGTCCGCCGTGCGAGAGCGAGCATGTACGACCGCTTGCAAATGGAAGAATGATGGGGGGGCCAAAAGACCTTCTAATTGCGTGGCCTTCCACCCTTTCCCCCTCGGACGTCCCTTGGTCGGTTTGTTTTCTTTTGCTGCAGCATGGTCACCAGGGAGCACCCGAGCAGGGCCAACAGCATTGTTTGGAAACGAGCATTCTACCAATACCTACTTTCAAATGCCCCTTCGCGCGCGCAGGGTGGGGACGTGCTAATACGATGATGCACCTTTTGGGGGTGGATGATGCATCTCGCGTTAGAGGTTGACGACGGCGAGCGTTTGCGCAAACGCAGCCAGTCTCTCTCGCCCTTCGGAACCTGACCATCGCGGAGGCCCAGAATGTGAATGCGGACGTGGGTGATGGCGGCGGCGGTACAGTGACGTCGAGGGGCCATGGCCATTGTTTGCGTCCAAGGCCATTGCCCATTCCGGCACCACCACCACCCTCTACAACCCGCTCTCACCAGACACACAATCATGGCCATGAGCCTATAGAAACGCCTTGCAGCAGGGATCGACGCCCGTTGCTCGCGGCCGGGACCCGTTTCCACTTGTTGGCCCAACTTCCACTAGACTCTGGCTAGCTGGTGGGCTTTTTGTCGGGCTTTCAACTGCCTCCACTTTCTGGGCAGAAGCAGAAGAACAAGCACCTTTTTTTCTACGGGTACTGTGTCCGCTTTTCCCGGAATGGACCGGTGTGTTCGCTCTCATTTCGTCAATCGCTTGCCGTGCCATCCACCATCCACCGTTCAGTGTGTTTTGCTCGCGCACCCGCATCCATTTGATGCAATGCCATCCGCACCTATGCATCCCACCCTCCACCTCAGCCCTGTTTCTGGCAGTGCACACACGATGCGCAGTGCAGCACCGCCCAGCCCACCCGCTCCCCTTGTCTTGCATGCAATGCGCTGGGCGAGCACTGCAGAAGCACTACCACCACCACTGGTACCAGCACCACCACGCGAGCACCGTCTTTCTGCATCGCAAACGGCTTCAGGTTCTGTGGCTGAGGCCTGTCGCTGAACCAGGGGCTGGGCCCAGACCCCGATTGCAGTATGGACAAGGTCTGCAACTCGGAGCTTATCCGTCTCATTAGCTTTCGCTTCGTGACATGGCTCCGGCTCAAGCTGGCGGGCCCGTCCAGTGTGACTGGCCACCATGACGTCGTGGGGTTTGCCGCCGAAAGTGGACGGAGAAATGCCAGACAAAACAAAACGGGCCAAACCAAACAGAAACCAAAAGTCCTAGCATTTCATTCAATGCCACCGAAAATGCACTGACGCAAGCTTGAATTCGTCCTGCCCTCCTGTACAGGAGGACGTCGTTGCTTGTTGCGTGTCCTCCGATCATCTGCCCACCCTCTCGGTTCCTCTAATCTTGCCGAGAGACGGCAGCTCCCCCTAGTGGCTCTGTCTGCCCAGACGCTTTGCGATTCCTAGCTCGCCCGCGTTTCCACTCCTAAACTTTGTTGGTTTTCGGCGAGCTGCCGACTGCCCTGGGCGAACACATCCCCCATCATCCCCATCTCTTTTCGATGCTGGTGGGCTCATCTGCGCATGCATTTCAACCCCCTCTTGAGGCCAATGGTCCCCTCCCTTGCTCCGCCCGATCCACACTTAGGGCTGGTGGACCAGGGGCAGACAGCGTCGGCGTTGACTCAATTCATGGCTCGGTTCCCCTTTGGGACCAGCTTTTGGGGAATCGCAACAGCCAGATTCCTAACAGATTTTCCAGAGGCCACCCACACCATCTCGGATGGCAGCTCCCATCCAACCATGGCCCAAAAAGTCGGGTTGCTGGATGACGAGTCGCGTTTGCGCACCTCGCAGCAGCCATCACCGCTCCTGAAACCTGCAGCAGGCCCAATACTAAACAAATCAGGCAGTCCCCGTGATCGATTAGCTTTGTAGGTGCTGCAGTCGTGTACATGAGACTTTTCTTGAATTTGCGCCTTGGCGCCAACGAAAACAGCAGCGTTGTTGCGCGTTGCCTCGTGTCCCAATCGTCATGTACTAGTCTGATTTCGGTCAGGCGGTAGGATGCATTTAGATCTGATGTACCTTGCTTTTGGAGTAAGAATCTAAGCAACCTAAAATATGATTCAAAAAGAGAAAGACATTTTAAAATAAACTAGGCAACATTATTTTACTGGACTTGCTGTTTTCAGGTCATCGGGGGCGTGAATTCAGTGGCGCGGCTCCCCGTCAGATTGATGAAAGATTATAGCACCATGTGGAAAAGTGACTCGCCTGTGTCTGTCGTTTTGAGGCTATCCAGCATTGCCCTTGCTTGCGTTTTTTTTTAATATCCAGTGACAGGTTTGTGTCTTCCGGGGAACCTGAGCACCGGTAACCAGACGCAAGATTAAGCGATGAGAATGCTGCGCGACATTGCACAACCGAAAAAGAGTAAGACGGGGTAAAGACAGCGGAAGGAAACATTTGAGACTAATTATGGATGCTTAATCAAACAACCCAAGACAGTTCTGGAACACGAACCAATGTCTATTCTTATCCGCCACTCTTGTTGCAAGGTCAAACAACATGGAAGCAACGGTTTTTAACGTTGCCATCTTCTATGGGCAGGGATAGCTTCAATATCGATCAAGCTTGACGAGAAAATCACAATCAGATAAACGAAAAAAAAAAAAAATAGGAAAAAAATCCAGGTCGAAACAAGTAAACTGATCCCAGCAATATGCATTTGTTCCATGTTATTCCATTCGTCCCTGGCTTCTTTCATCAGCGTCCGATGCTTCGCCTCCCACGCCAGTCACCTGGCGAGAGCACGCTCCGTCTCTTTGCAGATCCGGCGAATCACCATTTACAGTGGAGTCGATTGGCCCGTCCTTTGGGGTGTCAAGCAAGGAACGGGATCATCGCCAAGGGCGCGCCCGTACCCGGGGAGGAACAAAGTTGGAGCGAGCGTGGGGTTCGAGCATGGGCGCGCCAAGGAAACTCGAACGCCGCCCTGCTTCTTGACGAAGACAAACAACATGACCATGTACGTAACCACCACCACTACAAGCTGGCTCGGCTCTGCAGGACAGTGGATGGGTTGCATGTATCCGCGCGTCCCCTAAATTCCTTGGGCACCTTTTTTTTTTTTCCCTCCCTTGGCCCCGTCAGCCCTACCGGAGCGCTGTCGTCGTCCTCTATCCGCCGAGCCAATGAGGTGCCAGTTTATCGGGCAGCCTGCCGAGAGGTCCAACGCCCCCCCGCCCCCCTTCCACGTTGATGTCTTGGTCTGTGAAAGGTTCCCCAAGGCACCCGTATTTCTGAATCGCAGGGGATACGCAATCCCATCGACTGGACCCGGGTCTAGCGTTGTTTTTGGGGTTTCTAAATCAACGCAATACGATGCTTATTTTTGTGATGTGATGACTTTCGTTTCGGGTTTTCGTGTACTCATTCTATTCTCGTCCTCTTTTGTCTTGGCGTGACCCCCCTCCCTCCCCTCTTCTCTTCCCCTCCCCACCCCCCCGGGCTTGATACAACCTCAATTGAAGGGGGGCTCATGACGTGCAACACAGAGGGTGGGTGGTCTCATGGGCAATTGATTTTCATTCCCACCCCCATGTCCAACCACCGGATCTGTGCCGCAACCTAAATTCGGCGTCTTTTTCACCCCAGGTCGCAAGGCAACCATTCATTGAGGACCCCCCATTCGACAGCGCCGCGCACCCCAAAAAACGCAAAAGGCCCAATTCCCGTATCATTATTAATCACCCGTTGAACCCCGTCAATTGAATCTCGTCCAACCCTGGTCTGCGCTAGCCTATCAGCGTGGCTCGTAACCGTGATATTCGGTTGAAATGGGTTTCATCGTCAGTTCGCGCCTCCACCCGCCGGACCACATTACGGGGTAGCTCCAGGGTAGTTTCTTGGGAATTGTGGCAGCCTGGCGATCAAGGCCCGCAAGAAAATTATCGTCAACGCGGCAATGACGCCATCCGGAAACGGAATTAATGCTGAGATTTTTTATTTTTTTTTTCTCCGGATAAGCTAGTTTGAAACCGATCATGGAAGTTGCCGCGATATGTCCGGGTACACAACACACTAACATGTATTCAAACTCGCTTCGGGGTTAGCATTGCGTCACATTCAATCAATGTGACCCGGAAAATGTTCAACTGCGAAATGAGTTGAATCTGAATTGAGTTTGAGCATGTGTGTCGTCGTTTAACACAAACTTCCCTGTCTTCTGCCGCTTACTACTTGGAAGTCGAGCGAGAAGTAGAATGACTTGCTATTATCGGATTGCAGGGAAGAAATGCCAGAGGAGGGGGAGGGGCAAGTGCTTGAACGCTCACGCCCTACAGACTTCCTAAACACCAGACGGTGATAAAAAAAAAATCGCCTTTTTTTTTTCTTCTACAAGCTTCAGCCTAAATCTTGTACGAGGCCGTGAACCCGTGCTGTCGTCTACTGCACAGTCCATTCCCGTCGACATGCATCAAACCGAGCCTAAGCCGTTCCGAGTCCTCATGTCTGTTGGTCGAAGTGGTCTCTGCGTCAACCGCTTGAGACTTCTGGCCCCCAAACCTATCAGACAAAAATAACACGGATTTCCAGCTTGAGAACTGCCGCTGCACCGGCCAACCGGGGTATTTGGCGCTTGTGTGTGACGAGCAGTGCATCAGTTGGACGCCGGGATGACTGTAAAAAAACGAGCCAGTCAATTTGAGACACATTTGCTTCTGTCTTGGCCTAAGCCTACCACCGCTAGCTAGCGATGCAGTAAATTGACCATCATCATGACCATGAGCGCCAACGGCCGGGTTGAATGACCGGCAGACGGCCATCAACCTGCTTTGCCCGTTGGTGGGAGAGTTCGTCAATCAGACACAGCCTCACGGCTGGGACCGTCTGTTCGGCATGAACCCCACCGCGATCCCTGGATCATAATTTACTTCACCTTTTTTGGGTTCACTTTCCTGATTCCATGAAGCCTGAGGCCTTTCACATGTCGCACGAGAGAGAGGCACCGTGCGGCTATTCCAGACATGTCGTCAAATCAATTGCACTGAACTAGATATTACCTATCACCACTGAAACCCACTTCAGGCTAGCGCTGCATATGTTGGGTTTATACACTTTTCAGGGTTCCACACCAAGCGCCCCGTGTCCAAACGCCATTCGGCTTGCCTCGATCCCCAAACGCGCATATTCCCCCAATATCGAGACCCGCTTTTTTTTTCTCACTGGACCCAGCGGTGCGGCAAAATGGGCGAAACTGGCATAGTCTCGCCCGTCATGTCAGAGGCCGTTAAGGGCGACACGGGCCTGGGAGGCGAGGCCGGCGGCGGCTTTGCGAGCGGGGTTGCCCTGGGAGGAGGGACTGGCTTCCGCTGGATTGGCTTTCGAGACGACGACCTTGGGCCAGGAGCCGTGGCTGGCCTGGCTGGTTCGTGATACCGCGCAAATGTTCCGTGGTATCCGTCGTGGTAGGGGAAGCTCGACGTTGCTCGGTCCCGGGCCCGTTCCGCTGCTTCACGGTTTGGCGCCCCCGCCGCTGCTCGGTGTTGAACATTCCCGTCGCTTCGCTGCTTGGCGTAATCGCCCTTCTTGTAGTTGTAGTAGTATTGGCCTGTACCACCAGCCTTGGCCCAACCAGGCTGATGATGAGATGGCTGCTTTGACACGGGCGACTTCCCAGCACCCTTCCTTGGGTTTTCATTGATAGGAGGGTTTAGCTTGGACTTTTTGTCCGATCTCAACTTATTGTATAGAATTTGAAACATTGTTTTTGCTGTCTGTAATCCTTGTGTGCTATATAGTTGAGGTCTGAATGGCTCTGAATTGTATCGTGATATTTGACCACCCGATGCTTGAGACGGGATCACTCGTTAATAAATACGAATTATGGGCCAAGGCATAGAAAATGTTCATTTTGATATTCGTTTGGCTTGCAAGAATGTGGTGGCAGTGTCGTGCAATTCGGACCTGAACAGGTATGGCAAAAAAGTCTTGTTCAGACGATTGTTTGAAGGCACTGTCAAAGAAGAACAATAAGTAAACGCCGTCCCGCTTCTAGTTCCTTTCACCCAACACAACACCAAAGCCTTTTCCTTTCTCACCAACCGTTTGCACGTTATATGTTCGAATTCTCACCTTTCAAAATTGACCATTATAAATTCTGAGCTCGTAGCCATGTTCATGATGTTCTCATGTTCCTTGCATTCCTTTTCTTCCGTCGCCAAAGAGATATCCAAGTCCATCTTCCCTGAATAGAGAAGCAAAGAAACAAAAAAACGCCAGCCATGTCCGCGGGGAACAACGTGCAGGATGCCCGGGCGGGTAGCGCCCAGGCCGCTATTCAAGATATCCGGAACCAGTCCGGAGCATCTGCTGGAGAAACGGCCCTTCCAACACCCTCTGAAGAAAGCTGGGATGATATGGTGGCTGCCGAGGAAGAGGATTCTCAAGGGAACCAGATACCAGTTGACCCTCAGCTCTACGTCGATGACGAGACTGCTGTCTCCGTTCAATCCTCATCTTCTTGTTAGTATCTGTTTTATTGTTGCATGACAATAAAGAGACCACAGCTAACTAAAAAATGAAGCCGACGATGTCAGTGACGCGCAGACAATTGGCAGCAACTCTTTGGATCAGAGAAATGGAGGCCCAGTTGCTCTGTCTGGCTCCATTTTGCCTCGTTCAACCTCCGCCCCTAACCTGGCATCCTCTAATGACCAAAATTCTGGCCAAAACTTGCCCAATGGCCGAGCGAATGGGAACTATGTCCGTAACATAATCACTGGCCCGGTGATCAACCCCTTGAGCATGAACCCGGTAAGAAACGAACCTCCTTCAGTGCCGCGTGCTTTTGTGTGTCCTAACACGCAAGCCAGGTCTCCCCAGTTACTCCCGTCAATCGAGTTGGTGGTGTATACGGCGGGCACGTCTACGTCGGGGGCATCGTCAAGTATCCCGTCCTCAGTCCCGGGGGCAGAGCTCGCATTCCGTTTATATTGCGAGCCCTAGGGATGCCCGCGAGCACCCCGTCCGATGTCCTGGAGGACTAGTTGTCCCGAAACACCAGCATACTGTGGCACTTGGCCTCGGGAACGGCTCCGCTGGGCTTCAAGTACGACCCCATCGTCACCGGTTTGGCGCGCCATATGAACGATCGGCTGTTCCAGATCATCCTGGATATTCTCTGGACACGGCAGATCATCAACGACGCCGTTGAGGCTGTCCAGGACCCCTTCAAGAATGATGGTACATTCAATTTGGCAGCTGAAATGCGCAAGGTCCCCAAGCAATCTTAGACGGTATAGGGAAGCATTGCGGGTTTAGGCGATATGATCAAGCGGGAAACACCCAAGACACGACATAACACGGCGAGGATAGGCCGATGAAATACTTATGAGACCAATGACTCTTTTATTCTTCCTTCTTGTCCTGGGTTTTCCCAGAAATAGTTGATATTCTGTGCATTGGTTTGCGATAGGATGGAATGACTGGCCCTTGGCACCCACAGACAATTTTAGTCAAAGCTATAAAGTACCCGAATAGTGATGATAAAACGGTGCCAACCTAGCGGGTGACTATGAATTTAGCTCCAAATTAAACACTTACTAGATCCCGTTTGCGCAATAGATTCATGAAACCTTTGTGGACGCTTCGATAGATTGGCTCTAAAGTAAACACTTCGCTGAATATCATTTTCGCATCAAAGACGCCTTTTCAGTTTGGCTCCAAATCGAACCTTTTCGTTTTTTGTAATGAAGACAATTCTTTGCCAGGTTGATAAGTGTGCTAATAGAATGCTGGATAGCGAAAGGCCATACTTCCGTTGCCCAGATATTTGTCGACTCCCTATTACTTGTTCGAGTTCACCTGATTTCACTCTCCTTAGTTCTGGCTGTGGGTTATAAAGCAGTTTTACAGCGAAGGAGGATACAATTCGACCAGAGTCCTCAGAAAAATGAAAATCATATTTGATGCCTTTATCTACCCAATTGCGAGATGGAACCCAACTCGCTTTCAACATACCACTCGCTCATTTAGACGCCGTTTATGATGATGCTGTTTGTTATACATGTGCCCACCCATTGTCCGCCAGGACCTGCATCTCGTCAATCAAGCAGAACTTGCCCGGTTCCCTGTTCCCGATGGCCTCCTTTTCCCAGCTCTTGACGCGCTTGCTCACCACCATGCCCTCGTACGAGAAGCTCGTCCACCGCCGGATGCGGTTGGACCACAGGCCGATGAAGATGTCCCACGTCGACAGCCACGGCGCGCCGCTGGCCGGGTGCGTGATGGCGTAGGCCTCCTCGTTGTAGCCGACCCGCACCTGCGGGTTGATGAAGATGCCGCGCGTCTTGGTGAGCGGGTTGTCCGCGTGGATGAGGCAGCACTCGGAGCCCTCGAGGTGGTGCGCTGCCAGAGCGTCTGACACCGCGCGGAATCGGAGCTGCGACGACGAGACGAACGGGTCTGCGGGCATTGCCACTGAATTTGCGAGTTAGCACGGGGACGAGAGGACTGGTGTCTGGTTCACAAACCTATGCCGTTCCAGCAGCTTGTGACTGGCACTGCATCTACGTGGTTGACCAGGGCGTTCCTTGAGCCGCTGGCCTGGAAGTAGGGCCATGTCTGCATGAGGTGTGGGTTTCCGTCCGTGTCTCTCAGAGCGAACGTGTCGTAGTATAGTGGTGGTTTGTCGAAATCGAGGGAGCACGCCGCAGCATACTCGCCGTTGTTAGTATTGAGCAGCTTCAGGACATCCTCGGTCTGTTTTCAGAGCGCATATATGGTTAATCTTCATAAATCCTGTGCCGAATAGATATGTGCGAGCCTAACGTACCGAAAAGATGACATCGTTGAGGAAGAGGACCTTGTCAAAGTGAACGCCCTGCTTGTGTAGCTCAAGCAGATCGCGTATCGTCTTGTTCCGCAGCTCGGCAAGGAATGGGATTCTCCTCTTTTGCATCCCATTCTTTGTGTTGACCCAGCCAGGCTCGCCTTGCCATCCCCTCTTGATCATTTCCTCATGCGACTGCTCCGACGTCTCGACGTGGCGCGGGACACCCCGCTGCGCAAGCTGCTCATCGAGCACTGCCAGAGCCTCCTTGGTGTTGTCCCAGCTGCCGCTCTCGTAGATGCTGACAAACACATTCTGGGGCCCCAGGGCGTCCGTCAGCCGGAGGAGGGCATCGTTCCAGAACGGGAAGAGGATGTGGGCGTCGTTCCAGTGCAAGCTGGCAATGTAGATGCGCTCGGCGGGCTGCGACGGCTTTGGCGGGGGTGCTCGGTCGGCCTCGGCGATCGCGCTGTGAATTCGGAGGGCGTCGAGGACGCTGATGAGGCACAGTAGGCCTAGGAGGATCTTTGGGGTTCGTGAGCGGAGGAGGCGACGGAAGTAGAGGCGATTGCCGTGGGAGATCATGGTTCCTCGAGGGTTGCGAATGAGTGTGGCCGAGGAAGGCGAAGCCGCATGATAGAAGCGGTTCGGTAAGGACTGAAAGGGCTGCAAGGAGCGAATTGGTCCTGTATTTCCGACTATATTGTTAGACAATGCGCCGCGATCCCATACATGACGTTGAATGGCTTGTCCGCCTCCTGTGAGTCGAGGATCGTGAGGTGGACCGTAGCTCTGTCCTCATGCCAGCTAAGCGCACGTCGCCATGATGCCCGCCAGGGGTTCGTCCGTTTTAGGGGTTTTAGGGGGGGTGCAACCCCGACATGTGGCTTGCTAGCCCCTGTGTCCCTGTGGCACGCGGGGCTCAATGCTACCGTAGCCATCGCTGATTCGAGGCTTCGAACCAACCTTAAATCAAATACGAGCCAAGACCTACGAGCGGATGTCACGGAGTAAACGCGTAATAGACAATCAGGAAAACAAATTAACTTATCCACAACACCTTCGGTTTTTCTTCCCCAGTCATGGCAATGAGAGATTTCGTGCTCCATTTATGGTACATTTAGCAGGACATTTCCTCCTCCCGCTCCACCCGCTCAATCATGGCCGCCAAGTAATTAATTCCTTGGCTTTCTAAGATATAGATCCACAATTTGGCCCGTGAAAAACGTCCATTCCACATTGTTCACATGTTCCTACAATTCTATCCCACCTCAATTCCCACCCTCTCGAGGGTATCATCATTTGGGTAGCCGTTTATTTGGCAAAGTGAAGGTCATAGCCGAGCCACTTGCGACGGAGGACCGCCTCGACTGAGAGGCCGGGGTAGCCGTAGGTCAAGGGCAGGAAGAAGTACCAGCCGGCAAGCAGGACAAGGGTAACACCGCCGCAGGCAATCCAGGAGCTGAGCATGCTCTGACCGGCGAATCGCTCTCGGGCAGTGACGTGGTGCTGGACGGCAGGCTTCTTGTTCTTGGCGGGGACCTCATCGGCGGGCTCCGAGTTGCAGATGAACTCAAGGAGAGCACCGGCAACCAGGCAAGACGCTAAGTGAGCAGGCAGGTAGTGGTGCAGGAAGAGCTGTCGACCCATCAGGTAGAAGGGGAAGTAGTGAGTAGCCCATGCCAACCAGAAGAAACCGGTCGAGTTGTACAATCGCGAGCGAGTGCCTAATTTCATGTTAGTGCGTTGGACGGGAAATCAATCCTGCTTTTGGCAATACTTACGGTGATCAAGGGCATCGATGCCACGGCGAAGGGAGACCTGATCGGCCAAGACAATACCGGCATAGACAGCCAGCAGACTGCTGGCGAGCCACCAACCGATGGGGTTGCCCAGGAAGTAGATCTGCTCGCGGGTGTCGTTCTTGGTCCAGAAGCTCACACCGCGGAGCAGGAAGGGCCACTGGTAGGGGTGGCTGGCGTAGGGGTGGCTGCTGGTGAGCTTGCTGTTGTGGTAGAACATGGCTCGCTGAAGCTCAAACCACTTCTGGAGGAAGGGAACGTGCTTGACTTTGCGCTCCGGCTTCTGGCGGCGGGCATCATCGACGGGCAGAGAAGGAATGTCCTCAACGATCCAGACGTTGGAGCTGGGGGCGATCTGCTTGTTTCCGTTGATTTCCTGCTGCTTGTATCCCCACTCAGGCAGAGGCTTGGTGTGAGTCCACATGGCAACCTTGCTGGGGTTGTGAATAAGCTTGAAGTGGCCAGAGACAGACTTCCAGTCCTGGTTGTTCTTGCCGTGCTCAATTCGAACCTCGAAAAGGGAGTCATTCTCGCGCTTGCCAAGAGCCTCCTCAGGGGTGACAGCGGTGAATTCCTGGTTGGTGGGGTAGTAGGGAGAGGCAACGTCGTGGGAGAGAAGGATCTTGTCGGTGCCAATGTGTCGGAGGCGGACCAAGTCGTGGTTCTTGACGTTGCGGCCCAGCGTCTTGTCACCGTTGGCTGGAAGGATCTCCCAGTAGTTGTTGGTATCGTTGTAAGGGTATCCAGTAACCTGCTGGCCCTGGCTGGAAACACGACCATCATCGTATCGGAGAGGGTAGCGATCCTCGTGGCTGTGGAGGTAGGTCTTGGTCTCCTTGTGTCGGATGCTGATGGTGTCGTAGTACTGGATATCAATGGCATTGGCAAGCATGACGTTGTCGCTCAGAGTCTCCTGGAACTCGGGGGTCATGAAGTCGTCGCCAGGACCAGAGCGGCTGAGGACGGCAAAGTGGACCTGGAACCAGAAGAGGTAAAAGAGGAAAGGCATGAGGATCAAGCCAAAGGCACGAGCAGCAAAGTGCTTGCCAAACTCGACCAGAGTGACGGAGCCCTTGCGACGGTTGATGTCAAGAAGGTCCCAGAGGTCAATGATGACAGCGGAACCAATGGTGACGAAAGCGAAGGTACCGACATACTTGGTGGACATGTCGCAGGACAGGGCGAATCCAGTGAGGATAAGCCACTTCCACCACTTCCTGGAGAAGGGGTTGTGTCGCATCTTGTAGAACTTGATGTAGAAAAGCAGACTGCACGCCATGGCGAGGACCAAGGTGGCATCCAGGAGGATGAGGCGGGTCTGGCCAATGTGCGCATTGTCGAGGAGGATCAGACCAGCTGCGAGCAGACAAGCGGGAAGAGTGTAGCCAGACTCCCACATGATGAGGTAGACAACGGAGACGGTGAGGGCTCCAAGGATAGCGGGCAAAGCGCGGAAGGCGACGTAGGGGACCTTGTTGGCGATGTACGAGTCGCCAATGTTCTCGAAGTGGAAGTGACCATCGTAGCCGACCAACCAGCCCATGAAGGCGAACAAGAGCTTGCCAAAGGGAGGGTGGACATCGAAGAAGTAGGTTCGCTGGAGGTAGTAGGAGGCGAACTGTGAAGTCGAGTTAGCATTGGGTTGACTGGTTCAAGAACGAATGAGAAGCAGTCGCATACCTTTCCAAAGTGCACCTCATCGAAGACGACCTCATTGGGATGGCTGATGCCCCAGAAGCGAGTGACGAAAGCGAGCGCAGTGATCAGGACGAAGCCAATCTTGTAGTCGGTCTCGTTCTCAGCTTGGGCTCGCTGAGCACCTGCCTTGGCGAGCTTGTCGAGTTCGGCTTCGGGGGAGAAGGAAGAGGTGTCTGCCTTCTTGGAGCCCGGGTTCCTCTGTCGCAGGCTGCCCTGCGGCGTGGAAGGACGAGCCATAACGGGGGGGGTTGCGAATGTACGGCTGTGATGGTTCGATGCTTGTTAGCGAAGTGTCCTCTTGAAGTTCAAGTCGCGATGACAGCAGCCCAGCGCCTTTTGGGTTCAATGGGCTGACGCTTTAGGATTGGGACAAGTAGGCGTCATAAGCCGAGGGCGGAAGGGCAACGGAAAGCTTGTGAACTCACCTCAGGGGGTTAAGGAATTACGGCCACGCGGCCAAAGGGACTGTAGAGAAAAGAAGTATGAAGGTGTGAGACAAAGGAACGGAGAGAATGTATGGACAAATAAGCAGGGGCTGCGTGCCTGAGCGGCTCAGGATGAAGAAGAAGGGGGAAAAAAAGAAAGGAAAGAAAAAAAAGAGAGGCGATTCGATCTAGAGCCTCTCTCCCTTTGCAGTAGCAAAGGATTCGCGTCTGAGCCCGTCCCGTCGAGGACAACTTGCCAGCTTCCAGTTCCCCAGTGGAGAGCTGATGTTGGATGCAGGGGTGCGTAGAGCCACTCACTAGCAAGCTGGCGCCACTTTTTTCGTCTTTCTGGCCACTTGGCACTTTTTCTGGCCGCTAACGAATTTCCAGGCCACGCTGCGGCACTCAGACGCTAGCGGAGGGACAGGGGCCGGTGCATGTTTTCGGGGGGCTATTGAGGCAAGCCCAGAGCTAAGCTCCAGGAGGCTTTATCCGCTGAGGCACTCCCGATGGCTCGGTCCATAGAGGGGTCACTGCTGGGATGGCGCCCGCGATTTTCGTGATCTCCCTCCAGCGCGCTCGGATAGGAAGGCAGATATTAAAAAAAGACCAGACAGGGCTGAGGGATCCATGGTTGACGATGCCAATTGCCGAGCCTTGCAGACCCAGAAGGTGACGACATTTCCATGACTTGAAAGATTACGTGGCTGGACATGCAATGATACTGCTGGTGCATTGGCGTGTAGATTACGAGGTGTGATGCAAATTGCAGAGCGCGCTTCCAAGTTCTGGTCGTTTGCGGATGACACAACAGGGCGGGCTTCCAACACAATGCTGCAACGAGAAAACTTAGACTAATCCAATGACATGCATCAATGTAGAACATGGCCCTAATGCGTTATTTCTTGGCGAAAACCGTTTAATTCTCGGTGCCTTGGCCGGTAAGTGCAATAGAGAGTTATTGGAGCCTTGCCGCTGGACCTGAGAAGCCTTGTTTCTCATGTCGATAAGCAGCAAGACAGTGCGGCAAGTGTTGACTCGGCTTGAATGTTGATATCCATCATCGAAGACATGCACATTCCATAATAAAGATGAGGAGTAGAGACACCATTGTTTTGGCTGAAAACGTCACATGCCAAATAAAACCATATCATTCTGGCAAGATGTTCTGGTCTTTCTAGGTAGATAAGACGCCAGAAGCAATTGATGTTTGCTTCCCAATTTACCCCTGCTTCCCGCTCGACAATACCCTTTCCCGACATGTGTGGTCTTGTCCACGAAAACTCGACCTCGCCATAGCGTAACCGTGCCCATTACTTGCGGCGAGATTTCCAATCCTCCCAAGACCTGGTGCACAAAATTGGGCGCACATTGAGCACCGCATATCCTCTTGTCCTTGACCATCTTAAGAGAGCTAGCTTCTGGGCAGGCTTCACGCCTCGCCAAAGCGTGATAGGAATCAATCGAGCAAGGGATTTGCCGTTGATTTTGGCGAGTGATAACTTGTAATCCAACCCCCATCCTCATCTTTTGATGCTGGTACCGCAAAAAGCCTAGCTGGTCGTCCAAATCGAGCTCGTCTCCTTCTCGGTATCCTTCACTGCCCCTAGTGCCACCATCCTGCAAATGTCCCTAGATGAGTGCTAGGACGGTGATGTACATATGATCGAATATATATTTCTTACAGAATATACCCTCTTGAACTCGAACTTCGATCCATCTCGAGCTTCCCACCCCCGAGTCAAGATCGAGGTGCCTTCCATTTCGTTTGGGGTTCGATGGTGCGCGTGCGCACCTTCTTTGTTAGCTCTGTTGTCATGCAATCTTGTCGTCATTTCTTGTCGTCATTTATTTTCCTCGTCAAATATCTCGTTGGATGGGAAGGAATCTGGTGTTCTTCAATGCTGTATGGAGTTGCCGAGAAGCTCTCGACCTTTCCCTGTCTGTCAAATCTTGTCCCTGTTCCTTCCATGAGCTTCATGCGTGTTGGTCAAGAGCCTTGGAAAGTGCGTCGTCACCTGGCAGTATAAAATCCCTCCTTGCACTTCAGAATCCTTTTCTTCTTTTTCTCCTTTTTCTTCAGCTTGGTACGGGTCTCTTGTGGCTCCGACCGCCGGCTCATTACTGTCGCTCAAGAGGACGGAATGGGGGTTGGCTCCGAGACCTGCGTGAGGCGACTAACCCCTCGGAGTTTCAGCTGGTACTGTAAGTATCACGGCACAATTTTTGATTACCCATCGCGTCCCTGGTATTACACTACCTCCAGGTGACGCGCCCCTCTGTTTTTCATTGCATTCGCTGGCCTGCCTGGCGGTGTGAAGAAGAACATGGTGCCTTATGTGGTTGTTGGAAGTTTTTGAGATTATGTGAGAAGGAGACTACATTCCTCATTCTTCGTGACTTGCTTGCCTTTTTATCTTTGTGTCTAGGCCAAACAGGTGTCGAACCATCTCCGACTCATTGAGGTAAAGGTTTGGTGAATTTTGGTTCTGTCAATTTGCCTTTTTGTTTACCTTGATATCTGGATTCTATTGAATTCTATGGACACCCTTACGGACTTGCACAGAGTTGTACCGTTGTACCGAGCTTGACCAATTCGATCAACTTGACGGTATTCTTGCCGGGGGTAGATTCAAGCTGTCTGTGTTGGCCCCACCAAGGCTCGAGCTGGACCATACCGCGCTCATGCAAAAAAACAACCCCGCCAACGTCACCGAAGGCGCCCCCACCAAATCCGTTCCATGTGAAGACCGCTTTCTCAATTGACATCTTCTCTCTCCTCCAACCAAATAATCACAAAATGGCTCCCAACACCATCATCGCCCCGTCTATCCTCTCGGCCGACTTTGGCAACCTCGGCCATGACTGCGCCCGCACCATGGAACAGGGCGCCGACTGGCTGCACGTCGACATCATGTAAGTGCCTGCTAGCTGTGGTGATATGATGCGGTGCTCACCAATGCATAGGGACGGCCACTTTGTCCCCAACATCACCTTCGGCCCCCCGGTTGTCGCCAAGATCCGCGGCCACGTCGAGAAGCCTACCGAGAACCACGGACGAGGCACATTCGATTGCCACATGATGATTGCAGAGGTAAATGCCGCTTGACAAGCCGCTGCGAGAGGCCCAGTGTGTGGCTGACGATATACTGGATAGCCCAAGAAATGGGTCAAGGAATTCAAGAAGGCCGGTTGCGATCTCTACTGCTTCCACTACGAGGCCGCCTTTTCCAGCGCCGCCGAGAACCCCGAGGACAAGACCGACGAGAAGACCAACCCCAAGGCCTTGATCCGATACATCCATGACCAGGGTCTGCTTGCTGGCATTGCCATCAAGCCCGACACGTCTGTCGATGTGCTCTGGGAGATTCTCGAGAACTCTGATGAGAAGGAGCGCCCTGATGTACGCCTCTCTCCGCAATGGCACCCCGGAGTCGAGAAACCGCGCTGACATGCTGATAGATGGTTTTGATCATGACTGTGTACCCCGGATTTGGTGGTCAGAAGTTCATGGCCTCTGAGCTTCCCAAGGTCCAGGCCCTGCGAGAGAAGTACCCCGAGCTCAACATTGAGGTTGATGGCGGCTTGGGACCCGGTACCATCGACCAGGCTGCCGACGCTGGAGCCAACGTCATTGTGGCTGGTAGCGCCGTGTTTGGCGCCAAGGACCCCTCCGAGGTCATCTCTCTGCTGCGACAGTCGGTGGATGAGCGCAAGGCTAAGATCTAGCCGTGTAAGTACATAAGTGAAGGCTAGGGAGATGCCAATATATAGACTGGGAGTTGGGTGGTGAAATTAGCTGATAATGAATGTAAAGAAATTGTTTTGTAGTGCGTTCTTTAGGGGTTCGTTTGCGTGAAATGTGGTAAAGGATTCTTTTATAGATCTCAAAATGCCTGATTGTTTGGCGTGAATGCCCTTTTTGAGAACCACGAGAGCCCCCATTTCGAGTAACCTCGATCATGAAAATGAATAAGCGTGAGTTAAATAAGGAAGAATGGCTTATCAATGTGGTGTATCGGTGGTATTTATTTGGCCATGGCGCACCCACCTGATGATGCACTTTGTAGTGTAACGGTATCTGGATCATGAGCGATTCGTCGTTTCGACGACACAAATGTTTTCTTTCATTGATTCCCGTGGAAATTAGTAACCATAAGTAGATAGCGATATGATACGGAACAGAATGTCAATATTAGCCCTTGCCACCTTAATACAATGTAGGCGTTGCAGTTTAGAGAGAGCAGACCTCATTTGGCGAGCAAACCGATCAATGTCACATGCTAAGCACAAATACGCAGTGACCCGCATGGATTTCTTCTTGTAGCCGAACCAAACCGAATGTACAATACAGCCCTTGAATGATTGTCAGTCGGACACTTTGTTGTATAGGGCCATTGTGAAAAGATAATAAGTCTCAACATTTTTAGCTCAGGTAAGTAGGAACAATGCCAAAATAAATATATTCTCCTAGGTTTTTCCTATTAGGATCGTTTTTCTTCAGAAAAGATGACTATTTTGACTAGGCTAACTTGTAGAGTGGTCGTAGCGGGGATGTACCTCTGTTACAATCATTCAAGAGTTGGGTTGTACTTGGATTACGTTCTGGCGGGGTGTTCCTCGATCCAGTTCTGCGGGTATCACTTGCAACAACAACCTCGCCACTATGTATTTAGCCCCAAGTGATGTTACTTGATTCAATAAAGTATTAGTGGAGCTCTTTCTAGGGAAACATTGAGGGATTTATATTCTCTTGATAAGAAATGAGCGTTTGAGTACGTGCTTCATGTGCTCTACGAAGAAGCCTAGGTTGTGTCCCTTATCGATAAGAGCAATGGTCGTAGCAAGTGGACTGATGTGGTTTTCGGCTCAGCGTGGATATCGTAGCATGGACGTCGTCATGCTGCATTGAGTTTCTCCTGTTTCGGCCCTCGCGTCTTCAAGAGCTGGAAGGGATGCGGCAAGAATCGGAAATCCAATTATGTAACACCTCCAGCTGTCGAGGCGACCTGGATGGGATTTTCGCTTCTTCGGCCTTTCGAACCGAAGGGACCAATCAGCACATCGACAAATGTAGTTTGAATGGAAATGGCGCCCTCTGGGGACAAGCTCTAGATGGAAGCGGGGGGAACCGCGGGGCTCTTCAGGAACAGCTTACTCTAGGGTCTCAGGCCTGCAAGCGACGGGCGGCTGAAGCCGAATATCGATAAGGCGATGCGAGCTATTTGGAATCAGAAAACCATCCATCTCTTGTAAATGCGCGAACCGCGAGCTGGGCCGTCGCAATGCGCGTGGCCGGCATCCGATGCCGCGCCGTGTCGCATGCAAGCATCGCTAGCTTCCGCCCTGGCTTTCACCCCGCGTCCCTTGGAGATGTCGGACCCCCGGTTTCTGTGGTTATGCCTCGATTGGGGAAAGAAATGAGAGCTTGGCATTGGTTGGATCGTCTGCGCGAAGCTAAGATTTTCCCATCCATCCCCAATCTCCCCAATTGACAGCGATGTAGCAGAGACCCTGATGGGAGAGAGAGCAAGCCCACCACCACCCCCCCCGACCGCCGTCTCCGGAGGGCGCGCGGGCGGGGCACCCGAGACCAGGTACTCCATCCAGCGCAGAGCACCCGCGCTTGGCCGATGTACGGATTGGCTTCTCGCCCAGCAGCGTGTGGTGTCCATGTTACCGCTGTAGCTGTAGGGTGTAGGGGCATGTGGGCACGGCCAACGAGAGCCAATTCCGCCGCCTTCCACTCGCGGAGCCTCGAAAAACAAGCGGAGCATCGCCCCGGACTTCAAATAGCTCCATCCTCCTCGCCTTGGATCCGAAATCTTAAAGTGCCCAGCTCTCTCCATCGTCTAAATAGCTCCTCTCTCTTCGCTTCTTTCCGAGAAAAAAAAATCTTCCTCAGCCAACACCTCCCTTCCCTCCCCTTTCTAAAACCTTTCCCACCCTTTTCTCCCAGTTCTTACTCAGGTATGTTGGCACCCCTCACCCGCAGAGTGCCCCGCGTCGCCGCAGCCGCTCTTCGGTCTGCCCCTCCGGCCCTCAGAGATCCCCGGTTCACAAGTCGTCTTGTTAGACCGCAATCCACAATGGCTGAACAGACCATCGTCTTCACCAAGAACGCTCCCGCCGGTAAGTCATGCAATAGTCTAAGATTTTCTGTGAAACCCGTGGTTTGCTGACGACTGTACCCCACCAGCTCTTGGCCCTTACGTATGACTCCCCTCATTCCCTCATGGTACCTGAAAACAAGACGGGTGAAACTGACCTCCAATGCAGTCCCAGGCCATCAAGACCCCCACTGCCATCTACCTCTCTGGCCAGATTCCCCTCACCCCCGAGGGTGTCTTCATTGAGGGCACCATTGGCGAGAAGACCGCCCAGTGCTGCAAGAACCTCAAGGCCGTCGTCGAGGAGGCCGGCTCTGACTTCTCCAAGATTGTCAAGGTCAACATCTTCCTGTCCTCCATGGACTACTTTGCTGTACGTCCCCTCCCCATGGCGCATTGTCTTTTTGTTTTTGAACAACCCAAGGAGCTGACAAGGTGTGGCAGGACATGAACTCCGAGTACGAGAAGTGGTTCACCCACAAGCCTGCTCGCAGCTGCGTTGCCGTCAAGACTCTGCCCAAGAACGTTGACGTTGAGATTGAGGCCATTGCCCTCCCTTAAATTAAATCAGGCATTGAACATGCCGAGGGCTTAAATTTGAAAATAAAACTACAGAAATCCATCTATCGCGTCTTCTATTTTTGTGTGTAGGGTGCTTGTGTTGGCTTCTGTCTCGACTAACATCTTTACTTACACCATGCCCATTGTCTCTTTTCCATCTCACCCAAGAACAAAGGTTTTGCCTTTAACCTCGCCTCGGCCGTAGTATCTCCCAAACAACCACAGAAATCGCACCCCGCCTGAATCATGTCGAGGTAGAGAACATCCAGCTCGGTATCGCTGGCATTGATGTACTTGAGGAGTGTTTTGGACGTCTGCGATAAGCACTGCATCGAATTGAGAGCGCTGTCTTCTGCCCCCGGCACTAGAACCCTGAGAAGGCGACCACGTTCCCAGAAAATGCTGTTGATGGTGCTCACACTTTCTTTTAGCGACTCAGTTGCCTCATATTCCCAGTAGAGTCTCTCGACGGCTTGTTGATGAAAGGTTGTGGCTTTGGACTCGGGGGATTCTGCGGCTAGCCACGGCAGGTGAGCCTGGGCGTTGGTTTTGAACTGCTGTATGTACCGTTTGGCAGCATTAAGGCAGATGATGTGTACTTCCTCTAGTTTTCGTCGCCTGTCATTGAAGTTTCGCTGCCGGGGTATCGTGTTGGAACTGGAAGCTGGTGGAGGTGAGACGCTCACAACCCTGATGTGTCGTCCCTTCCTGGACTTATTATCGCCCAGAACCGAAGCTGTTGCGTTCGAGTAACGTGGGTTGGCTGGTGGAGAGTCGAGGATTGGATCCTGAGGCTTCTCCGTGCCTTCAATATGTGGGTTGAGGATATTTTTATTTCGGTATAGGTCATCATCGCCTTCGTTCCGGAGCATGCCTGGAGATAGATGTAAAGCGGTTGCATCAACGTCCATGTCCATTTTGCATTGAGAATAAACTGACAGAAGCTGGTTGACTGAAAGGTCGAATAAAAAGGACCAATATGCGGAGATTGACCAAGAATGCAGCTCTCAGAGAGAAGGTTCAATCAACAGCACTTCGCTTGAGCAATGGGCGAAAGCCTATCACTTATGGCACATAAATCACGGAGCGAACAGGCAAAAGTGAACAATGGATCAAAATGGGCCGTGAAACATCGGCTTTGTTCATTTCTCTATACTATGTGCAGTGTGTGTATATTTAGACGTTCCAGATGACAAATCGGCCATCGACACCGCTCGCTGTACTCTTTGTTAGTTTCACTAAACTGAATGCGGGACAGGGGTCTTCACGTACAGGTAATCTTGGTCACTTGGCTTCCGGATGACTCGTAAACTCGGATAGTGTTAATGGTGTTCTGGTGGACAGTCTTGAGCTGTGTGTCATCCTTGACCTTGCCCTTCAGATCCATCTGTCTGAACATGTTCAAGGCGGACTCCTCACGCTCGGCATGATCGTCACCAGCCTTGGACTCGATAGTTCCGACCAGCTGCCAGCCAGCCTCGTTGCCCTGGAAGCGGAAGGCCTCGCAGTCGTAGCCTGCAGCGATGATTTGGTCCTCAGAGCCCCAGACGATGCTCTTGAAGGGGAGCAGCTGGGTGGAGATGGTCACGACGGCACGGGGAGCCTGGTCCGGACCGGTAGGGTAGACAACGGTGATGCTGCTGTCATGCGCGGCAAAAGCAAGGCTGTCGCCGCTGGGGGAGAAAGCAACCGAGTGGACCCATCCGGCGGAGTTGTTCAGGAACTCTCCGCACACGGTGTTGAAGGGCAGTCGCTCACCCCAGACGCCTGGGGGAGGTCGGGCATCAACACCCTTGATGAAGCTGGACAGAACCCGGGCATGGGCGTCGGTGGAACCGGCGGCGAGAAGGACCGAGTTGGGGTGCCATGCGACGCTGGTGATGGTGCTGCGGATGGGCTTCTTCAGGTGCTTGGACACCCACCAGTCGTTCTCCTCCTCAAAGTAGCAGACGGCAATGACACGGTCACCGGAACCGACGGCAAACTTGGTTTCGGAGGGAGACCATCGAACAACGGTGGCAGCACGGTTGATTCGGAGCAAGACGAGGGTGGGCTTGTATCCTGTCGGCGAGGGCTCCCAAACGAGGGCATTGCGGTCTAACCCCGTGTTAGCTTCGGACGGTATAGGGGCAAAGTTGTCGGATGGGGAGGAACATACCCTGAGAGCAGGTAACAATGCGACCGCTGTTGGGAGCAATGTCCACGCTGGTCACAGTCTTATCGTGGCCCTTGAGTTCATCCTTGAGCTTGTAGGCGTTGCCAACCTTGCCGTAGAGCTCGATAGTGGTGTCGCGGGCGACAGCCAATGTAGAGTGGTCGGCCGAGACGGAGTGGTCGGCAATGGGGTTGTGGAACAGGTGGTGGACTTCGGGGGCAGCCATGGTGAACGAATTGCGATAGGAGTAGCTCTCTACTATCGCTGGAATTGGTCGAGAAGGAGGTTAAGTTGAGATTACGTTGCTGGCGATGGAGTCGGGAGGCTGACGATGATGCAGGCGCAGTGGGGGTGGGGTTACGTAGCAGCTCCAAGCTTGGACCACTCCCAAGACCGCAACTACAACACAGCGCTAAAGCTCCACGCGAGGCTGACCGTCGGTTGGTGAAAAACTCCACCCGCACAACATCGCTATCACAACGACCACGACTCCGGCGCGTGCGCAAGGTCCTATCTTCTTCTCGAACCTGCTTTCTTGAGCGCCAGAGGCACGGCTTCTTGAATACACCATCACCCACTTCCATATCAGCCAGTATCGCTAAAACCGACGTCACAATGGCCGCCGTCGCCGCAGCACCTCGCAGCCTCCAGCCCAACTCCTCTCTTCCTGCCAAAGTGCAGCCCATCCCTCCCAACCAGACGTCAGTTCTCTTTTGGTATTCTTTTTTTTATCTATTCTAGAGCTGACATGTTTTAGACTCTACGTGACCAACCTCCCATCTGCGAAAATCCAAAAGACCGATCTGCGAACCGCTTTGTACATGCTGTTTTCTACATATGGACCTGTGTTGGACGTTGTTGCTCTCAAGACGATGAGCATGCGTGGTCAAGCCCATATCGTCTTCCGTGATGTGCAGGCTGCCACCCAGGCTATGAGAGCTCTGGATGGACAGGCCTTCCTTGGCCGAGACATGGTATGTGCTCTTGTGATCTTCTTTGAGCTCGTGCTAACTCTTCAAAGAAAATCCAATATGCCAAATCCAAATCACACTTTGTGGCCAAGCTTGACGGAACATTCAAAATTCCAGGCAGTGGATCTGGGGCTGCCAACGTCGAGCAGACCGAACTGCAACAGAGCATCTTCAGCGCTCCTCCGCCCGGAACAGCCCCCGCGCCCGGTTCTGGCTTGCCCGCCAAGCCAGCTGCTTCGGTGGATCATGTTATGAAGGATGCTGACTCGCCCGAGGGCCGTGGTCACAAGCGAAACCGGGACGATGAGGACGAGAGTGACGAGGATGTGGCCATGGAGGAAGACAGCGATGACGAATAATGGACCCATGCCAACGGCCAACTTCATCGGTAAGAGATGGAATCCGTCAAGCGGCCGGAGTCGCCTGGATTGCCATCTCTTTAGGCACCCACAAGCCGACGCACCCTCCCACCAACCCGAGCCAGATCATGAGATAGTCCGTCCTGTCGCACTCGAAATTGGAGATGGCATCCCCCAGAAGGCAGGGGTGGACAAAGAAGGATGGGACACCCGTGACAGGGTGATGCTGGGAGCAAAGGTGTTAGTTAGGCCAACGACTTTTACGATACCCAGAATCTTGAATTGACTTGTGGAATAGCATCTTCCAATGACTTACATCAGCCGAAATGCCGCCTATGCCGCCAAGGCCACGGAGGCCTGCCTTATACTCGTCGGGCACCAAGCGGCGGAAAACGGTGTCGATGTTAAAGGCGGGCTCGTCGGCGGGGAGCCCGCGCAACGTAAACCACAGGCACGGTACCCGATACGTAGGATGAAGATGAATCTCGTATTCCACTAAGCCGACATCTAGACGGGAAGGTTGCTTTACAATGGCCGCCTGTAATCTTGTGTCAGAAAGAGACCCGAAGAGGCAGGATACATGCCGAGGCTTTGTTACCTCGTCTGAATCCTCTGCGTCCATCATGTCATCGTCCCCGGCAAGTGCACCATCCTCCTTGGGGGCGTCGGAAAAAGAAAAGTTATCCAGATCCAGTGACAGGTCTCCATGATCTACATCCGTTTGCAAAGGGCGTCTGATTTGGATATATGTGGTGTAAGCTCCGTCAAAAGTAAAGTCCATGTTGAGGGCCTGGCACACCCTGAGTTTCCACCGGGAGCGTTGTGGCCCTAACGTCGCACGGCAATACTGTCCTTCGAGATGGTGACATGCCTCTGAAAACTCGGCCGGGCTCAGGTACGGATAATCTGCGATGCTCATAGCTACTTTGGTTGTCCGGTTAAGCTTCCGGATACAGCGGGTCAAATTTCGTATCGAGTCGGTATGCCAAGGTCCTCCGCGCAGGTTTTGTCTCAGGAATGCTTGAAGGGTGCTTTACTTATGTGAGGTTGTGCGTGTGAAAGCGATGCTGGTGCAGCCCGAAGACTGGATGGAAGCCTCCCAAAAAAGATGTCTTTTTTTTGTTCTTTTTTAGCGTTTGAGGGCCGCGAATATTCTGGAACTAAGTTGTGTCGCTAGACCAGGAGCCTGTCACCTGGAGCCCAAAGTGTTTCCATCAGCCTGACGCTGCTCAATCAAAAGTCATGGTGAGATATCCCGCACCCAGTCATGTTGCACACGCGCGCGGCCCTAGCCGTCCATGTCAATGCAGCCAGTGTGTTGCGCGCGTCCACTGAAAGCCAATACAGCTAGGGCGGCTGTTGCCCCAATGCCGGACTCGAACAACTGTACACGGGTCCTTTTGCAGGGACCTCAGGGCAGGCCGCCCAACCAGATGGTCGCTAGCACCAGCGGTTGCGGGGGTCGTTCGTCATGGCCAATCTACCTACTCCATAATTAGGGGATCCCTGGAGGTCTCAAAGGCTTGTGAAATCTGGTCTTGTGCTTGTCTCGTTGCCGGAGCTCGCAGCTCTCTGTTCCGCATTGTGTCCGGTTGCGACCTCTCCTTGTCTCTGGCTTTTCTACAGCGCCTCCTCCCTGTAGATCTGCCGGCTGCTCTTTCGTCAACCATCATCCTGCCAACCTCCAAGCTCTCGTCCGCCGTCCAGCTAGCCTATCCTCCATCGCTCTTTGACCTCGATATTCTCCAGTAGAGCCCATGATCCGCGACCCGTTCAACCTCCATCGCACTAACAGCGCATTCAAGGTCTCCTTGCCGCGCCCGAACCCGAATCCCCGAGCCGAAGACTCACAAGCCGCTGCCAATGACGTCGCAATGTCCTTCTCTATCCCCAAGAATATGCCCGTCTTTTCCAACCCCCAGCGCGATCTAGAAGATCGGGTCTGGGGGTCTGGCGCAAACTCCCGAAATTCGTTACCCATGTACAAGGACAAGCCCTATGGTCTTACACCCTCGCACAGGAATAGGCCCTTATGGAAGCGCAAGCGGGCTGTGGGCATATCGGCCGTTGTCCTCATCATCCTGTACTGGATGGGATTGTTCACCAAGCCTCCCAAAGACGATACGAAGAAAGATTGGAGTTGGATGAGCTTTTCCAAAGAGGACAAGAATCATGTGAATTGGAACGAAAGAAGGGAACATGTAGTGGAGGCCTTCGAGCTGAGCTGGGATGCGTACAAGCGATATGCATGGGGTACGTCAAATCTTTGGGGGCCATTCTAACCTATTCGCTAACTTTATGTTGATGGGTAGGCTATGACGAGTATAAGCCAATCTCCAAAAAGGGCGGGAAGATGTCTCCCAGCGGGCTCGGGTGGATCATTGTCGATGCTCTCGATACAATGATGCTAATGAACCTAACTTCCCGGGTCCAGGATGCTCGTCAATGGATTGCGCATGACTTGACATACGATCAGGACCAGGATGTCAACACTTTTGAGACGACGATTCGAATGATGGGTGGTCTGCTGGCAGCGCATTACCTGTCAACCGAGTATCCCGATCTTGCCCCATTGACCGAGGATGATGAGGGTGCGCCTGGAGAGGATTTGTACCTTGAGAAGGCTAAGGATCTTGCTGATCGTCTCATGAGTGCGTTTGACTCTCCATCTGGAATTCCCTACGCAAGTGTCAACCTCAAGAAGTATGAGGGTATTCCGTCTCATGCTGATATGGGTGCTTCCTCAACCGCCGAGGCAACCACGCTGCAACTCGAATTCAAGTACCTCGCCAAGCTCACCGGAGAAAAGGATTACTGGGACCGTGCCGAGAAGGTGATGCAAATCGTTGATGACAACGGTGCACAGGATGGATTGGTGCCCATCTTCATCTATGCTACCAATGGCAAGTTCCGCGGCAGCAATATCCGTCTAGGCAGCAGGGGCGACTCATACTATGAGTATCTCATCAAGCAATACCTTCAGACGAACAAACAGGAAAAGGTTTACCAGGATATGTGGGATGAGGCTATGAGAGGTGTGCGAAAGAACCTTGTTACTTACACGGAACCTTCTCAGTTCACCATCATTGGCGAACGACCGAGCGGGTTGGGTCAGGATCTTTCGCCCAAGATGGATCACCTTGTTTGCTTCATGCCAGGTACCATCGCTCTGGGCGCAACAGGAGGCTTAACCGAGGCCGAGGCCCGGAAGCTGCCTACCTGGACCAAGAAGGATGACGAAGACATGGCACTGGCTCGAGAGCTGATGCACACTTGCTGGGGCATGTACAAATACATGGCCACGGGTTTGGCGGCAGAAATTACTTATTTTAATATTCACAGCCCACCACTGACTGCTGATGCCCCCCACCAGGCACCCAAGGAGTTTGACCAAGACCCCGAGGCTCAATGGCGCAAGGACTTTGTCGTCAAGCCCGCCGACGTCCACAACCTCCAGCGCCCGGAGACAGTGGAGAGTCTGTTTTACATGTGGAGGATCACTGGTGACGTTCGCTACCGAGAGTGGGGATGGGAAATGTTCAAGTCGTTTGTCAACTACACGACCGTCCCTGAAAAGGGCGGCTTCACGAGTTTGATCAACGCGAATACTATCCCCCCGCGCACCAAGGATAACATGGAAAGCTTTTGGCTGGTAAGTTTCAGATAACTGGGGAGGGTATGGAGACGGAAAGGCTAATGCGAAACCTCTAGGCCGAGACTCTCAAGTATCTCTACCTTCTCTTCTCGCCAAACGACTTAATGCCGCTGGACAAGATTGTGCTCAACACTGAGGCGCACCCCTTGCCTCGGTTTGACATGGGTCGATTGTTTTCGACGGGCTGGCAACGAAAGCCGAGAGATGAGACCGGATGGATCATTGGCAAAAAGAAAGGAGAGCAAGAAGACGACTGATTCTAAGTTCCTGCGTGCTTTTAAAACCAATGATGCGGGTTCAAAATGGAAATGGTAAGAAAAGGATATGGGAGGCAATAGCATCTGTGGTGTAAGATTTGAGACTCCACAAGCATGACTTGATTGTATACTTTTATGACAACGGCTGGATATGTATGTTGACTGGGAGGGCCGGTATAGCCGCCGGCATCTAATCGGATCTCCGGATCCGTGTTGAGCGCCAGGGGCATACTGGGTCCGGGGAAAACGGTCCCTTTCCAGTCCTTGAGCGGAGCGAGACTTGATCAAAATATGATAATACGAGACCTTTGTCTACTAATTAAGATGCGGCCACTTGGTGATCTTTGCCGTGATTTTGCCCTCTGGTTTTACGTTTGATGCTAGCATGACCGTTTTATTTATAGCTTATGTGTGTCAGGTTGGGCACCTCTTTCTGTTCTGCTCGCAATGCCGTTCTTGTTCCGGATGACGGAGCTAACTGACTCAGCATGGTGCACGATAGTTTTATCAACTTACAACTTAGAGTTCGGCGCCAACGAGGGATACATGACGACCTATGAAGAGCTGCGGGACTCGGTCGAATTGCTGACGGTGGGCTTGTGTCGTTTGAGGAGGGGTGTCGGTGAGTGAGCACATGGGGCGAGGACAGAGTTTGGTGGCGAATTGGTGTTCCTGAACCTTGCCGTAGTTGGGTTCCATGACGAAGGATATATCCGTTCCAGTTCCGAGCATTATAGGGCCTAGGGATCCTGAATATCCTTGATGCGAGAATTATCTACCCTCCCGGGACTTGCGGGACTTTTTTTGATTGCGGCCCGTCGACGGCATGATGCCATCGAAGTTGCAACTCTGTTCCCGTCGAGACGAGCATGCCCTCAACACGTTTTCCGACAAATAGCTGCCACATTAGCTTGCTGCTGGATAGTGGCCACAGTGGGTAAACAGCCGACAGCTCTTGGTGGCTAGTCTGGGGGATCCCATGCAGGCGTACCCCGTATCCACCGATTAACTGTCTCATTGAGCGGTGCTGCGACTGCAACCCAACTCCTCCCGGCCTTGTCATTTGAGGGGGGCCGAGGTTTCTCACCCAACCCATGTGGCCCATGCCAGGATAGCTACGTCTCTGCTATTCTTTGGCTTTCGGTCGTGGCTCCAGCGAGACGGGTGCTAAGAAAGCCAATTCTCTTATTCGCCTGCTGCACGCTGCTGCATTCGTACCTATTTTGCTCAGCCCGCGGATTGGAGTCGTCGTCTCGTTATCGAAGGCACCTGTCCGGTCCTGTGCCCTCTCTCTTATCTTCCCCTTCCAGCGCCGCCCCCCTCGAACCATTTCACCCGCCAACCAACAGTCATGTGCGACGTCGCGATTCCTGTTTTGGCCCAGCTGCCATCCCCAAGCCCTGGGACGCGGCGCCGCAAATAGCGTCCCCTCGTGGATGAATCCTTTGAGGGCCTCGACCCCCCCGGCCCCGGGGCAAAATCCACAAATCCCAAGGCCAGGCATCCGCTTCTTCAGCGCCCGTGGCGCACCCCCATCACCCCCCTGCGGACCCGGGATGCCCCCACTGGCAGATAGCGCTTGCAGCCACCATGGGGTTAGCACCAGGCTTTGTCTGAAGCCGCTGGGATGCGCAGCTGATGGTGAGGAGGCGGCTTGCAGCAGGAGCGTCGTCGTCAACGCCAAGCGCAGTCACATCCAGCATGATAAGCGGACCACCACTACCACCGCCTCCTCGTCTTCCACCGCGCACTTCCCTTCTTGGCTGCAAGCCCCCTCAGGGTTTTCCCGTCACACATCAGCCCCCTTCCAATCTCTTCCTCCTCCTCCCGCATACACAGTAGCCGTGTGCGGTGCGTGTGTGCCAGTGTGCGCCTGTGTGGCTTTCCCTCCCCCGATCCTTTGGTGGGCTGCTCCGGCCGGCGCCGTTGGATTCGCGAAAGTCAACCTTGATCTCAGTCAACGGCTGATCCCCCGCGCCCACACATACAATACAGGCTATGCGCCGAGAGCCTTACCGGGCGTCTTTCTTCCGCTCCCCCGACCTTTTTTCTTTGACTGCAACAACGATACGACGACAAAGAACGATATCTACGCACATTCCGCAACATACCCACCAGGTCTGGCCTGCACCGATCAGCTCGACCGCGGGCTGCGCCGCCCCGCGAACCTGGTTCGATTGAAACGCTCCCAGCCCTCGACGACGTTGCACCACGCTGCTTTCTTGGCTCGAGGACACCGTTTTTCATTTTTGTCAGCAGTCCCCCCAAGGACGCACTGCTGTAGGGCTGGGCGGCAAGAATGTCGTTGCAACCTGATGTCGAGCTCAACGCCCTGAAGATGAAGGAGGATTCCGTCGCCCACGGCAGTTCTTTCAGCATGCGTGAACCCGACTACGACCAGGACAGCCCTCCAGGCTACTGGGGCCGCTTTATCGAGGGCTTCAAGCGCGACCCCAATTCCTCCCTCTTGGGCTCTTTCGATCCTCTCGGCTACCAAGAGGGTCGCGTGCACAATGGCGCCCACTACTACGATCTACACCTGGCCAACCTGGGGACTGCGCACTCGGGTCTGGCAAGAAAGCTCAAAGGAAGACATCTTCAGATGATTGCCATCGGCGGCTCCATTGGTATGTCCCGATGAGTGGATGCGCGCCCGGGCGATGGCGACTTATATGCTTCGCATCAGGGTGGATGCTGTTCTCGTTGACTAACATGTCTCTGATGTAGGAACCGGGCTCTTTGTCGTATCCGGAAAATCACTAGCCACTGGAGGCCCCGCATCGCTGCTGTTGGCCTTTCTCATTGTCGGCACGATGCTGTTTTGCACATGCCAAGCTCTCGGCGAGCTGGCAGTAATATACCCCATCGCTGGATCGTTTTCTGCATGGGCGACTCGATTTCTCGACCCATCGTGGGGGTTTGCAGTTGGTTGGAAGTGAGTGTCTTTGTCCATTTGCTACTAGTTTTTGTAGCGCCCGTCCGTGCTAATGAAACCCAACAGCTATGCTCTGCAGTGGCTCATCATCCTGCCCTTAGAAATCATCGCCGCTTCGCTGACTCTATCATACTGGGAGGAGAGCCTTACACGTGCCATCTTCGTTGCTATTTTCCTCTTCATCATCATTATGATTAACATGTTTGGAGTCAAGGGTTATGGTGAAGCCGAGTTTATCTTTTCGAGTATCAAGGTCGTCGCCGTTATCGGCTTCATGTGAGTCTACGGCAATCCGTGGTCGAGAAGACGACAATCCGACTAACGAACCCCCTTCTAGTCTACTCGGAATCGTGCTCAACTGCGGCGGAACCCCAGAAGGAGGTTATATTGGTGGAAAATACTGGCAAGATCCTGGTGCCTTCAACAACGGCTTCAAAGGGCTCTGCAGCGTATTCGTCACTGCAGCCTTTGCCTTTACCGGCACTGAACTCGTCGGTCTAGCGGCGGCTGAGACTGCCAACCCGAGAAAATCACTCCCGACGGCCCTGAAGCAGGTATTTTGGAGAATCACAATTTTCTACATCCTCGCGCTGTCCTTGGTTGGCTTGCTCGTGCCATACAACGATGATTCGCTCCTAACCGGACAAAACGACGCAGACGCTAACGCATCTCCGTTTGTCATCGCTATTGAAGAAGCTGGAATACAGGTACTCCCGTCGGTCATGAACGCTGTCATCCTCATGTCAGTTCTCTCAGTTGGTAACTCGGCGGTATTCGGCTCCTCACGAACTCTTGCCGCTCTCGCAAATCTCAACCAGGCGCCGAAAATCCTTGCCTATGTCGATCGAAAAGGCCGCCCTCTTGTTGCCATCTGCGTTGCATTCGCCGTTGGACTTCTTGCTTTCCTTGCCGACCTTCCTGAGCAGAGTCATGTTCTCGACTGGCTTCTTGCGATATCGGGCCTCTCGACCATCATAACATGGGGTTCGATTTGCCTCTGTCACATTCGCTTTCGCCGTGCTTGGGCCGCCCGAGGCCACACCGATGACGAACTCCCCTTCCGATCGCAGGTGGGAATAATAGGATCGTACCTGGGTATCTCGCTCAACGTCTGCGTGCTTGCTGCGCACTTTTGGGTTGCTGCATTTCCCATAAATTACGACGACATGACCAGCGCCGCAATCGCGCAGAACTTCTTCCTCAAGTGGCTGGGAGCTCCCCTCGTGCTGGGCTTCTACGGCGGCCACAAAATATTTTACCACACTACGTACGTGGCGCTCGCCGATATGGATCTCGACACTGGCCGCCGGGACTTCAACGTTCCCATCCTTCTCGCCCAGGAGCGCGAGGAGAGGCAGGGCTGGCCCATGTGGAAAAGGTTCTACAAGTTTATGTGCTAAGGTGCGTCCCAAGGGTGGGCGCCTGAATGAAGCCATGTATTTAACGACTTGCGAATTTGGCTGTATGATTATTTTGGGGGTTTTTTTTTCTTTTGGTGGGTACGGGAACAGACATGGCCCTGCTGGGCAAGCATATGTCTTTGGATTTTGGGCAAGCGAATATACCCATCAGACTTGAATAGGTGGTTATGGCGTTTTTTCGGAGGATCTGATGGGATTGGGGTTTCAACAGGCCCTTGGATCCGTACTGTTAATTACTTGAACTTTTTTGTCTCAACAATCGAATGTCCTCGGGGAAAAGTTTGGCGTCCAAGGCCAAGTACCTTGGACGGCCTCTTGTATGTAAGGGCGAGGATAGAACATGCCATAATAGGAGCTATCTTGTTAATAATAATGAGGTCCCTGGACTATTCTGTCCATCCTGATGAATTGATCACGATGCACGGTAGGGTCTCCCAGGTCTAATTTAGTATTGAGTCAACCCAGCTTCTTCACCTCCACCTTGTGAAAAAGGGAAAAAGAATATATATTCGTATCTCTGAGGTTCATATAGAGCAAACACCACATCAACCTAATGCAAGGTTCACGACCCTCCGTTTGGCCCAAGCTCCTCCATGCCAGCTGTTCCCCAGCGCTTTCCGGAGCCGCTATCAACAGCTACGATATTGAACCAGGGCATGTATATGCTGTAAACCCGGGGGTATCGGTCCCAATTCACTTTGTTTTGCTTTTTACCACGGCATTATGTGGCGTCGTTTGTCCCATGACTGACTCCGGAGCTAGACCATCAAGTTGTGACCTGGGTCTTTATCCAGCCTTTGCGAGTGCAGCATGCTTGGTCTATTCAAGTCACATTGTTGTGTCCGGTTTGAAAGGCTTGTAGGCAAGCCAAATTGTGCAATCCTCCAAGGCGGACTAGTCTCAAGGTTTCCTGTGTAGTGGTTCCCATTGTGGCATCCTGCTCTTGCATGGTTTTTCTGCCGGTTGAGCCTGTTGGTTTGGGGTGCAGTTGAATCATGGTGGGGTTCCAGTCCCCCACCGGCTATATTTATGGCATAACTTGGGTGACGTGAAGGGAAACATATACTTACTTAGTGCATACATATACTGAGCCCATGTCACAAAAGCTTGGTAAGACGAGTCAAAAATAAAAGTGCAATAATCAATCTAATTGAGCTTCTGGAGGCAATATCCACACATGAAGTGTTGCTCCCATCATGTTCCTTCTAAACGGCATACGGCCAACAACCAGGGCTGCAATCATTCTCTGGCATCAACTTCTTTCCCCCAACTACCTCATGTTTTCCTAACGCCAGACATTGAGGCCACAAGGGGCAGAGAAGAGAAGATTAGAGAAAATGACATAAAAATACTAGTAAAAACCTAAGGCTCAAGTTCCCCTGTCGGCTCTCGTCTTTTTCCAAAGGGAAAAGGATGGCGGGACTGATTCCTCATGAGAGACATGTAACATACATTCGTTAATGGGGTTAGATGAAAAAACACAGAAAAAGAAGTGATGCAAACGCCAAAGACGGCCGTCAGACATCATGGGTATCCTTGCAAGCCCTCGTGCTCAAATGCCCATCCCTTAGAAATCCCAAAAGTCCTTCTTGGCGGCAGCTGCGGGCTGCTTTCGGGCAGCGGGGAAGGGGTCGTTGTTCTCGTCCTCGTTCGAGTCGCCGTACAGCCAGTCGCGGTCAGTTCCCTTCTTGCCACCCATACCATCGCCCGCGATGTGAATGCGGCCCTGCTTGGGCTCGGGGCGGTCAACGCTGCCTTGCTTCTTGCCAGGAATGTTTTGGGGGAGCTCGTCGTCCGATTCGGCACCTAGAATGTTGGCGCCAGTGCCTCGCTTGCCGCCCATACCATCACCACCAATGTGAATGCGGCTCTGCTTGGGCTCAGGGCGGTCAACATTGCCTTGCCTTCGACCAGGGATGTTTTTGGGGAGCTCCTCGTCCGATTCGGCACCAAGGTAGTTGCGTTCGATCCCGCCCCTGCCTCCCATGCCGTCACCTGCAATGTGGATGCGGCCCTGCTTAGGCTCGGGGCGGTCAACGCTGCCTTGCTTCTTGCCAGGAATGTTTTGGGGGAGCTCATCATCGGACTCGGCACCTAGAATGTTGGCGCCAGTGCCTCGCTTGCCGCCCATGCCATCACCACCGATGTGGATGCGGCTCTGCGTGGGCTCAGGGCGGTGAACATTGCCTTGCCTCCGACCGGGGATGTTCTGGGGGAGCTCGTCGTCGGACCCGGCACCAAGGTAGTTTCGTTCAGTTCCGCTACGGCCACCCATGCCGTCACCCGCGATGTGAATCTTGGTGTCCTTGGGGTTGCCAGAGTTGGGGCCGGCACCAGCCTTGCGGGTAGGGACATGATGTTGAGGCTCATCATCCTCCTCGCCGTAGAGCCAGCCGCGGTCAGTTCCCCTACGGCCTCCCATGCCATCACCAGCAATGTGAATCTTGGTGTCATTCTCGGCTCGGTTCTCCTTCCTGGCAGCAGGAGCGGGAGACTTGTCGTATGCGGACCAGTTGGCGTTCATCATCTTGACAGCTTTCTGGCGACCTTCAGGGAGAGGTTGGGAGTGGCGTTCGGGTTGGGAGGGCGAATCGTCGGTGATGTCGAAGTGAGGATCAAAATCTTTGCCACGGTTCTTGACGTTGGTAATGTTACCGAGGGCGCGGTTGGGGCCGGAATCTGGATCTTCCTTGTCAAACAGCTGGTTCTTATACAATCCTAAGTGTTCATTGTGGGTGTAGCCTCTGGGTTTGGCGTTAGGGCGCGGAGGTTGGGGTACTCTCTCACCGTCATCTTGAAGCTCGAAGTGGGTCTCGGCATCGCGTCGGGGCCGAGCGGCAAGATGCACGGGGGTTTCGCCAATCGTGTCCTTGTCAGTGTCCCAGTGGCGTACGTCCTGGGTTCGCAGTGTCTTAGAGGGCTTGACCTTTTGAGGGGTCACGAAATCGTTAAAGGACCATTGGCTATCGTGCTTAGACTTTGGCCTCTCGTCAAACGATTGGCCAGGGACGGGGGCGTCCCTGGGGTCAGAGCCATCGACGAAATCAAAGTGAGAGAACTTCTTGGGGTTCGGGCGGATGTAGCGCTTGGCCTTGGGCTCGGGCGACTCTTCTTCGTCCTCGTCGTCCTGGTGATCCTGCTGACCATCAAAGATACGCGAAGGCTGGAAGTTCTTACCCTGGCCACCCTTGCTAGGCGACATTGACCGGTGGCGGTTTGCGCTTGGAGACCCGTCAACGGGCTCATCGCCAAGGATCTCGGTAAAGGACCGCTGGTGGGGACGGGTTCCGGCATACGGCGACACGACGGCGGGGGGCAGCTCAGCTTCAATCTCCTCGCGAGGACCGAAGAGCTGGAGGGAGGCATGAGGATCGCGGAAGGCATTGCCCGTGTTGCCTCGAGCTCGCGCGAGGTTCTCGTTGTGAGTGGGAGGGGCAGCGTCGATTATACCCGAGGACTTGATGCAGGTCTGGATAAAAGAGAGCTGCTCCCTGCTGTCCTTGATAGGCCAGTTGAGACCAGACTTTCCAATAATCTCAATCTGCTTCAGGAGCGATCCTTGGTCCCACTGGAGGCGAATCTGGAGAATCTTGCCGTCCTCATCGAAGGTTACGAAGTGAGTCTGAAAGAAGTGAGGTTAGCATGAGAACCGAAAGAGCCGCAGTCACGCCCGAATTAATCATAACGAACAATTGAAAGATAGACAAGGCGCGAGGACAGAAAGTTGTCGTCGAGGCCGGGGAGGTAAGGCCCGCCACTGGTCTCAAAACCAAGGCCGGTGTCAACCTCGACTACGATGGCGTTTCCGCCATCAACGAGGTTGAAGATGTCCTCCTTCTCCTTGGAGACCTGCTTCTGCAGGCCATTGAGGTGCTTGATGATTTGGGTTGCGCCGGAAATGGAAATAGTAGTGGTGATGTAGTGCAGCGACGCGTTGTCAGCCAACAGCGACGAGGTTGGCGCAGCCAGGAACTGCTTGTAAGTGGCCGCCATGGCGAAAGGGAGCGCTGTTTGCGCGACTGTCGAGGGAGCGTGGAGGAGTGTGGTCTACAAGGTAGATGAGGGGAAAGTGAGGCCGCGGCGCAAAGCGACGAGGGGTTCAGCGGAAGCTGGATAGAGAGAGTGGCAAAAGGGAGCGACAAAAGCAGGCGAAGACAAACACGGGGATGGAGATGATGGGGGGAGGCGGGAGGTAAAGGAAGGAAAGAAAACAACGAGCACGTGGAGTTGCGAGGGTGCGAGGGTGGGATCACTCGACTCTTTTGGGTCTTGGGGCTCTGGGGTTGTCGGGTCTTGGGAAGTGAGCGTGAGGGTAGAGGGTGACGGCGGAGCGTCTGGCAACGGCTGTGCCAGGGGTCTGCGAGACTTTGACGGGAGGTACCTGCTTGTTGGTACCTGCCCTTGTACCCTCTGAGCTTGGCTCGATCAAAGCTCCCGCTGTCTAAACTGTGTTTGGAGCTGCCGTAAGCTGCGCGGGTGTAAAGAAATGGCAAGGTGCGCAGGTAAAAATAATAAAGGGGCGGGACTGGTGTCTGTGCCTCGGTGTAGTCCGTTCTTGAAAGATCAGAGAGACGGGATGTAAATGAAGGACTGGCTTCCCTGGTTGAGGCCGTCTGCTCTTTGTTGTTTGCGCTGGGCTGTTTGGCGCAAGTCTCGGCCAGAGAACCTTCTCTCTCGTTGCCTGATCCGGAGCCCCCCCTCCTCCAGTCCCTCGCCCACCACCACCACGCTCCCCTGCAACAGTCACTTCGATCCTGCTGTTAGCGCATTATGCGCGCCGGGTGCGCAATGCCATTGGAAATATTTACAACCGTGTCCCAACCGGCGAATGTGCTGAACGCAGGCCAGGCGCATATCATAGCCAGGGCGCGCATGAAGCTAGCAATCTCCCCTTGCTCCTCCGGGGGGGGGAGGGGAGGGGTACATGCCACTTAGGTACCGGCCGTCGTTTGATAGTCAACCCCGGACGTCAGTACGGAGTGACAAATTTGGCAGTCATGTCCTTCGGCCCCAGCTGGTAGGGTTTTGCGACGAGTGGCGGTGCACTCCGGCACAGCACAATCAAACCTGATAATTTTCTTTGCAATTGCCGACTGGTTCTTGCCTGCGTCATGCCGTTTGCGTCGTCCTCTTTTGGCCGAGTAATAGAAGTCAATGACATAAAGTACCGGATGTGGATAGTCTTTCGTCGACGGGGCCCAATGCACGTCAAAGGAGCAAGCTATCAGACTTGAGACTAGCGCGCCCGCTCAAAGTAAACAAGATTTTTTGTCTTTTTTTCTTCTTGGTTTGGCAAATACGGCGTTCATCATTTACATGCATGGTCATTAATTTGCTTTTCTCTGCTCCCGAATGATTTCCACGGGATCCAAGAGCATCAAACAGTAGGGCATAATTGGCGCCGTGCAATGGCCAGAATTTCCCATGTTGGTAACGTCTTCCCGAAGCCTTGGCGTGTCATCTACATCCCCAAAGAGGCAAGGTCCAAGCCGGTCTCTCTCTCCACGCGTCCAGCCTAACGGAACTCGCAGTGCTCCAGGGCCAATGACCCACCGTGTTTCATGTTTGGCGCCATTTGAGACTAACAACGCTCTTGCCTGCTTCCAAGCCTGTTTCCAGTCCCAGCCCTTCAGCCCAGAAAGTCTCGGGATGAAAAACAGCGGCCACTGAGTTGAATATTCCAGCGGGTAGTTATACACGCGCACGTACGCGCATGCACACGCCCGCACACATACTTGATGGACAGCTATTGAAGCAGGCAAGTTCCTTGGAGCTTGGGCGGCCCCATCCGTGCTGGGTATAAATAAAGAAAACCAAGCACGAGCCAATTCCATCCAGCGGCCGTCGGCCGAGAGAGAAAAGTCCCCTATGACTTGCAGCTACATGGAACTTCCCTGATCATAAGCAATGCGATTCCTCACACGTATCAACGCACATCAACATTTACATTAACCTAGCAGCGCATCGCATGCAATCATCGTCTATCAATCAAGAGCAAAATATCTCCGACCGCTATGGAGCCTCGATCTGGGGAACATGGGGATGGGTATTTAGCTAGGTTTGGTAATTTATCAAATTCGACCGATGCACCTACAGTACCTGCATACCCGCTCCTGGGCATTCGGAACCTGGACAGTGCACTGATGCTCTTTCCGCAACCTGGTAAGATCGCATTCCAAGTCTGTGTCATGGATCCAGCAGTGATGTAATGCTTGCCTTCTGCCGCATCGCGCATGTTCATCATCCAGTCGTCCCCATTGTAAGCAAAAGATGCAAGTCGCGGGCACGTCAGTTAGGCTGCATCAAAAGACAGTTGGTGGGTGAAAAAGGCCCGCTCCTGAAACTCGTGTTTGAAAGCCACACAGTGTCGGGCATGGTGCTCATGACGTGTCATCCTCCAAGATGTGGCGAAGACCTTACTGCGCCACACTAGGCGGAACAGCTCCCTCCAGGCACTGACGTGCCGCCGACGCGGAAGCAGTGTCGTGTCCCAAGATTCATCACCACTTCGTGCAATCCAACTCGCGCAGCGCATTGCAGCCTCTCCAAACCCTCAAACCTCCCGATTCATTCAACCCGCAGCTTCAGCTTCTTTATCCGGCGTATCCTCCTTGATGGTTCTAGCAACCCTCACTCCGCCACAACAATGAGGGTCGCAGGCAGGGCTGCAGCCTCATGGCGCATTCTCTTGCTGTCCCTGTTCTGGGTCGCCGTCAGCGCAAAAGGAGAACAGCCTAGTGTGAAATACCAAGAATTCAAACATCCTCCGCTCAATATCAACTACTTTGACGATAGCGATGTGACGGTTTTCCACGATATCGAAGAACGAAACATCTACCGGATCGACAACTCTCAAAAGGACGCCAAATGGACCACGGTCAAGGGCATTCCCGATGGCTACGCCTCGATGCTGGTCATGCACCCCTACGAGCCCAAGACTGCCTTTGTTCTCACGCAAGAGACGAAGCACTACAAGACGACGGATCGCGGCGAGACATGGTCCGAGTTCAGCAGCGGCACCTATCCCAGCCCATACCAAGCTCACGTCCTTGTTTTCCACGCCGACGACACGAACCGCATCATCTTCAATGGTATCAGGTGTGAGGGGCTCTGGTGCGATGCTGAAGAAGCAACATACACCACCGATGGTTTCAAGTCCGTCAAGACGCTCCGGTCCTCAACGGCCGGGTGCTGGTGGGCCAAGTCGACCAAGGAATTCTCTACTGGCCAAGCAAGCATCGATAAGGACAGAACGCTCTGCATCACCTCGAGCCCAATGTCTCTCTTCAAGGATGACCAGCGACTTTCCATTTCTGACGACTTTTTCGAGTCCGTTTCAGGTGCACAGCAAGAGTTCGAGCCCAATCTGGACACCAACAAGGGCGTCTCTGGTATTGTGAACCTCGCCACAGTCAAGAAATTCATCCTAGTCGCCGCCGCATCACCCAACAGCGACGAGATGGCTCTATACGTCACCGATGACACAATACGGTGGCACCGTGCCATATTCCCATCCGCTGACAACCATGATCATTCCCACCAGATCAACCAAGAGTCGTACACGGTGTTGGAGAGCACCAACTACAGCATTCAAGTGGATGTCATGACCTCTCATCCTTCAAGGCCTATGGGTGTCTTGTTTACCAGCAATTCCAACGGTACCTTTTTTACCGAAAATCTCCCTTACACCAACCGCAACACCAAGGGCCATGTGGACTTTGAGAAGATCAGCGGCATCCAGGGTGTTTTCTTGGTGAACAAGGTTGAAAACGGCAAGGAAGTTGACGAGAAAAGCGCCGAAAAGGTCGTTGTCACCGAGATTACATTTGACGATGGCAGAACGTTCCAGGAGATCTCGGCTGATAAAGACAGGGTTCATTTGCACTCCGTCACTCAGCTTGATAACACTGGCAGGGTATTCTCGAGCCCAGCCCCAGGGCTGATTATGGGCAACGGAAACACAGGAAAGTCCTTGTCCAGTTTTGCTGATTCGAACCTCTTCGTTTCAGACGATGCCGGAATGACGTGGAGAAAGGCGCTTGATGGACCTCACAAGTATGAGTTCGGTGATTCCGGCTCGATCCTCATCGCGATCAAGGACTCTACAAAAGAAGACGTGACGGAATTTTTTTACTCTCTAAACCATGGTGAAAAATGGGAATCCGTCACTCTTCCAGGCAAAATATCCATCAAGCCGGACATCCTAACTACGGCCAGCGACTCAACAAGCCCCAAGTTCCTACTCTTGGGTGAGCGTGATAGGGTATACTATATTTTCAGCATTGACTTCACTGCGCTCGATAAGCGAAAGTGTGACAAGGACAAGGACATGGAGAATTGGTATGCCCGGGTTGACAAGGATGGTAAGCCGACATGCATCATGGGTCACAAGCAGACCTACCGTCGCCGCAAGAAGGATGCGGATTGTTTTGTTCTCAGCAACTGGGAAGACCCTGTCGCCGAAACGGAAGACTGCGAGTGTACAGATGCGGACTTTGAATGTGACTATAACTTCCAGAGAGACCCAGAAGACCTTAAAGTCTGTAAGCAAGTGGGTGCCATCCCCATTCCAGAAGGCTCCTGCTCCAAGGACGATGGCAAATTCATGGGCTCATCCGGCTGGAGGCTTATCCCAGGAGATACTTGCAAGCGCAAGAGTGGGTCACAAAAGGACGATACAACCGAGCGAAAGTGCTCGGAAGGCGGTAGCTCGGATGGAGGTAGCAAGCCCCCGAGCGCGCCTGCAGATGGAGCTATCAAGCACACCAAGGTTGAATTCGATACGAAGTTCAACGACTTTGACAAGTTCTACCTCGATCGGGGTGATGCGAAGTCTGGAGCCAATGAGATTGTCATCGCCCGACCTTACAGAGAAACCACCAGCGGAAAGGAGGTTGATGAACACTTGTGGCGAACAACCGATCAGGGAAAGACATGGAAGCCTATCTTGGAAAAGGAAGATGTGCGAAACATCTACCAGCACGACGTCTTCAAGGAGGTCGTGTATTTCACCACGGACAAAACGAAGGTCATCTACACAATTGACCGCGGCGAGAGTTTCCACAGCTTTGAAGCCCCATCCAAACCAACATCAGGTGTCCACTCCCTTCGTTTCCATCCAGACAAGAAGGACTGGCTTATCTGGATTGGCGAGGCTTGCGATAAAATCTCTGGAAGTGACCAATGCTATCTTCAAGCGTCAGTCTCGACGGACCGTGGAGACAACTGGCGGACGAAAGTCCGTTTCGTATCCAAGTGCGAGTTTACTGGAAACTCGGGCTACAAGTTCACCGACCGATCCCTTAAGCAAATTGTTTGCCTCGCTCACAAAGAGGAGAACAACAAGGCTGATAAAACTCTCGTGACGAGCAACGACTTCTTTGAGGAAGATAAGACATATTACGACGGAACAGTCGAGAACATGGCCACAATGAGCGAGTTTATTCTCATTTCGAGCGAGGACAAGAAGTCGGGTGGCCTGGATGCCCTTGCTAGCATCAACGGCAAGCACTTTGAATCGGCACGCTTCCCCCACAACTTCCACGAGACACACCAGAGCTCTTACACTGTGCTGGACAGCTCCTCGCACGCCATCAACCTCTTTGTCGGTACCCAGGAAGTGGAGGGACACAAGTCCGGTTCGATCATCAAGAGCAACTCCAACGGCACCACGTACGTTCTCAGCGCCTCGCACGTGAACAGCAATGACAACGGCTATGTGGATTTCGAAAAGGTCAAAGGACTGGAGGGACTTGTCCTCATCAACACCGTTGCCAACCCAGACAAGAAGAAGGAGAAGAAGATTCTTCGAACCAAGATCTCGCACAACGATGGCTCTGAGTGGGACTTTTTGGCACCGCCGAAGCAGAATGGGGAAGGCAAGTCATACAACTGCGGTTCGGGCGACGAGAAGTGCGCGCTGCATCTGCACCATTACACCGAGCGCGACGACAAGTCGAGAACGTTTGCGGCTAGCGCGGCTGTCGGACTGCTCTTTGGCGTGGGCAACGTCGGATCCAAGCTGGAGGATATCAAGGATGCCGACACCTTCTTGTCAACGGATGGCGGCATCAAGTGGAAATTCGCCAAGAAGGGGCATTGGACTTGGCAATACGGAGACCAGGGATCCATCATTGTTCTCGTGCAACGAGCCACGCACGGCAACAATGCCAAAACCAAGACGATTTCCTACTCGACTGACGAAGGCGACACGTGGAAGGACTACCAGTTTGCTGATGAGGAGGTTACCGTCGTGGACCTGACGACGGTGGAGTCTGGGACATCGCGAAACTTTATCGTCTGGTGCTCGCCAGACAAGGGCAAGCCGTTCGCGGTCAACATTGACTTCACAGGCTTGACGGACAGGGCATGCAAGTACAGCGAGAAGGGCAAGTCGGATTACGACCTGTGGTCCCCTCAACATCCCAACCAGGAGAACCCCAACTGTCTCTTTGGGCATGTTGCCACCTATCTACGAAAGAAACCGACGGAGGATTGCTACAATGAGCAAGACCTCCAGCGACTGCACAAGTTTGAAAACTGCGAATGCAGTCGTCGCGATTACGAGTGGTAAGTTTACAAAGCAGTCTCGGTGCCAAGGGCGGAACGGAATGCTGACTTTATCTTGCTAGTGCCTACAATTTTGAACTTGACAACCATGGGCAGTGTGGGCTGGTGCCGGGATACCAGCCTCTGTCCGGCTCAGACTGGTGCAAGCAGCACCCCAATGAGACATCATATTTTGAGCCTACGGGTTACCGCCGAGTCCCGTTGACAACGTGCAAGGGCGGCCGCGAGTGGGACAAGACGTCAACAGAGCACGCGTGCGACGGGCACGAGGAGGAGTTTGAAAAGAAGCGACGAACCTCGGGCTGGGCCATCTTCTTCGCCGTGGTCATCCCCGTTGCGGCGGCGGGCGCGGTGGGTTGGTTTGTGTGGCGAAACTGGAGCGGCAAGTTTGGCCAGATTCGACTTGGAGAATCGTCATCGACGTTCGACAGTGACCAGCCGTGGATCAAATACCCCGTCATTGCCATCTCGGCGGTGGCGGCGTTGGTGGCAGCTCTTCCTCTGGTGGCCTCGAGCCTGTGGCGAGCGGCTTTTGGAGCGTACGAGCGGGTGCGCGGAGAGCGCAGCGGCGGGTGGCTCCCAAGCAACAGCACGCGGCGATTCACGACGCGGGACAGCTTTGCCCGCGGACGTGGCGACTACACCATGGTGGATGATGACGAGGGCGAGCTGCTGGGAGAGGACAGCGACGAGGAGGTGTGATGAATCAACGGGATATATATAAGCTCTTGGCGAGGCTTGAAACAGTATTTCATTTGTTATGGGCTTCTGTTGCTCGTGTGAGCAGAGCAGCCAATGTATCTTTTAGTAGGATGACTTTACGAGTCATCAAAATTGGGTAGTGACATAGAAGGGTATGGGGCGTAGGGTAATGCCTTGACGTCTTGAACACAGCAATTGACGGTTTCGAATTACAAGTCGGGTGCCAAGCAAGTGCCAGCAGCAAGCGGTGTGTATAAATCTAGGGATTACCGAATACGGAGGAGCACAATCTCGGCGTGCGAGTATCGGTGGTTAGTGTGTGTTTGTTTGTGTATGTGTGTGTGACGAGTATGCCGGCTCCCGCATCAGGCACTCTCTCGTCACCCAACTAGCCTCGGACATATGCAGGCAACACGACCAGGCGCCAAAGTTATTGACGTGCGGCCAGGACAACCCGTGGTCTGATGATGGGAAATGCGGTCGAGAGCGGAGGCAAGGGGAGGGGGAGGGGGGGTTGAAACGATGCTACGCCACACACAGAAATTCCCATTCTTGCTCAAAGCCAAATGGGCAATATACCCATCCGGAAGCCAGCCGACAGCTTCCTTTTGGTTGACTTTGCGCCGCAAAACTTGTCATGCATATTGACCATGACAATTTTTTTTCTCTCTCTCTCTTAGTCTGGTCGTCCCCTCTTTCTGTCCCGGGACGGCAAAGCTAACTCGTCGTCTTCCCACAACCCGTGCCCCTAAGCTAGCTTATACCCACAAGGGTACACACACACACACAGAGAGAGAGGGAGGGAGAAGCGACAAGTTGACGCTACTGTATGTAGGTCATGAGCCTCCTCTCAGTGCCGAACAAGCAATTAGCTGAAAACGGACTGGTCGGAGGAGGGAGGGGGAGGGGGTGCATGTGAACGAGCGCGAGAGAGCAAGTAAGAGAAAGAAAAAAAATTGAGGCGGCAGCCGAAGGAATGAGTTGCATCCCGTCCGTCTAGCTTTTCTTTACGTCTACCGCCCTTTCCGCCCTGCGAGCTGAACAAATAGGAAGCTAGGCTGAAACGACAAAAGAGAAACACGACAATACGCAAAACTAAGAAAAAGGGTCTTTTCACCCCCTCCCCTCTCATCAAGACCCAAGACCCAAGACTGCGCCCCCAGGGCCCCCCAGGCGCAAGTTTATTAATTACTAGGTCCGGGCAGACTCGAGTATTTGGCCATTGACTTTATTATTGTTTCTGTTAGCTTTGGGCTTGAGTGCTGATTCAGTAGAAGCACGTACGCACGCACGCACGTACGCACATACGCAAAAAAAAAAAAAAAAATGACTAACCTACTTGACTTGCCCGCCTACTACTACTGCTTGCTGCAGTACTACACCACGCCAAGGGTCCCGGGGAACTCAGCAGCATGCAGCAAGAGCCCACCTTTGGTGCGTCAACTTGCTGTAACTACAGCACACACACCCCTTCCTTCCTTCCTCCGACGGCGCCGCGCCTCCCCGCCGCCGCCGGTAGTCGTACGCACACCGTTGCACCACCGCAAGAGTATATACGCCCCCCGAAAAACCCGCTCCGCTGGCTGGCTGGCTCCCCCCGGGGCCCCGCCCAAGTAAGTCCAGCTGGGTCCCTTTTCAAAACACAAACACACACACACACACACCACGCACACGTACGCAAGAGGTTGGAGCTTGTTTTGGGGCTTATACGGGGAGAAACAAGAGACAAAACAAGGGAGAGAAAACAAAAAGAAAATGGTGGAGAAGGGGGGTTGGGTTGGGTATAGCAGACAAGAAACTATGAGTGGGAAAAAAGGGAAACAAAGTAAGGGAAAAAAAAATGCAAAGACGTCCCCCCTCATTCCCATTGGTGTGTGCACTCCATATCCATCATGGCATGCCACGCTCGGTTTTCCCATTTCAGTGTTGAAAAAGTGACGATCGCTTTTTGGCTCACCCACCCACCCATCCACCCCCCTACCGAGACCCCGACTTGTCTCTTGCGTGTGTTTGTGCTTATTATTATTATTATTTTTTTTTTTTTTTAGGTGTTTGCCCAGACTTGGTCCAAAGGCCCGTCTTGCATAGCCGCTCACACCCATCACCACCACCACCACCACCAACCACTATCACACATCACTTCCATCCCTTGACTTCCGTTCCGTTCCTTTTCCTTACCACCCCTCCGCCCCCCCCCTCTCTCACCGTTCCCAATCCTGCCCGCTCTGCATGACGGCGGCACCAGAACCAGCGTTTCAATCCGCTGGATCGTCACACGCACCATCACACACGCGCGTACCTCTTAGCTTCGGTCAGTCCCACGGCCGGTTTGGCCAGCGGGACGTGCCCCCCCGTCAAGGCGTGGCGGCCTGAACCACGCGCAGACGATGAGATGCATTGACCGGACTCTTCATTACCCGTAATTTGTCGTGGACGTGCGCCCGTCTGACGTGCCATGCAGCCATGTGCAACATGGAATACCTGCGTGCACCCAGCAATATATCGCAAGCATCCGCCCTGATCCCTTTCGCCAGCTGCTCATCACATGCTGGTCTTGCATTGTCGTCCGCACTCTTGGCAAACGAGTCGTAATTAACCAAGCCCCCAACCAGGCACCAGGTACACACACCATGGCAAACACGAACGGATGGGACAATTCATATGGGAGACAAAATATTGACCGGGAGAATCCACTCTTCTCATTCGCCAGGTCTCGGATGGCTTCTTTTTTCTAAAACACAATGGCTAAGCTGAACCACTTCGTCGTCACGCCTTCCGTCATTGGAGTCCCAAACTCCCTAGTACGCTTTTGAAATCTAGAAACACTCAAGTAGCCTCCCGTCTCGCTCGGCCCGAGGCCAAGCACATGCCGTGAGTCCTCCAAACGGCCCCAAACTGCTGCAAGACAAACTCCAAAAAACGCCGCCCAATGGGTGGTTGCATAAAACGTAACAAACATCGCCGCCCCATACACCTGGTGTGTCCAACGGAGACGGTAACTCTATAACAAATTTGAAATATAAATAAAAAAAAATTAAAACAGGAAAAGCACAGGCTCGGAGGGTATTTCGTTAATGAGAGGAATGAACAAAAATAGAAGAAGAAAAGGTCCAGAAATCGTTTCCTCGTTCTAGCCATGGAGGCCAGTGACCAGGGGCGAAAGTCTCAGGGCCCCCATCCTTTCCCGTGAGATTGATGCTTGCTCGTGACTGACTTGCTGCGTGGCGCCCGCCTAGTCCGAAAAGGTTGGTGCGCTTCGAATGCCACCATGATGCTTGCTGGCCTAGGACCGCCGCACCCGGTTCCAGATTCGTTTGACCACTCCGTTCTCCACGCGAACGTCGTCGCTCCACTCGTCCAAGGCCGCAAGCTGTCGCTCAATGCTTTCCTTTCGGTTTTCGCCACGGGTGTAGATGACTGGGCCAGGTGCCGTTGTATCCTGTTGCCTGCTAGCTCGCTTCCAGCCGTACATTTGCTCCTCATTTGCCCTGAGGTCGGGCCTAGTCAGCGTCATCCGTAGCGTCATCTCTCGGCTTGCCAGTGGGTTGCGGCTGGAACCAATGCCAATGTGGTGGGATCGTTCCATGATTGTCTTGGGCGGGCGCTCTGGGGCTGTGAACAATTGTGGCGTCTTAGGCGTTTCGGGGTCTTCAATTGATGCCTCCTCGCTCGATGTCGAAGATTGGTCGTCCTCAAGGAAACTGCGGAACTTGCTAGATGATTCCATGTCCACCCGTCCCTTGATAGGCCTTGTCTCAGCTGTCTCAGTTCCATCTGCTGATGGGAACCCAAACTGGAGGGCCTCGTCAAACTTCTGAGGCGAAGCCAAAAATGCTCGCACCTTCATCCGGGCTTCCGGGTCCTGGTAGTGAGGCGCACAAGGATCGAAAACCGGCTCAGGCGCGGGTTCTGCCTGCAAAGTGGGTGACATGAGGGACAGAGCCCGCGATCGCCGCCGAGGACGACCCTCGGTGCCCGGGCCGTAGCTCTTATAGGAAGATGCAGCCGAAGGCGATCTTGGGGTTTCCTTCACAGGTGGTCGGCTGTAGGAAATGGAACCACGTCCAAAAGGTAACTTGTTAATGGAGAGGTGGCGGCGGAACGAAGGTCGTCGAGTCTTGGGCACCGGGATCTCTTCGCGGAGGTTGATGTGATAGTCGTCCAAGTACAGGCGCAAGTCGAGGCTGTCCTCTTCCTCGAGCCAGCGAAAGCTGTCGTAGAAAGAATCCGAGTTCTTCTTCTCATGTCCAAGCGGATGGTGGTCTTCGTGCGGATGCGGCATGCTTGACAGAGAAGAATGACCCTCCGAGAGGGCGGGGCTGCCGAGAGGAGATTGCATCATGTTGAGATCTCGCTGTTGGCGTTTTGTAACAGTGAGCAACTGCTCCTTGGGAGGGCCGTGAAGAAGCGTTTGCCTGCGGTAGCGAGCTGCGATTTGCTCTTCCTCAGTCAGGTGCTGACGCTTGATCTTCTCCGGCAAGTTTTCAAAAAACCGCTGTTCGGCTGAGTTGATGCGCAGTCGTCGTGCTGGTTCTGGAAGAGGCTCTGGGGTTGCTTTGCTTTTATGCTGTCGTCGATGTTTGGTGGGCTTTTCGAGGACGGGCTCTTGCAAGCAAGTTTCGTCGTGTCCAGCACTCCCGAGTCGAAGATAGTCGTCCAGATCTTGGCGTGCGAGAAGAGACCGTTCAATGGTGGAAAAGTACTGTGAGCAGCAAGGACGTCTTTAGTACATGGATAGCAGACCGGCACGCGACACCACAATGGTAATGAGAGTATCGGTATCACTTGACCCGGCAATTGATAAACCACACACAAAACAAGGGGTTAGGAATGAAACAGCCAAACGGACTGGAGGGGGGATCCTTGGATCTTAAGGCACGGGAGAGGGGCAAAGCCAGAAAGGGGAATGGGCATGTCTCAATGCAGGAACGAGACGCTGTTAGAGGGGAAGTGATGGAGTGGGCTTTCCAGAGCGGGCCCGTGAGAGTCTTCGGTCCCTGGTGCGGACTGAGGCCCGGTTTCCTGGTGGTGCCGAAGCGCTACGCAGCTCCAGTGGCATGGATTTGGACGTTGTCACATTGACCCAGGGTCAGGGTGTGTTGGGGCGAGAGGAAAGTTAGAAAGAAAGGGGGGGGTGTCCAGCCAATAACCAGCCGCCCGGCCCAACGACACGGCGAGCCAGGCTAAACAGGGTATGGGTCGGATGGGCGCTGGCCCAGTGGAGTGTTCTGATGGTGGGAGTGTACCGTCGTCCTGGCGGCAACTAGCCCCGGCAGCTGCAGCGTTAAAGTATGGCTCGCCGAATCATGACGACTGGCGGCGCCTCCATCAGCCCAATCATGCAGAGTCATGCCAGGCAGTTCATCCCAGAGAAGCTAAGAATGCACAAGACGTAGTAATGCATGGAGGGATGCCAATGACATCGAAGCTGGTGCCGCTTGACAATCGGTCCATCAACGCAACAAGGCAAGACCCTCCGGCAAGACAATGACTGTGTTCAAAACCGGCCTCGCCATGGAAGAACAAGAAAAGGGATGCGTGGACACGGGGCGGGAAATGGGGCTGGGTGTGTGAGTGTGTCTGGGCTGAGTGCTGTATTCTGGTTTTGTTTCTCATCTGCCTGGTTGCGGACCGAAAATCGCCCAAGCGCAGAGACAAATCATGGAGAACAGGAGAAAAAAAACTGAATTGACTTACTTTACGTTGTATAGTAGGTGGCAGGCTGTCGTACTCCTCCTTCGTTATCACCATTGATGGTTGGTTGCAATCGAGCGATGAAAATTGGGGCGAGTCGCCAGTCGAGATCCGCCATTCGTCGGTCATTGTGTTTCGACTGCGTCGCCAATGCAGCACATGGCTTCGTGATGATGAAGGGCGGTCGTAGTAAGCAAAGATTTGTCCATCAGGTCGTAGGTGGTCGTAGTTGAATGCATCGAATAAACCTTGGTGGCGATCCGTCTCGTGTTCTGGTTCTCGTGGGAAGCGGAGATCAACCTTTGGTTCCTGGCACCAGGGACTTTCAAAGCTTAGCAGCGGCAACGGGTGGGCGGTACTAGTTGCAGGAACGGCGGCGCCTTCGGAAGACGTTGTTGTCCTGGCCATGGTGGTCGCGGCACTCGTCTGGCGGGAGAGGAGGAAACTTTCACCGGCCAGATGGTTTTTGGGTTCCCCGGTGCTGCTAACGAAGGCTGTTGAGGGGCGCCGCGGCAGCTGGTGTGCACACGACTGTCCTTCCATGTTCGCGGTCGCGGTCGCATACGCATATACCTGGAGAACACGTGTGTGGTTGCCAATGTCGCTTTCGGAGTACTGTTGTCGGTGATGGTGATGGTGATGGTGATGGTGGTGGTAGCGATGGCGAAAATGTTGTGGAAGGGTTCCAGAGCACGAGCTCGAGGTGGCATCTTCGAGGAACGATTTATTATTAAAATCAGACCGTTGCTCGTCGTCCTCACCGTTGCTATTACCGTTGCCGTAGCCATCCTCTCCAGAATCAGATGCCAGGCCTTGCCCTGGCCCTTCTCCCTCTCTAGTCCACCCAGGATAAGAGAGCGGCGTCGCTACCTCAGCATCACCCTGACCCATGGCTACGTCCAATAGAAGGACGACTGGGGTTGGAGGGTGCTAGGGTGGCAGGGTTTCCGGAATATTTGGACAGGGTGTGGTGATGAGATTGAGCAATCAGCGCTGATCGGGGAAGGGAAATGGAAATGAACAGCGGCGTTCAGGTCCACAGATTGAACGAGGTCGCGTCGCTTGATTTCGTCTTGGGCCAAGCTCCAGGTCAAGCTCAGGGTTGCAGCTTTGCGGGTCGAAGGTATGTGACGAGGATGTTAGACATTAGTGTGCAAGGTGACAAGTGAGATGTGTGTGATGAACGATTTGACAGGTGCAGAGCTGCCAGCTGAGGGGCCAAGGCGCTGAAAGAGGAAATGTTGAGGCTTGGTTGGAGATGGGATCCTGACCGATGATTTGGCCACGAGAAGAGAGACAGAGGGCAGCAGAAGAGGGGGAAAGGGAGCCAGCGCACAATGCGTCTTGAAGAAGCGTGCCTTTCAGATATCGGAACAGGCAGGTTAGTGCCGAAGTAGGTAGGTAGCAGCTAGCAAGCTGCCGGTTGACCACACCTACCTACGGTACTGGTTGTGAGAACCAGCCAGTAATGGGCAAAAAGATGCAACAACGGAAATCAAATTGAGATGGTTTTTTCCCACTACATATTATCCCGTCCAACCGGGCCACTATCCAGTTCAGCTGGCGCGTGCGTCTCTCGTCCTGCATGGGAAACCGCAGCGCACTGCCTCTGATACGGCAACAGTGACGACCGTGTGCGCCTCCACGAACGAGCGAACGAACGACATGAAGCATGGAGCCTGCATGGGCCAAGGACATGGCCAACTCACTCCGCAGGTCAAGAGGGGACTCTCACCTCTCAGGCCTGTGCTACTGGACGGAGACGTGCTCAATCCGACCGGCCTAGCTGTCTAGAAGCGTGCCTTCGCCTCAAAGGCACGTTCACTGAAGTCACCATCCCCGCTCGCATCGGACCCTGGTCCCTGACATGTTCTAGCCCTGGTTCCCGGGTTCGTGCTTTGGGCCGCCATGGTGGGTATTCTCGAGAGCCCTGAGCAGCCCCTCCGAATCAAAGGGGCCGTTGGCAACCCAGCTTTCCGGGCACACGATTCCCACTTCATCAATTGTGAGCAGACAGTACCGGCGGTGGGGAGGCGGCTAGCGACGAGCCAGCTTCCAAACGGACTCGGGAGCGAGTCGACGGTGTCACCGTGCGGCGTTTGTCCTCTGGGACGCCCAGGTGAAGGGAAAACGGGTCTAGAGCCGCTAATTTAGCCCCTGGGTAGACCTCGAGCCCCCGAATGCCCTGTGCTCCCAGCCCGCGTCCTTCGAAAAAAGAATGTGTATTCTTGCTCTTCCCTCAGAATGCGTTTGTGGCGCTGGCAACTGACGGCTTGTCTGTTCTAGCGGGACAAACACCCAAGGAACGTGCGGCAACAAAAGAAACTGTGAGCATGCGCGGAGCGGCGAGCGAGTCTCCACATTGATCACCAGGTCCGATTGCACTCTCACCCATACAGTAAGAATGCGACACTCTCCTCTTGCATGTTTTCTCGTCTCCCTTTTCCCTGGCAGGGGCCTCCTCTAGGCACGTACTTCGCCAGCCAATCAATCTCTCAACCGCGCAATCTACATTCGCTGTCCAAGCAACTCGGCCAGATACTGCCTGCTAACCCCTTCGCTTCACTCGGGGTAAGCTGAGCACTGCAGACGAACAATCCCTTGTCTTCATCTCTCTTGTCCTATCATGAGACATATGAGATCAACGTCAGATTCTCTGATACAACGCTAACAGCGCATTCCAACAGATCCATCAGGGGCTGCCTCCACGAAATCCCGGTCTCGCCGCTCAATACAGCACGGAAGCATCTCCGTGTATTAGCTAGCGGCCGCCAGCCTTGATATCCCAGTCAAGACATCCATGGTCCCTGGGCGGCTACCCTTTTTTGTATAACTGCCAGTTCTCTTTTGGAACCTCTCCCGATCACCTCCATTGCCGGAAGCACGCTAATCCGACCTGACACTTACATCTGTAATTCGCTGTTCGGCGCTCCCGACACCACACGTGCGGCTAAACGGCCACTGGGAGGCGCTTCAGGGACCCCAACCTAGTCCAAGGCTACGCTTCATGGCAACTACAGGCCAAAATCACACCCATCATTTTTCTCATTCCAAACTGGTCATTTTGCTCCGCATGCTTTCTTTTTCTATTTTTCAACCCCAGAATCCCTCGCCGCTACACCACACCAATATGATGACCTCTAATGAAGTTAAATGACTGGAGCATTTTCATGCCAAACTACCCACACCCAAGCAGTAAGCAATACGAAATATTCCATACCCGACCTGCTGTCTCATTCTCAAACGCGTACTCTGAATCTTATCGTTACGGTTCTTGATCGGAATGCCACCAAGCTCGTATCCATAATTATGTAGTGTAAAATCCCGGTGCCAATCTCATGTGTACCACACTCCCCTTGTGCCCATGATTTCATGGTTGCGGGCCCATCCAACAGTTTGCTGGACACCCTCCGAAGCTGTACTACAACACACATGCAAAGTTACTCGCACAGAATTCATGCAGCTGATCGCTCCAGTATCCAAAAAGGGGGCATCCATCCGTTCAGCCCATCCCCAAGAAGGTGATGCACTTCTGTCTATAGCATTGAGCATAAGCGATGCTATTCTCAGCATCGGCTGAGGCCGTCCAAACCAGAGACAAGACGATGTCAATCAATTACCAGGTTTAAGCTAGTCTTGCGGCACATGCCGACTCACCCTTAAGCGTCAAGTTGTCTCAAAGAAGAGTAAACGCCGAAAACGCGCCCGTTTGTCGCTCAGGCACGCTCAAACGTGTGAAACGAGGCGTTCCTGCAGTTGAATCTGGCACAGATCACATCTCTTATGTGCGGCGGACTAAACCAGCCACTACCAAGATCACAGCGTTCCTGACTCTTGTAATTGGAAAACCTAACCTATCATCTCAATAAAAAATAAATAAAGTTTCCTCAGTTATGATTTACGATCGACGCACGAAAAAAACACATCCCTGATACACCATGTGGATTGTATCTAGCCCGAAGGATTATCATATTCCGGGGTGACGTGGTAACTCCAGGATCATGATGCCGGCTTTTGCGGATAGGAAGGGAGGAATGGGTTATGACAACACAATATGGACTCCAGGCAGGGCTTGGAATGTCTCTCCACCGTGCTTAGGTCAATGGGTTTGTTCTGGAATCATTCAGACCCAGTTCCCAGTTCACGTACCCCGGCCACCATGCTGGGACCCTTGAATAAACGCGTAAGGTGTCGCTCGTGTTCTGATGGATCGCTCCGAATCTCCCTGGCAATGTTGCGGTCAGTCATGTCGTGTCGTCAGATGCGACAGTCGTATTTCGTGGAGGATCACCACCACGAGATGCTGTACACCGCAACAATTGTTTCGGTGCATTGACCCTCATCCGTGAGGCTGGGGCTCTGTTTCAGAATACGTGGATACAGGGCCTAGGCCGCTGCTTCGAATATGACAGCAGATGTGTATCGCACAGCGTCACAGTGACACTAGGGATGGGCATCAGGGACGTGCCCATGCATCATTCAGGTGCGCCTCAACGTACACTCGCGCTTCTAAACCGCCACGATGTCACCCCGTTGCGGCGCCCACCTCATGTGTGAGGCCCATCACAGTGTCGTAATTGACCGTCGGGGACACCGCCAGAAAAATCCAGCGCCCCGGGTCACAACGAACCCTAATGCTTTGTGAAATCAATCAAGGTTTGTCCAGGGTATCCAGCTTCTCGGCCAGAAGAGATTGATGAGCAATTGCCGAGATCAAAGTCCACTATTTTCCAGAGGGGAACGGCCCAGCCGGGAAAGTAACGAACATCCCATGTTAGACTGAGGGGCAACAGTGGTAGCGAGCGAGCGCACTTTGAACGATTGTGTGAAAGGGTTGCAACCGGAAAAGGCGGTCCCGAAAGCCAAAGTTCCCTTGAACACCATGCTATATCTAGCCTCAACTGAAAGAGGCAGCTAGAGAGGATCGGATGCGAGAAATCGCATCGCATCGCAATTTGCCATCCAAGACAAGACCCCGCCTTACAGCACATGCGCCGTGGACAGTTGCCGCGATACTGTGCATTGCTTTTGTCCAACTTAGCACTCCCGTGACAAAGACATTTTCATTCAATGAATTAGCCATGATACCGCGTAAAAGAGAACGCGTCGTCAAAGACTTTGCGATTTGCCGTCGTTTTACCGGCAACGCATCCGCCCGCAGGGGGCTTCCAGCCAATCAGCTGGTCTCTCCCATGACACCTCTAGCCTCAGCCTCAGCCTTTCCAGCTTCTCATCTCATCTTTGAAAGCTCCGCTCAGCCCACCACCCAGGCACGATAGCGGCGCGGCCAATGATGAGAGACCAGTGATTCAATGTTCAAACCGCTCTCCGTGTATTTTTAAGTTTTCATGTTTTGGATACACTTTGTGATACCCACCCTGCTGTCATGACTTCCGCCAAGATGCCGCTCATGCTTGAGAACGCTATGCCGGCCGGTCTCCAGGATATGGACGACCTGTTCGGCGACGGCGTTGGCCTTTCGCTGCCCGTCCGATCCCAGAGCAAACAACTCCAACAAAGGATGGAGGAGCTGAGGAGCCGCGGATGCTGCCAGTATGATCGAGTCCCCCAACCTCCTCCACGGACATTTTCACCGCTAACGTCAACACAGGGCGGTAGCTTGGTCGAGGACCGGCACAATAGCCTCTATTACCCCGGATGGGCAGGATCTCGAGCTCCGTCACTTATGGCGGAATCCTGAGAATGGAGCCTGGGACCTTGGTGAACCCACCGTCTGCCAGCTGGTCAAGGGCTCACCGTCCATCCCCCTCGTCCATTTGGCCTGGGCTGGCACCAGTATTCCCGACCTGGCAGTTATTGATGCAACAGGGCGCGTGACTATTATTAGTTTTTCGATATCCATAAATCACCCATACCTTCAGAGGAAGTGGGACGCAGATTCAGTAGATGACATGCATGCCGTCATGGGTGCTTACTGGCTGACCATAACCCCATCCAACCAACCGGTAAGATATGCATATCCAGGCCTGACATGTTCATTTCTAACCCGTGAAGCCCTACAACGTCTTATACGGACCAGCCAACAAGCATGGGAATGGGTATACTTATGAGAGCTCCTTTGTCCATGCAGTCGGCCCAAGTCATCCCACGCCGGGCAAGAGTGCCTTGTTCACAGTGACATCGAATGGCACACTTCGAATGTTCTGGTCTCAAAACAACAATAGGATCGAGGAGACGACAATCGAACTTGAGAGTGTCAATTCTTCTGACGAACAAGTCACCCACGCATCATTTGCTTCCGAGAAGAGTATGATCCTCCATCCTCAAAACGAGCAAACAGACTAACATCGACTAGAATCCTTGATACTTGCTCTTGCCACAAGCTCCAAACAACTCAGGCTTGCCAAGATTGACATCCAGTGGGGTTTGCCAGCTCAGGGTGACAAGCCCAACCCTCAGCAGGCTAGGATTTTGAACCCGTCTCTTGTAGAGAAGCACCTGACAACCACGAACTGGCTGCAAGGCGGGACGATTGATACCAGTCAAGATGCGTACATGTCTGAGCTCACACACTTGGAGGTCCTCCCCTCCCTGTTGGATAACACAGGAAAGAGTACAGCTCCTCCGATGGTCGTAGTCATCAGGTCTCGTGCGGCAACCGAGGGTTCTTACCAAATGGCACAAAGCATCATAGATCGCTGGGAGGCAGTAGAGCAACGGCAAAACCTACATCCTGCATTTGAGCAACTTGGAAACCGCCGCAATAGTCTTTCCTCGGAGGTACCAAGTACAATGCAGCTTCGAAAAATCGATCCTATCATTGTCAATAAGGTTATTATTGGGTTCCAAACCATTAATTTTGGAAAGCTATTGGTTTTGACTTTCGCGGATGGGTCGGTGGAGTATAGAGACAGGTTCTCTTTTGAAGAACTTTATAATACGGAGGATACGACCAAAGTAACGCACCTTCGCCAGGCTGGGTGGAATTTTACAGACGAGGGGCCTTGTAAGTCTTCTTTTGCAGTTCCAGAAGCCTACTAACACGATACAAGGTCAACAAGTTGCGTTTTCCCCCACCTACTGTTCAATGGTTCAGCTAGGAGATGACGGGAAGGTAAAATGGAACAAGCTACAATATTCCATGGGCGATATCGGAAATACTATGCAAGATGGTGTGTTCAAGATATTCCATTAAACTATTGATCCCCATGGCTAATCCAACTCAGCACATTACTCGGCCAGTATTGCGGGTTTAGTAGTGGCAGCAGCCCCCGCTATGGTTTATCAAAACAACTATGACGATATGCTTGCCATGGCACGACCGTATACCACCAAGAAGCGTAAGACCAGCCTTCCTTCCATCACATAGGTAAATAATTAACAGCGCTCTGCAGGATTCACCCAAGACTGGATCACTGAGCTCATGCGAATTCTCAAAATCACCGTGGACTACTCGGAAGACACCCACCATGACTCTCTCGTCAGAAATGGCTCCTTGCAGTCCTGCTTGAGCATTATGAATGCTCTAGGGTTCCGAGGAGAATTCGTACCCAGGTCGTTTTCGGGCAAATTCTCAATGCTTTCTCTAAACGTTCGCAATGTAGTTGTTCTCATTACAATTGCCAGCAACACACCATTGACTATGAAGGAAAAACTCAGCCCTCTCGATGAGCCCGGTAAGTAGGTATTTCAGCTTGTAGGAAACCCATACTAACGAGAATTGGGCAGAGGTGGTCGAGACTCTGGCTGGTTGCGCAAAGTGGTCTCTAGACTTGCTCGCTTGGTTGATTGACAGCCTGTTTGAGCTGATGAATGATGACAAGTTCATGGAGCTCCTGGCTCCGCCACGATTCAGCGAAATTGCACCTTATTTGCACGATAAGAACAACATATCTCTTCACTTCCTTCTAAGCTCCTCAAGCCGAGGGTTCCTCTCTGCGATATGTCGTCGTTTAGGACATTTGGAAGCTCTTAGTACGAGAGCCATTGACTTTTACCGAAGACAATCAGCAGATCCATCGACAGCCGGCAAGCTCGCTCCCAGGTTGCAGCAAGCCTACCAGAAGATGCAGCAAGTCACGTCAACTGGAGTCGTGAAGGTGGCCGAGTTCGAGAAACTGCTAACAGTTCTCGGCAATGACATTCGACAGTCTTACCTGACCTACCTCCCAGCGTTCGTTAAGGCTCAACCTAACGCCCCTCAAGGGAAGCAGATTGACATGGCTGTCAAGACAACCCGTATTCAGTTCGAATTGGCATTGCTTCTCTCCGCTGCTCCTCCCCCCGCGTTTCTCCAGGTCATGATGAAGTTCTTTAAACAGGATCTCAAGGCGTTTCGAAACATCACCGATCCGTCACAGCTGTTCTTTGCCAATTACGATCTCCTCGAGGTGCAGGATGATAAGCGCAGCCTGGCTGCGAAAAAGGCAAAGGGCATGGTTTACATTGACGTGTTCAAGCGAATGGAAATCAAGCCATCGCCGACTCAGCAGTGGCGAAGATGCACACGATGTGCGGCCGTCATGGAAGATGTATTTGGGACCCGTCCTGGGTTCACATTTGTGTTGACACAGCAGCGAAAGTGCGCATGTAGCGGACATTGGGCTTTGATGCCAAAAGGAAACCCCTAGTCTTGGGCTTGTCTTTTTTACTTTGGCCGCGGTGAGATAATAGGTTGTGAGACGTGCAGGGCGTTATTGTTGTTTGGTGATAACGGTTGAGGATACATCGGTGATCCCAATAGTATTAGTCATGATATATATACAAGTATGCTTGGCCTGGAGGAGTAGGCATTCGTGTACTCGATACAAAAGCTTTATTGATATCAATATAACCAAATTATTTGTATGCAGATCTCTCTTGTAATCCCATGGGCTTTGATGGCCTTCACGTCTTCCTATTGTCTACCGGGCTCGTACTTGTTGATTACGTGGTTTGGAGCAGAAACAATTCCCTTGATTATGGTTATTTTCAATGCTTTGCATTCATATCTATCGTTACGAGTTCATAACAATAATACCCTTGGTCGATTGAATGATGAATGATGGGGAAATAAGCTCTGCGTGTCGGTAAACTTAGGCTCGCCCAGTTCGGTCAAGTCAGGGGTAGAACACGATGATTTGCACCTTCTGTCGGCTGAGCTTCTAGGCTATTATCCCCTGCGGTTCAGCCTCACTGTGGTACGAACGAGTCTCGGTTCAAGTTCTAGGAGGGTGTGTGGGTGAGACATGGCGTCAGAGGGCGGCATCGACATCCCAATTTTTGGGGAAAGCTAGGTCATGGGGAGGCTAGCAGCCACCAGGCAGGCTTGGCGTAATCACGTCGGTGGCTTTAAGATTACTCGGTATCATTACCGAGTGGTCAACAGCGTCAATTGGATGGTTACTTTTTTACCATGTTGTGATAAATTGCCATCCCCTTGGTTCAGCGTACTGAGCCAATGGCATTGTATTGAACGTACCCTATAGCCGCCCAATTTCCATAACCAGCATGGCCATCACGCTGCATACAGACTATTGACACTAGAACGAGCATTTGGGTTGACAGGTGGCCACATTCGGAGTTCGTTTCTGTTTGTTTTAGTGCAATTTCTAGTACATGTAGTTGGACCTATGATGATTTGACGTGCTAGTAATGGGTCATCTGGACATGGCCATAATTAATTAAGCCTGGGCGCAAAGTAGGTTGACAAGTCACAGTCAATGGCGCAGTTGGCGCCACTAATCTAGACCACGAGACAGACACTCAACACCAAAAACCCACTCGGGACTACCGTAGCCATGAGCTGAAACTAGAACGGCGAACCTGTCAAGCGCGATGAACGAACTGGGCTGACTTAGTCGTCAGCCCTAACGTGGTCGTGATTCAATACTTCGCTTCAGCGCTTGCTCCTGACATGACGAATGGCCTTCTAGGGTAGCCAGAGGCATCCAAGAGAGTGATCGGGGCCAGTCCGGGAACCCCACGCTGGGCCGTTCTCGATCGTCTGTGTTCAAATAGGGATGCCACGTTAGTCCAAGCACCTGAGCACGATCGACGATGCTGCATGGAGAAGATCTGTGGCCCATTCCCCCCGATATTTGCCACATGAGCCATCAAGCCCCCTTTTGGTGCAGGCTCCTAAATACGGAAATGGCATCGGTTCCGGGCTGAGCTGGGGGCGACTGCGCAGATCCAATCAAGTGGACGGGCCGGCAGCGACAAAGCATTTCGGCCCGTGGGGCAAGTAATTGCCATTTAACACAATGCGAGGTACGGAATACTGTTGGCTGCCTTTGCATAATGCTGGTACCGCATTGAATAGCTATCGGTGTAATTACTGCAGCTGGGGACTTTTGTCTTGATTTCTACGTGTTCTCCTCATGGGCCATTGAGTTTGCTCGTTGCCGTGCGCACCTCGTAAATCAACACATGGTGGCTCAATCATTCCCCGCAACAAAGGGAGCTTGATACGGACAAGGTGATAGTCAATTAGAAATGGCATTATGGAGAACTGGCGTGGTGGTCTACTATGTCGGCAGGGAAGGTCAACTGGGACTGCGCCTGTGGTATGCCCACTCAGGGGACGATCCAAGACAAACGGGGCATAGTGGAATGTACCGTAATGTGATGAAACAAATCAGAGTTAATGAGAATACGACACTAATTGATGTGCCGCATCGGGTTGTACGAATATCCAGGGTCGCGCGCACTTGGGGGCTCGGGGAGAATGGCGTCAAAGTTGATGCATGGATAGTGGTGTGAGGAATACGGATCGAACATCATTTCCTGGAAGAGAAGAAAAGATGGACTGACCACCGGTTCGACCCTGGGATCATGGCACTAGGCAAGGTTTTGGCCCAGGTCAATTGCTCGGTAGTTCAATCGCAGGCCGAAAGGTCCGCAGCCGTAAGGGGTATTGTCGTGACCGAAGATTCCGTGGGAGAGATTAGGCCACGTACGATGGCAGCGTCATTGAGGATGATGCTGCAATATGTCTTTGTCGCCCGTGGACGCATTTTCGAACCCTTTGACTTGGAGTCTAGCGCCAGCCAGCGGGTCTTGAGCCAATGGGAGACGCGACGCGACTGAATGATGGCTGAACAGCAATAAGGGCCATCATATGAGGTGTCTCCACCAGACATTCCCGACTGCCACGGCCTAGACGCGTCGCCGTTGGTCCAGGGCAATTATGCCGTGAAATTGAAGCCCCGCACAAGCTGCCATGATGAAGATGGGGGCACTGGCCAGGCGCCTTGACTGGTGGATTTGGGTCGTACGGTTAACGATGGCGGTTATGCTGGGAAAAGGCCAGGATAGCCTGGGCTGCAAAGAGCAGCGTTTACGCCGGGCACACGACAGCACCCACACCGAAGACCGTTTTCTTACCTGGTCCGGTTCGCAGAGCGTGTAAGTGCACAGAGAACAGGGCTAGACATGCACCATGTACGACCGGAATGCATTGCTGGCGCATACGACGGGCGGCTACGTGCCGTAAAACCCAGAGATTCCATTGCCGCCGCCGTGGGGCCCAGCGATGCGGGAGCACGCATGGTGAAACTTGCTTTAAAGGCTCTCATCGTCACAGAGGGAGGCATCGAAGGAAGAACGAAACATCCGCCCAAGGGAATGGACAGCAAACTTTTTCTGCTACGTCTCAGCGTCTTGTCCTGCCGTCGTCATCATATCCTTTTCCAGCAACACTTTTGATTCTTCCCCTTACCCTTCACCCTCCTCTGTGCTTCTCCCCCCCTTGCCCGCCTCCACCAAAACAGCTTGGATCCGTGGCTGGTCCTTGGGTGCGACTTTACTTTTAGAGCAGTGTTTCCGTCATTCGACCGCCCACCAACCAGAAAAGGCCAAACATATTTCCCGCCCCCAGGGCTCTAAATCATCAATCAATTTGTTGCGCAAATCATCTTCTGTCTGGGACAAAAGCAATCATCCCAACTCTAGTGCCCGCTGTGCCTCACTCTCATTGAGCCGGCAACCCCACCCTCATAAAATCATCAACGACACCGTGCCGCAAAAGCACCGCGCTGCACTAGAGCTTGCGTCGCATCGCATCGCATCGCACCGCATCGCATCGAGGGCCAAGTCGCCGCCGCCGCCGCCGCCACCACCTGTGGCCCCTGCTGCACCCCGGCGTCTCCAGCGGCGTCTCCCTTCTCGACCCTGGGCCCGGCGCGCGCCATCCCCCTACCCCCCTGCACCTCCCTTCACCCTGGCCAGGGATCTCTGTACCCCAAATCGCCCGAAACGGATTGTCGACCTTTCGGCCAGTTACCTTTTCTCGACCCGCGTGCCCCTGGAGCTCGCCGAAGTACGGGGTTGGCTCCCCCAGCGCTAGCGCAGGAACACTGAGTTGGTTGTTGGCTTTCTCTTGAATCATTTGCAGCCCACCCTCCTTTACAGCGTCCCTGCTCCCTGAACGAGCCGAGGAAAAAAAAATTAAGCTGCTGGAGCTCCCTGCCTTGATCTCGCCCACGTTTTGGCGCCCCTCACTGGGCACGGCCAGGCACGCTCGCCCTCTGAGTGGCTAGACCCGCAGGACCAGGCTGGGAGCCCCTTATTTCCACTGCTAGCCACAGGGCCCACCGCCGAAATCCCCACTGAACTGCTCGCTTGCTCCACTGGAGGTTGCGCCCAGCGGCCCCTTCGTGGCGCCTCAAAGCCGCTAAATCGCAGGGAACCCCGGCCTCTGGCGGCGATACGTGCCACCGTCTGCTCGCCTCTCCCTCTGTGATCGTCAACCGTCGAACCAGGCCATCCTTAGTCTTCCCTCCTCTCCTTCTCGTTTGTCCCCTTACCGCGTTCTTCTTTTTACCATCACATGGGCTAAGTAGAGCCAAGGCGAAGACCAAACCCATATTCGGCCTTAAGACGAAGCTAGTCGGCCGCGAGCTGGGGTCTAACGGTCCAGGGTCACACGCCCTCCTCTCTCGTCTGCCGCCGCGCCGCATCCCCCATCTCCCATTCACATCACATCACACACACACACACACAACCAACTGTTCACGCCCCCTCTCTCCTTATCCGTTGGTTTGGTTTGGTTTGGTTTGCTTCGCTCGCTACCTTGCCGTGCGCCAATTGATCGGCCTTTGTGCAAGTCACAGCCTGACGCCGCTGCCGCTTGTCCCACGACTCGCTACCGGACTCCCAGGCGAGACGAGACGTGAGCTATCGCAGCCAGCCTCTCGTCCCATCCCCTCAAAATGGAACCAGCCCTGGCCGCCGCCCATGGGCCCGGGGTCCCGTTGCCGCCCTCTTCGGATTCTGATACATACTCTGATACTGCCTCTGACGCTCGCTCTGCGTCGCCTTCGTCTAGTTTTGCCGCCGACTTTTCTGCACCTACATCATCATCACCCCACCGGCAGAGTGACATCCACCGTCAGCAAGCGCCCACCCTGCCTGAGAACTCTACTGTCCATACGAGACCTCAAACGCTTCACGGTCTCCCCAGCTCCGCTGTTCCAACTGCCGCCGACACCACCCCGGGACCCAAGCCTATCAAGCGGAAGCCCTTGTCCTCGGCCGCGTCCTATCAGGCTATTCGCTACTCCTCCTCTGGATCGCCTCTACCCTCCCCCATTGAGCTTCCCAAACCGGAACAGAGGTTTGCAAGATCCTGCCTAGCGGATAGCCCTACTCTTTACGAGTTCTCTTCCGCACAGAGCACAGCCAGCGCTTTGCCGCCGGCGTGCAAGTGAGTTGCCCTCCTTTAACTCGTCGTATTCCGTTTGGAACATTCTACTGACTGGAATCTTTCTGTAACAGCCCCCCTGACGCGACTGTGGCTTCTTACGCTGCTGACTCTGTTGAGTCGCGACACATTCCTGCTCCAGCCCTCAGCCCTTCCCCCTCAGGGTCTGAGTTCTCTGACGTGCTCGACGGGTATGACGATCTGATCCCGGACCGCAAGTCAGATTCCGTAACGCACGCCTCACCCGAAACTGTTGTGGACGCCCACAGGTCGGACAAAGACGACTCTTCCTCCGACTTTGACGACAGAGAGCCCGAGGTCCACCACCACCTTGCCGTCGACGCCAACTCAGACATCGACGCCGACTCCGTCTACTCTGATAATATTAATCCAAGCGACTTCCCGCTCCCCATGTTGTCCGCACCTAGGCCCGGTCCTCCACATCTCAAGCTTGAGAACATATCAGTAACACCGCCATTGGACGAACCACAATCGAGCACACAGTCGCCGCGGTCAGCCCAATCAAACTCGTCGCCACAACTCAATAAGCCCTTACCCAAATCTCCCGTCGGCGCCGGCCCCCCCTCACCTTTTGCGAACCTCTTCACCTGGGCAGCGCCTTCACCATCCGCCACCGAGTTCTCCTCCATATCGACACCTGTATCTCCTATGCGACTTGGCGCCAATGATACGCCATACACAAACAGCTCTTTTGAGGAAAGCGCAAGGTCGAATCCGAACCCAATTAACTACCGCGAATCATTCTTGGCAGCTTCGCAGCCAACTCACGCACAACTCGAAGAAATGGAGGACGAGTTGAAGGCCATCAGCTCCGAGCTGGCGTCCTCCATCCGTCGCGAGATGGATTTGGAGGACCTCGTCGACCGGCTGCAGGAGCAGATTGGCAACCCCCAGGCACCTGGAAAGAGGTCCAGCGATTATTTCTCTGATTCTGGATACAGCTCCGCCAAGATGAGCGAGAGCGAGAATGGCCGCGAGGAGATTCAAAAAATTCAAAGAAGATCAGAGCAGGAAAAAGCCTCGATTCGCCTGGAACTGACGAACAAGGTTCAGGACGAAAGGGCCAAGCGAAAAGCTCTTGATCTGCAAATTAAGCGCCTGGTCGAAAGGGCCTCTCATATCGATATTGCTGAGATCAATAACATGGATGCCAACGGACGGCTCAAGGATCTCGAGACTACGTGCGGCGATCTTAGGAGGCGGCTTTCCGAGGAACGCTCTGTTAAGAACAACTTTGAGGATTTGCTTGCCGTTCTCCGTGGCGAACTCAAGGACGCCTGCAATGAGCGAGACAACCTGCGCGACGAGGTTGTTCCCCAATTGAAGGCGCGTGTCGAGGGACTCGAGGCTGAGGCATCCGAGTATTCCAACCTGACATACGAGTCGAGCAAGATGCAGCAGGAGCTGGAAATTCTCAAAAAGGAGAATGATACATTGCGACACACGAACTTCAATGGCCCCCCCCTGTCTGGCGCTTCGACACCTCCTATGAACCGCATGTCTCGCGCCATGTCTGGCACCCTTTCAGGTGGTATGTCTGGCGGTCTGTCTCGATCCAACTCCGTAGCTACTGGCTCTTTCCGCCACCGACCCCCTCCAGGCCTCCATCTTTCTCGATCCAACAGCGTCAAGAACGTCCAGCAGGTGGAGTCGCGCGAAGCTCTCTCAGAGCGACTCAAGGATGTCGAGGCTCAGAGAGACGCCCTTCACAGCGCTCTCAAGAACCTATTGGAAAGACAGGAGCTCCAGAACCGGGAGAATGAGAAGAAGATTCGCATTCTTCAAGCTGAGCGCGAGAGACTCATGTCGGATTCCCCTCGACGAGGAGGTTTCGAGCGGGACATTGCCAACCTGAGAACCGAGATCAACGTCCTTCGCCGCAGGGCCGAGGACGCGCTCGAGGAGAAGTGGCAAGTAGAGAAGGGCCTGGGTGGTCTCAAGATGGATTTGGACAGGGCTGAGGAGGAAATTGCCCTGCTTCGTCAACTTCTCCAGGAGAAGGATATTCTCATCCCCCCCTCCTTGGCTCGTGCCAGCGGTTCCAGCACCGACAGTGGCTCCTTCACCGTTTCCGGCGGCCCTGTTACGTCGGAGTCTCTTCAGAAGGCATATGAGGGGCTCCAGGCCGCCTACAAGGAGTCGCTGGATCATATTAAGAGCCTTGAGCTGGAGACTAGCTCGGATGAGCGAACTCAATTGGCCATGGAGCGCCTGGAGCGCACTCTATCTATTGCCGTCACCGAACGGGACGCCGCCAAGCAGGAAATTGAGGCACTTCAGACCCAATTCAAAAATGCCAGCGCTGGCGAGAGCCAGGCTATTGAGAGCGAGCGCGTTCTCGCAGATGAACTTTCGGACTCGGCTCGACGCGTTGAGGAGCTCGCCTCCCAAGTTCAGCACCAGCTCGCTACAAATGCCGAGCTTCGGGAACGCCTGGCTGCTACTGTCGCTCGAGGTGACAGTGATCGCAAGGTCAACTCAGACCGCATCGCTGACCTCCAGGTTCGTCTGAAGGACATGGAGGACAAGCTCATTGCAGCCCAAACTGCCTCCGAGGACAGAGTTGCACGCCACGAAGAGGAGATTGCAGCAATCCGCGAGGCTCACAACCAGCAGCTCCTTCGCATGGACAGCACCCCCGGACTTGGTGGGTTGCGATCTCCCAACCTTGCATCGGCTCGCAAGCCTTCCCTCCTCACACCCATCTCCCCACGATTCCCGCTCTCCCCCCGTAATTACGAGGAGAAGACATTCGAGGATGCCGCCCAGATGGACGCTCTCCGAGACCGTGTTTCGGAGCTTGAGAAGGCCCTTGGGGACACCGAGACTGAGATGCAGGAGGTTGTGTCCAAAATGAGCGTTGCGCAGATCGAAGTATTGAATCTGCAAGAAGAGCGAGAGGCGGCTGTCCGTGAGACCCGAAAACTACAGAAACTCCTCGAGGAGGAACAAGTCAAGTCCTTTGAGGAGCGATTTAAGACGCTGAGAAGCACAACCGCTTAAAGAGAAGGAATAACAAGATAATCGGACGGTTCCATTTCAGCGGAGTACTGAATGGGATTCTGCATTTAGCGAAACGGAGTTACCATGGCTTTTCCTATCTTTATGGGAACTCATTTGAGTCGGCTTGTACAATAAACGTCGGCCTCAACACGCACGATACACTTTTTTTATGGAGCGGATCAGGTATGGATCCAACTTGGATTAACGGCGCGCCTATGTGCCCCAACATTGGGAGCATATGCTTTTTTTTGGGAGGAGTTTTATTCTTTTATTATTGTTATACGACCAACGCCTAGAGTTTCCGCAAGCAACATTCGTGGATTATAAATACTCGGCGGAACAATTGGTATATAATGTTTTCTTGTATTACCTGCTCTCGACCTTTGGAATAGGTTGGGCCGAAACGAAGCAGATTGGATTGGATGTATATATTGGTTGCTGCGGCACGTTTATAGTTAGTGATGTGTACGAGAGGGCTACATATAGCCCATGTTTTCAATATCAATGTCTATTACCACGCATACTTGTCCACTTACCGCGTCCCATGTTGAGTTATATGTGCCTGCCGTCCGGAGTGAGCTGAAGAGTTTGCGCTTGCTCTGCCTGCCACCTGCCAAACAATGCATCATTGCTGCAAGGAAGCATCGATTGTTGAGTTGTTTTCGATGACTCTGTCAAAGCAATCACATTCCATCAGGCGTCGAGAACCAACTTATTCCTTTCTGCATCAATTTTGTGTCACTCTATCAGCCGTTCGTTTCGCTTGCTCATCACACACGGCTCTGAATATCTCCAATACATTATATTCATCTATATTGACGCCACAGCCATGCTCTCCGCAAGGTATCACATCCTTTTCTGGATGTTCTCTCTTCTCTCGCTCCTCGTAAGCCTGTTTCGCGAGGTCTGTCGACCGTTTATCCACTCCATCTTCACCGACGCCCTGCTCGAGCACACCATTTACGGGCTCTTAATCTTCGCTATGTGGCCTGGGGAGCATCATCGTTGGCTCACTTGGGTCTATTTCTTCAGCCTTGGGATGCTGTGCGTCGCCGCTCACGAGGTGCTGTCGATAATGGACTTTGTGGGAGAGATGCCGTCGCGGGTTGACCAAATGGGCGATGAGCACCTGAGAATGGCGATTGCACACCTGTTGGCGAGCTTTACCATACTCGGGACGTTGGAGCCCATTCGCAGAAACGTAGGGACACTCTCATCTACTTTAGTGTGTTGTGGAGATGGGATTTCTAACTCGTGGCAGAGGCGGGACATTGAAGCAAGCGGAGTGGGGATCATTTGGTTCCATCCATTACGACAGGGCAGAAATCAGAGTGCGATCCTATCGACGGTTATGGGGCTGCTGGGATTCGCATCCGCAGTGGGACTCATTGAGCTCTGCCTTTACCGCTTCCTTGGCTCCTGGGTGGATCTGGCTGGATTCTGGTTTCCCAAGAATCTTACCTGCAAGCAGACGTTTGTCCATGTGTGGGCTCTCTCGCCACTCCTTGATGTTGCGGAAACGGTACTGAACCCTCACGAGGTTGCGCTTTCACAAAACTATCAGCTAACATAACTAGATTGTTTACACGCTGGGCCGTCTTATTCGCCCAAAATGGCTCTGGAGAAAACAACTAGTCATTCACAACCAACCATAGGAGGTGTGGGTGTGGCAGAACCTGACAATCTTGGCATGGTGGGTGGTAATTTATTTTGGCGCCGCGTTTTGGGATTTTGTTATTCGGGAAGTGACCTGCGCAATGGGGCAACAATGGGGGCCAGAACCCTGAATCCTTTGAGTCACATTCAGTTGAGCTTTTTTCCTTCACGTTATGTGGCCTTGAGGCGGGTTGAACTTAATCTTGGGGCCGAAGGACGAGCGTTGGGATCCAGGGGTTGCAGAGTGGGCTGAAATAGGTTGATCCTGGAGTTAGCGTGCAGTTGACCGCACGCAAATCGAGTTTGATCTGGGGGATTGATAACAGCGTCAAATTGATATTATTTTCTTGATTTCATGTGTCATTGTCAACTTGAACGGAGAGTGTATCAGGAGGGATAAGGCTATCGGGAAAGATAATCTTCTGGTCAACCCTGGTGTCAGCTCTGGAGCAAGGGTTACGGAGGTTGATGGCTAGTTTGTCCGCCGCCACGTTGCCATCTTGGCCAAGGTCTCGGGGCAATTAACGGCGAGACCACTGGGCTTCAGGTGCTTTTCTGCCAACGGGAAAGGGTTGATCAAGGAAACACGAGTAATAACCCGCCTGATCTAAGACGTCTATTTCCGAGCCTGGACATGTCAATGTGCCAAGTCGAATCGGAGGCCGCGTATTGGTCAATCGCTATTCTTCCGAGGAGTTCCAATCTACGACGATGTTTAGCATGATGCATGGTCTCCCGAGCTGGCCGCGTACGGCGCCGCGCAGCCATGATGGTGTCCAGAAGGGGCAACTGCCGCCACGTTCTTTTTCCCTGATACAAAAGCCTGCAAGGGTTTGCGTCACGGCTGATGGCAATTTTGCATGTGGCGGCGGTACAGAGAAGGCCCATGACGTCTTCTTGAAACCTGAGCCGTGGAGTTGCTTTGCTTTCGGGAGCGTGGTTGCGGGACGGATGCCACCGCCTCTGGCCCGGACGGCACCGTCGGAGGCTTCCACCTCCCCTTTCTTGGCTTCTTTGAATGGCACATGGCATGGCATAGCGAGAAGGGGTGAGACTAGAGCTGTCGATTATGATTAAACCAGGGCATCTCGACGTTGGGTGTGTGGAGCGGTGGTGAGTCTTGGGGACGACCCTGATATGTTGTAGTCCGTGTAAGCATGAATGGCTCTCTGGTTCTTTTGGATCCCGGGCCGAGATTCGTGTCCCAGCGAGGAAGGAAGCGGTGTCTCGCTTCAGGGGAACAAGCCTGGAGCGCACGCAAGCAACACTCGGTCAGGTAAAGTCGATTTCCCCATCCGTGGCGATGCTCTCATGGTTCCTCGTCCTATACGTGGAGGGGAGTGACAGGGGCGAGCCCGCTGAGGGGGGGTAAAAGGCAGTTGGGGAATGGTGACGGGTACAGACCGGGGAAGCTAAAAAAAAAAGCAATTAAAGACCAGGAGAAAGGGAGCGGAACACCTGGCCTATAGGGCCGCCATGGCGATAGTGCGCTGGCGTTTGTAAAGCTGCGAAAGCCATTACAATTTCGTGGTAGCTAAGTATCAGAGCCCGTTGATAGCCCCCCCACCATTCCCGCGGCCAATCAGCGCGGGGGAGCTTATCTGGGCGACCCCCGACAGGTTACCTCTTTCGTCACTGCCATCCCGGTCCGATCACCAAGCCTCAGGTGCGTGTTAGTTGCAGGCACGCACGGCAGTGGCTTTGCATCAGTCTGCTTTTTGTGCAGTAGCACACGACCGGTTGTGGTGCTGTTTTGCTTTCCTTTTTTTCTTATTTGCCTGGATGGAATGCCCACCCCCATTTGCCGTTGCATCGGCATTCCGCCGAGGAAAAAAAGAATAGAGATCGTCGCCCCGCGGGACTGCTCCGCACCTTTTGGTGCCTTGGTTTCTGGAATATCGCACCCCTGACCTGCTGACCTTAATCGGGGTTGACGTCTGAGACCGTTGAACAATGCGTAGACGAGGCCGTCAGACCGGGAATTAATGCTATGGAGATAAGCACACAGGCTTGTTGGTTGTGCATGGCGAAGGAGCCGGCTAGCGCACCGAAACCCCTGTTGGGACCTGTCGCTTTGCACAGAATACCGTCCAGTTGTTTGATTGGAGGCGCGGGTGTAAGTGTCCGTGTGTCTTTTTTAACCCTGCGAGCTGAGTCTGGACTGATGACGGTTGTATATGAAGGAATCGCAAGCTTTCGACTTGATGAGGCATTGCATGAGGATGGCGAAACTCTCAAGGAAGCTTTGGAGAAGTGTCCAGTTAGATGCCGTTCCTCATAGCCATCCATTGCCCCGTGAAACCCACACCAAAAGTGTTGCTCTGCAGTCGATATACCACCTGTCACATCATATCCTAGCTCCGATGCAAGTTCCAATCGACCTTTTTCTTTTTGGTCGTGCGGAGGCCTGCCAAGGGGGACCCTGGGGAACTAGTGCACGGCATCACAAACCACTGCGCTATTGCACTTGGGAGTCAGGGATCCAGGGCACGAAGCTCCAGGGTCTTATCAGTTGAACGATTGTCGAGAGGCTACATAGATGTGTCAGTCTTTGTGTGTCTTGGGATTTACTTGAGAAACAAGCCACTAGTCTTAGCAACGGCGAATACAACAGAGGAGCGAGAGCGAGCGAGGCATCTGAATGACATGCTTGCTAACAGGGTTTTCTGATTATGTTAAGAGTAGCCGATCCAATAGTCTCAGGATGTTCAGGCGCATGAGACCAGAATCGTTCTTTGATCATGGCGATGATGACCTTTTTGTTATGTCTTATCTGAATCGTCAGTCAAGCCTGAGCAGCAGCCTGATGGGGAGAAAGAGACCGAAAGAATTGAAACGTTGCAATTTCGCGGCTTAGGGGCCTGAACGCCGCGTTTGACGTGCCGATGATGGCAGCATCCACGACGGGATAATTAATTGCATGTCCATGTTTGCTTTCTTTCTCTGCCCTTCTCGGCGAGACGTTGAGTGTTAGTGGTGAGCCGAGTTGCGGATAAAATGAGGGGGGGGGGGGGGGGGGGGGGCCTGCAAAATCGAAAA
>JAHXZK010000052.1:0-124543 GCA_020975415.1 Calonectria hawksworthii | reverse complement strand
TTTTTTTGCGAATGCATGTACCCATATCGTAGATGTACGTAGCGGGGCGCTAGTCTACGTATCGGTAATTACGAACGCTCACGCCCCAGCGTCCGCGTAGGAAAAAAATGGTCAGTTTGGGTTTTGACCGAACTTGAGCTATGGTCTGCCGTACTAGGCGCAGCGTAGCACGTGGAGGGAGCGGACTTTTGTTTGCGACAATAATTCTTTACTTGCTCGATCTGATTCTCGTCTATTCCCTTTCCGATGCACGGCGCGGCATCTTCCCATGCCTGTCCCTTTCGTCCCGTCTAGTTTTAGCCATGTCTGAGATTCTCCTTGTTGGTTGGCTTCACCTCCTCTTTTGCAACACCCCGTGATGCTGCCAGCGCTGTCTTGGTGGGAGACACATCAGATTGCTTTCCGTTCTTTGCGCACCTCCTCTTGTCCCAGCCCGAATTCCACCAAGCGCCATGCATGATGCCATTCTTATCAGCTCATCGTCATTTCGATTTCCAGCTTGCAAACCCCCACTCAGATCACCAAAGACACAGACATTCTGCAATAGCATCATTATCTACATATGGCGTTTCTGCTAGCCCAGACCCTCTCGCAGTACACCCACTCGCATGTGCGCTAGGTCCAGGGACTCAGGATACATCCATTCGACACTTCCAGCTGTTGCTCAGCTCCTCTGCGTCCCAGGCCTTCCCGCCCAATCCACCAGACACAAGTGGCACTGGTGACCTTGGTATCCACAAACTCAGCTTAATCAAACACACATGAAATAATATTGGCAAAGTACATGGGCGCCATCCTCGTGAGTTGCCATGTTTGGCTTTCCTACCCTGCCTGACACCCAAGCATCGTTTGTTGTCACTCCAAGTCACGAATATAGAACAGTGACAACAGACATCGAACCATCACATTATCCGTGACCATGCCACAGGTCACTACATTTGTCCAGGGCGACATGTTTAGAAACAGCGCTGTTGTACAACTTATGGCTGTCGAGCAACAGACGCTCCAATTGACGAGTCACGGTGACACGCCACGTACAATGCAGCAGAGGAGCAAAGCCCTGCTCTATTGTTGTCCTCGCGTGGCAGCTCTGCAATCATGGCAAAAGTCGGTGATGCTAATGTGCCCCTTTAATCTTGTCGAGGTACTTTTTTGTACGACTCATGCCAAGGGCATGGTTCGAAGCTTATAGCCTGCTTGTGCGGTCCACGCCCAGAGCTCCGCTCATCATGGCTGGCTGGGTGGCTCCCATGAGCACCAATTCTCGACCTCCATGAGTTCCCCACCAGGCCACGCCGATTGCTGCTCGCTCCACGTCCATTTCTCCACTTACAAGAATATCCACGAACCTCTTCTTGACAGGCTCCCGTAGAACCGGGTCAGTGATTTCGTTCATAGTCTGTGCCGCAACTGCAAGCCATTCCTCAACCAGGGGAAGGGGCAGGTGTGGTAATGCGTCAACCATGGCAAGTGTCAGCGCACTCTGCGCAGACATTGGCTCGTCAGGGGTGCCTGCTCGTGATAGTGCATCCGGTGTAGCTGGTAACGGAGTCGGTGAAGCAAGTGTGATATAAGACCGAAGCATCTCCAGGAGAGTCTCTGACAACTGAGGCTCTAGCTCCGCAATCGGGAAGGGAGGTGACACGATCTGCATTACTGTTTTAAATGCGACTCGGAATTGGCGAGCTGATATTTGCTGGGGGAATGATTCGAATAGTTTAACAATGTAAAATGGCGTTATTTGAATAGTAAGTGGACTGTGTTGAGGACAAGAGAGTGTGGATAAAACCGCGCTGTGAGCAGCCTCGAAGAGTTCAATCATTGAAGGGGTCATTGTCCCCTCGTGTGAAAGATAGGCCGACGCCGGGTTGAAAATTAATTCCTCGCTCGCCTCAGTAGATAGAGTCAAGGGAAAGTGTTCGGCCAAATTAAGATAAAAGAGGGCCAGCGTTCGCTGAAGGTGGGTTGTGAAGATGGGCGAGTCTTCTGCAGGACGAATCTCGCGAAGGAAAGAATAAGTAAAAGCAGAATTTCTCGCCAGAACATCGATAGACGTCAGGTACGCAAATGTGTATACCTGGAAAGCATTGTTGCCGTTTCGAGAGGAGATAAAGGAAAGATTTCGTAGAATGTGTAATGATTTGGCAGCAATTCCTGGGGCAGCTCTGTCATTGAGCATCAGAGGGTCCAAGAGACTCCGACCTGCAATGGCTTGAAGCAACGCGACGACTCCAAACAGGAGTTTCTGTAGCAAAGCCCACAACGCAGGCCAGGTGGTCTTGACTGTCTCGGGGGTCAAGGCTGTGCTCTCCGCCGCCGGGTCGATTTCAGCCAGCCTGTTGTTCTGCCAAGCAGCCAGCACTTTCTGGCTAAAGGCTAGAAGGGTATCCTGAGCCTGGAGCACAACACGGGTATCAGTAGCATGCTGCACGATGAACCCGGTGAGCTTGGAAAGAGGTCCCATGTTTGCCATGATGGGCCGTTTGTCCAGCTCCTGGAGGAATCGGAACGAAGGAGTCGTGGGAGCCCAGGCAAGCTGGTGCGTAGGAGACTCAGCAACCTCGGCGGCGATAGATGCAAGGAATTGCCCATCGCAGAACCCTTCCTCCGCTGTGATAGCCCATACCGCCAACGGTAGCAACGCGTTGCAGTTGATCTGAGTCTTGTGGTAATCCGACAGCAGAGGGAAGGCGAAATTAAGTGCCATAACAATGGAGGCGCCAGCCACAGGCCCATCCGCGAGCTGGGTCTCCAGAGCGAGATTCGCAGCCGTCACCACGGCCGACTCCAGCGTGTTCCGCAGGCTTCGCGACAGCGACTGCTTATTCTGCCCTTCCATTCCCATCAGGACTCCGGTGAGAACAAGCAAATGCTGCCACCGCCTGGATCGATCGTCCGCGCCCTTGGCAACCGCTCGGGTCCACGCCTCACATCCCAAGCCACCTCCTTCGTGCGGTTTGTCGTCGTATCTCCAGGCCATCTCGTAATCGTGAATACGCGTCGCGGCGCTGTTGTAGACGCTTATGACGCGCAGCGAGTTGCGGACGCCGCCGGGATGCTGCCATACTGCCGGCGCCGTCAACAGCTGCGATGTGAGGACGCCGAGGTTCAGAGGGTTGGACAGCTCGGTAAGCAGGTGGACGGTCGAGCCGAAGATCTGGTCCGTCTTGGCGGCATCGTGGACGTCCTGGTAGTACTGCAGCACCGTGTTGAGGAGTCTGTTATCGGGAGGCATGGCGACTCATTCGCAGCGATCGGTGCGCTGCGCAATGATTTCGGGGCGACGGTTGGTGCAAGATTGTGTGTTGTGGTTGAAGCTCGGGATTGTCGCCGTGGTTTGGCGCTGGCGGCGCTTCACGAGCTTTTGCCGAGGCTCCGATGACGTTCCTGGCCGTCCGTCCCCCGGACCTGCCCCCCGGCGCATTGTCCACGGTTAATTTGGCACACCCCTGTCGCCAAATCCACCACCCCCATCGCCGTCGCAACTGAGCCAGCATCACAAACGTCAACATCCAACAGCGAGTCTTTCCATGATGGCACGGTACGCAAATAGCCTTCGCTCCTCCGTCCCGAGGCGCCGGAACTAACCCACGCTCTGCAGATGAAGTCCCAGCTCAAGCCGCCGCCCAACTACAACACGCCGCGCTTCCCATCCCTTAACGTCGAGACCCTATATGACACCACTTCCGACAAGCGCTTCACGCTCTACTATGTGCTGGATGTCTGGCGCTTCACGTTAATATGGACGCTCATACTCTACGCCGTGTTCCACATGGGCGCCGTTTTGGTCGCCATGTTCACCCACGGCTGGAAGAAGTCGTCATGGAAGTACCTCTGGGCAGTACCAGTGGTGTATCTCGTCATGGCAGGCCTCGAGGCTGTCATGGCAGGTAGCGTCGTAGGGTTAATGTCAGTACATCCCCATATTCTGCTGCAATAAAGCTTCTTCTAACGCTCATCTAGTCTGGGTGCTGTCTACTCTGCCGGATACTACGAGATGAATACTTGGATCCCCTGTACATGGGGGTTCATCAACGTCTTAGTGCTCATCATTTCATCATTCTCCATACAAGGTGGACTTTAACAGATGCTATCGACTTGCTTGTATTATTTTCTCGATTTCGGTTCGGCACGAAGCCATGCGCTCACCCAAAAGGGGCAGAGGATGGGATCGATCTCATCTCCAGCACTCCGCAGCGACACCATTTGTTTATATGACGGGATGATTTTAATTGTTGGGCCATAATTTTGTTAAATCAGGGTGAACGGGCATTTCTTTTCAGCGAATATGCATCCTATTCACATGGGAGGGTTTATGGGATAGGTTGGCGCTCTCACTGATCTATTTATCGCAATACTACTCAGCTGTTACCAGGGACTCAGGGGTCTTGGAGGTTTTAATTGGAAACGGAGTTGGTAGGGGGTTTACGGTATGGGATAATAAAAAATGGAGGGGTATACATGTACAACTATTGTTAATCTGACATCCAAGCGAGGACTGGTATTGCCGCTACGAGAACCGAGTTGACCGAGCTTCCCGTGTACAATAACAACCCTTGAATGATTGTCAGTTCGATACTTTGCGGCAAAGAGTCCTTGTAAAAAGACCAAACAACATCACATTTTCAACCAAAGTAAACAAAAATAATGCTTAAACAAGGATATTTTCTAACAATTATTTTTAGTCCTTTTTGGGGATTCTTTTTACTTATGAAATTGTTCTTATTTTGACTACGCCAGCTTGTGCAGCAGCCGATAGAGAAATGTCTTCATTCCAATCATTCAAAGGATGGATCTTTCCTATATACTTTGTGTGTTAATTTGGAAAATGGAAACTTTTAGTTAGGCTTTGCATAGCTATTAAAGTTGGTGGGAAAATTCCACCGCATCCGAATGCTCAGTTGTAGAAGCCATCACATTCGCAATCACTTCCATATTTCGGCGCTAATTCCAAACAACCGCTGCATGTCATGATGGGGTCCACTCACGTTCTCCTTGTCATGAGATCAACCACATACTCGTCTTTGCTTCCCGTATCGACGCCGAACCCAGAAGTCCCAACTACATCCATGTCCTTACACCAGTATTGAAATCATTTAGGTTTCTCAAAGGTCACAGAGCTGCGCTGAAACATGTCACATCAATTGACCAGGAACAATAAGTGGTAGACAAAAATTGCCCTTGAGGGCTATTCATGATTCAATTCATATTCATATTTTACTTTATTTTCTCCAACCCAGGTGTATATCGTCATTACCATGCAGCAGTTCACTTTTTATCTCAGTGACAAGGCTACTAATTCGTCTCTATGTTTTTTCAAAAGGCAAAGTCCGGGAACTTCACCCGCACACTACTAGCCCTCTAGGCCTTGAGGATGCTGGTGAGCTCCTTGACAACGGCGTCACCGACCTCCTTGGTGGTAGCGTTACCGCCGAGGTCCTTGGTGAGGACACCGCCATCGAGGGCAGCCTTGACGGCGTCCTCAACAGCCTTGGCCTCGTCGGGGAGGTTAAGGGAGTATCGGAGAAGCATGGCAACGGACAGGATCGTACCGATAGGGTTGACAATACCCTTTCCAGAGATGTCAGGGGCAGAGCCTGTTTGAAACACTCGGGTCAGCCGGACGATATATTAGAATGCGGGGGAGTGGGATGCTTACCGTGGATGGGCTCGTAGATACCGTTGCACTTGCTGGTTCCATCAGGGATACCGCTCAAGCTAGCACTGGGGAGAAGACCAATGCTGCCAGGGATAACACTGGCCTCGTCGCTGATGATGTCACCGAAGAGGTTGCTGGTAACCAGGACACCGTTGAGGGAGCGGGGGTTCTTGACCATGATCATGGCAGCACTGTCAATAAGCTGGTGCTGGATGGTCAGGTCGGGGAACTCCTTCTCGAAGAGCTCAGTCATGACCTTGCGCCACATGCGGCTGGTGGCCAGGACGTTGGCCTTGTCGAGAGACCAGACCTTGGTCTCGCCACGGCGGCGGGCAAGGAAACCAGCAAGACGACCGATGCGCTCGACCTCGGGGCGGGTGTAGAGCTCAATGTCGTGGGAGACACCAGAGCCGTCATCCTCCTTGTGCTCGCCGAAGTAGATACCGCCAGTAAGCTCACGGACAATGACCATGTCAGTGCCCTGGCAGATCTCAGCCTTCAGGGGAGAGGCGTTGACGAGAGATTCAGAGGCGAAGAAGCAGGGTCGGAGGTTTCCGTATGCGGCCATCTCCTTGCGCAGAGTAAGGAGACCATACTCGGCACGGATGGGGCTGTCGGTCCATTCAGGACCACCAATGGCACCGAGAAGGACGGCGTCGGCAGCCTTGGAGGCTTGGAGGGCCTCGTCGGTGAGGGCGATGCCGTGAGCATCAACGGAGGCCTGGTTAGAAGGCACGGGTCAGCGTCGATTTCTAGCAATGGCAAGTTGGTCGACGCGGAAGACTTACACCACCGAACTTGAACTCCTGGAGGTTGAACTTGCCAGCGCTGGGCTTGTTCTCCTCGAGGACCTTGAAGATCTAATTCAGAGTCAGACATGCTCAATCGCGCTCACACGAATGCAAAAAATCGGCTCATACCTTGACAGCCTCGGTAATGACCTGTTGCGCAGTTAGCATGAGTACTCGGCTGCATGGAAGCAAAACGAGGGGCAAGACGAGGGGCAGCACTCACCTCAGGACCGCAGTGGTCACCGGGCAGGACGACGATCTTGTGCTCGGCCATTGTGTCTGTTTCTGTGTCTCGATTACTCGGCAATTGATCAAGGAGATGCGATACAGAGGAGGAAAAGAGGAAAGTTTGTAGCGACCGGAAGATATGCTTTTAATTCACTTCCATGTTAATCCTCCCAAAGTAATGCCCCGCCTCCTACGGCAGCTTCTTGCCCCACCTGCCGAGATCGGAGCCTGTCGAGGAGGTGGTCCCGGCACTCTCCTCATCGCTGAGTGGTCAGCTCGCTTCATTACCACACCTGGATGGGAGTTGCCTGATCAGGACCGTAGCCAAAGTCTAGAACGCAGGATAGAGCTTAAAGATTACGTGAGTGAGCTGTTGCGAAGCGAAACAGGGCGAACTCCTTCAAGCCTGCAATCTGTCCGTCATAAGAGTGAAGGATTCTGCTACTGCAGCGTCTCTCTTCTGCAGAAAATCTTTTGTGGAGATGTCCTGGATGCCGAAAAATGACACTGACGCTAGATTCGCAGTCCCGACAATACCCTTGTGATGCAATGTGATAATAGTGCCAACGCGGGGCAGCTTCAACCACTGGCCTCAATTCCTCTAGCACGAGGCGGTGACAACGCCGCGGCTCTGATTTGCCCACTCCGTCCGTTCCGGCCCCTCAAGTGGAGCTTCGTGCCGGCGCCGTTACCCCCTCACACACACTGATCGCACACGTCCTACACCTCACCACCAGCCACGTCAACTGCATTGATGCCCATATGCGTCGGTGTGCTCTTGGCCATTGGTTCAAAGGGCTGCGTCACCCGCTCCTTGGTTGTATTAGGGTATCATCTGGATGTTTGCTACTACATCCCCCAATATGTGCGGCGGGAGCCCTATTGTCTTTCTTCATCCTCATCATCCATCATGCACCGATGTATATTCGAAAAAAAAAACAAGTACTCCGTTTCCAAGACTCCCTCCTTTTAAATGCTATTTCCCTCGGTTGACTTTATCCAATCCTTTTACCGGAATGATCTGAACGATTTGTTGTTTGACAGCGGAGCTGTCACGGATCGGACACCCATCGCATTGCCGCGCCCATTGTCTCGCAACCGGCCTCCCCTCATGTTAGGTGTGTTTGCACAGAATGCGCAGATGTAAACCCTTGGAAGTGTTCGTCGAGTAATGTTGATGCACTTGCCATGGAGCCACATTTCGCAAGATTCACTAGGTGTGTGTTAGCTTAAACCCAGTCATGATTTGGTCATCAGCCCGTCACCGAGCGTCTGTTGCTTAAAGCGAGGAGCTCGACATACCATTGAACCATAAAACCGTCTCCCTCTTCAAGCGCCTTTCGGTTACAAACACATCGGATGTCTTGTCTGTCCGTCATCATGCTCGAATCCGTGAGGGTCGACGGTGAGATGGTGTCTCCACGAAAACTCCCGAGGTTGTTGGTTTGTAGAAACCGATGCGATCGAGAATTTCCCAATTGGCTCGATCGCTTCTGGCGGTCCTCAATCACCTTTCGCAGCTCACTCGTCGCATCACCCACCTTGTCATGATGCCCGCTCACGACTGTCTCGGCCTCACTTTCGACATCGCGCGGGGACCCGCCCATGCCATCATGAGCAAAGCTACTAGCCATACTTCTGTCACTCACGCTTCGCCTTGCGGGATGGAAGATAGAGCCTACGGGCCTGAGAGGGTCAGGTAGAGCGAATGAGGCGTTGAAGGAGCTGGTCCTGCTAGGTATGATGATGGGCTCGTCATCACTGGAAGAATCGTCTGTCGATGCCCACTCATCTTTGCTCATCCGATCCCGCGAGCTCTTCCGGTTCTTAATCGTGGTATCCGAATCACGCTCGCCGGGAAGAATTGTCGTCTCGGCACGAGCACGCCCCCGAGAATCAATGGTGAACCTCACAGAGGTTCGGGGTTGTGGTGCTGTCTCAGGAATCGACGCAAGGCCGGTGAGACGATGCTGCTTTAGCGGAGATGCTCTGCCAGACGGGCGAGACATGGGTCGGGGTGGTTCGACACTGGATCCGTTGCTGGACTGCGAAACCGGACGGATAGCAGGGGCCAGCTTTGGAAGCACAGGTCGGTTCTGAGGCTTCTTTCCTCGGTTCTCACTGAAACTTCGACCAAGACCTGGGCGGTTAGACTTGACAGGGGAGGTGGTGAAAGTACGGTCTGGCAATTTACCGCTCCTCATATCTTTGGCGCTAGCCGACCGACGAAGCTCATCTACTACCATGGGTGTCCTCGAACCAGATTCCGCAATTGCCGCCTCAGCCGAACCAGATGTTGTCACGGGGATAAATGCAGGTTGATCCATAGCCGAGGACTGGGGGCGGCTGAAGAGCAACCCAGGGTTTACAGCCTCGTCGGGAACCATGAGGCCATATGGATCATCCATGGGAGCAGAAAATGCAACCGCCATGGCGGCGGCGGCTGCTGATGTCGCCTGCTGTAAGGCCGCGGGCTTGGGGCCCTCATTGCTATCTTGCCGGATGGGTAGAACATTATCCATGCCGTTTGTGGACTGCATGGGGGCACTTGGCGCACTTGGGTCCTGAAACAGTTGAATCTCGCTGTTCCAATCGAACGATCCGGTGTGGCGATGAGAATGGGCGGGTGTCGTCTGGAAGACGGTGGAGGGTGATGCATTGAAATCCAGATCCATGCCCATGGTCGAAGGGTCCCAGTACGTGGTAGGTCCGCCGCCAGGTGTTGAGAGAGGATATCCAAACATGTCACCAGTAGCCGCCATCAGGGCAGCAATGTCATGCTGTTGCGAGCCCGGGCCAAAGTCGGGCTGGCCGAAAGTCTGCTCATTTTGCATATTGAGTCTTGGGGTGAGCTTGTGCTCTCCCCTATGACCCGTTGGCGGAGGTGTTGCAGTCTGCGTGAGCTCGGAATCGGTAATGGTACCCCTTCTTGCCTTCTTGATCGTATTTGGGCTCGGTGCACGGTCGGTCTCGGCAGCGTATTCTTTGGGGACGGTCAACGAGTTTGGAGACGAAGCGAGTCGGCGAGCTGGGTCAACGGGAGGTAGAGGAAGGCTGGGATTGTGCGAAAAATGATTCACATGAGTTGCAATCTCAACCGCGAAGCCTTCAGCAGAGAGAAGTCTCTTGTGGCGGCTAGCGGGTGTGCCGGGGCCAAAGTCGACAAAGGGACCCTGGGTGCCCCTTAGGTTCCCCGGGGTCTTGTTGAAGACAGAGTAGTCCTCGGCAAAGCGTGGTGTCCAACCGCTAGACTCACTAAACGATCCTTGGGCCGGCTTGGGAGTTTCGAAGATGGGACTCGGAAAAGTGACCGTGGTGGGTGTTTGTTTTGGCGTTGGGGGACGAGGGTTTAGTTCTGCGAAGCTGTGGGACACGGGACTCGGTCAGCGTTTTGTCCAAGAGCGGATCCAGGGGCAAGAGTGTTGGAGAAAAGTGGTGTAGAGCAGAGGTAGGTGTAAAAATTAATAAATCTTGCCTGGTCGCCAGTTGATCCCCGCTCATAGCAACTCTGAATTCGTATTATACAGGCCAGGTCGGGCCCAGCCTTGCGAGGGGTGGAAAAAAATTTCGGTTCACAAGGCGACGGGAACCAATTTACAGGGCGCCTTGGGAAATCGAAGAAGCACCTCAGATGTAATGGAAGCACATGTAAAGGAATCGAGAAGGACGGGCACAGGAAAAAAGCACCAGGTAAGCTTGCGGTCGATGATGGAAGGATGGGATATTCAAGCGGAGCGGGTGGTCGGCATAGGACAGATAGATGGGCGTCTATGATTTTCGGTCGTCGTGGTTCATTATCGAGATTCGTAAACGATCATGAGCGGACGGTAAAACAACACATTAAAGTCTAGAACTGCGTGCCAGAGCACAAGGGTCAGCTTCCGTCGGCAGCGGGGGAAGTGCACGAGGACATGTAAAGGGAGTGGCAGGGAGGCGAGTTAGACCGGAGAACGGACCACGGGTCCAGCCCGCGAAACGGAGAGGGGCAGGGGAAAAGGGAGAGAGGAAAGGGAGACGAACATAATAGCCACCGTCGACCGTGAAGAGAACGAAAAGAAACGAGCTCCTAGCAGGATTGCAGACCCAGGGAGCGTGCAGCGACAAAGTAATGGATGACTTGTCGTCTGGTGTTTTTGACAGGCGGCCAATGGAGGAGGGAAAGACAGCAAGCACAGGGAGAGGACGGGTGCGTGTGGCCGACAGAGGGAGATGCAGCACAATAAAATCGACGGGTGAGGAAAGCGGGCTAAGAGCTAAAGAGTCGATCAGTCGGAACCAACGCAATTAGAGGTCACGCCGTCTGGTTTCTCTGATGGCTCTTGCGCCTTGATGCGAGAGGAGAGGCTGACAGTGAGCGAGTGGTGTGTGTCGTGGGGCTCGGCGTCGTTAGTTTAGGCAGAAGAGGGAGGCCGGTCCATTGACTCGGTAATTTTTATGGCCCAGGATTTCTCCAAGGATGGGAGCCTCGACAATGGATTGGTTTACGGATTGGGGCTACCCTACAGGTAAGGTTGATAAGATGCATGAGGATAAGAGAAGTGCTGTGCCGTGCAGTTGTACGGAGAATTATTCACGGTGTTATTCTGCGTGTTGTCCGGCCACTCAGATGGCGGAACTTTGGCCGTCCGGAATCTGAATCCTTTCCCTCCAAGGGGTGAACGGGCAACATCCGGGAGGTGCAGGGTACTCATGCAAAGGCGGCACAGGCACAGACAGCCACTGAATCATGGAAAGAACCCCTTTCAGGCGGTGCCCGCGTCCCGGGGGGCAGCATGCTGTGAATAGCAAGCCAGCATGCTCGCAATCTGCCCGGCTCCCTCAATAACACGACCCCATTGTGTACCTCGTTATTTGTCTCATTGTCTGCAAATAGCAAGCGTCTCGTGCGCCGCCGTAGTTTAAATTCACTTTTGGTTGGGCAATTCATTCAGGGGGTCGGGACCCAGCTCAGCCTAGGTAGTCTGGGGCACCTGGTTACAGTGGGGAGTGCCACCACGACAGCGCCTCTAGCGGCTCTGCTGGGGACCAGCCAGCCACTGGAAGCTTGCTATTCAACCCCCACCCCGGAACTGCCCCTACCAACGGCTCGCCACCTCCGGTGTGATCACGTCGTGTCGAGGACATAGGCAATGCCGCTTTTGGCCCGGGCCAGGTTAGCTCCCACTCCGCATAAGCCCAGATGCATAACTTCCGTTAAGCCACCGTTTCAGACTGGTCTGCATCGATTTGTTTCCCGTTCTAAATTGTTATCTTCAGAGGAGCGGATAGGGAGACAGCAGGGAAATAGCTAATGATCTATATCTTTATTATTCTGACTACTCACATTTGTTTCTGACGTCATATGATATAAATTTAGAACATGGCATGACATAGTTTTTTTTTTCTAATTATTCACTTTCGCCTACCTGTATCATTATTCGTATAACTTGATGATGAGAGGACTGCGTCATGATATGTGTGTAGTTTTCCCCGATAAAAATTTGTCATCACGAGAAGAAACTAGGTGGTTCCTGCAAGATCATTCATTGCAGTTTCATGCAGAGGAGAATAATGGCTAGGTTTGCCATGCAGTAAATAGTGTGCGCTTGGATGTTTCATACTGTACCCTTGTTTCACCAGTGTGCAACCATGGTGATCGACCATTTGGACGAGAGAAAAAAAAAACTAGGTTAACAGCGACTCGTCCCGTCTCGATGTCAATGCATGAATTCGAGACAAAAAACGAAAAAGAATGAGGGACAAGAGATTTGAACTCTTAACCTTCAGGAAATTCCTGTTCTGGAATCTGACGCGCTACCGTTGCGCCAGCCCCCCATTGCTTGGTAATCTTGAAATAATTGTCAATTATGAATACGACGAGGGGTGGAGGATTCTGGGACTGACAACATCGAACGATCAAACTAGTCGTCCTTGACACGTTTCTAGTCTCCTGACATGTTACTCCAGTACGGTGGCCGTTATTTACACGCCTTTTTTTTCGGCTGTTCAGGGGCAAGCATAAAGTATTCGCTTCGCTTCCCTTTAATCGCTGATCATTCCTGAAAGGAGCCCATGTCTGAGGGGCATGCAATTCATTGTTTCGTTGTCTCGGGGCCTTTTCGGACCTAGTTCTTAATCGCTGAAGAATTTTCAACGGTTTATTCGAATTTCTAGTTGAGGCTTTCTGATACGCTCTGATAGATTCTCAATTCCATCTTCCCCTCAAGTCCGTCACGTCATCTACAATACACATGTTCTCTGAGTCATTCTACATTAAGGATAAAGTCAAAATTTATTTTTAGGCTTTACTTAAAGGGCACCGCGCTTCTCATTGTCCTTGATTGAAATGATAAGATCGACGACAAGATGGTTGGCGTGCGGTGTTGATTCAGGACATTCTTTGCGACCTATTATCTTAAGAAGCGAATCTGGAATATATGATCAACAAGAAATACCGAGAGGATACGGATTTTACTGCTCTGTCATTGTGTCTCAATACTGATTAGATTTGTTGAGTTGCGTTTACTGGTGGCATCTTGCAACTTGAATAGATAAGCGCAGGGCTGAGACGGAAGCTTCGATTTTGCGGGTTGATGCAAGTCAGAAGTCTGATTCATGTTAGATAGATCGATCTATGCACATCATGAGTGTAGTTATTTATCTGCGTATGTTTGTATTATAGCAATAGTATGGACGCCAAAAACTAAAAGAAGATGAGCACAAAAAAAACAAGAACAAAAAAAGATACCCATAATGTACCATTAATGGCCAACTAGCACAAAAAATTGAGGGACAAGAGATTTGAACTCTTAACCTTCAGGACATCCCATTTCTGGAATCTGACGCGCTACCGTTGCGCCAGCCCCCCAATTGGTGATTGGTGCCTTTGACGCACGAAAATCCCTCTTATAAAGTAACCAGTTCTAGCCGAGGCAATTCCCCGAAGCTCCACAGTACTATCCACTATGCCTTCTATATTGTGTTTTCTAAACATGTCAAATTCCTCGAGTATTCCTTGAGTAGCTAATTAGCTAGTTATAGAAATCATGCAACTTTTTACCAAAGTAAATTTTGAAGCCACAGATTAAATGAATTGGAATTAACAAAACGGGCATATGACTCTGAACAAACGCCTACCCTATACCACTTACCAACGATATTGTTCATCTTGACAGATACCAGAAATATCTTTTGCCTCTGTTTCTAAGCTACTGGTATACATTAACTTCTCGATTTCCTTTCGCTATTCATTCTTTATCTGGTACTATCTGTTCGGTCGCAAGTGTTTTGGGTATTTGTGATCGTGGACGTCAGCTATCCTATCAAAAACATCACTCCCAACCTCAGACTGCTTCCTGTCTTTCCTTTACGCCACCCACTCCACGTATTTCTCAGAATCCACTCTCACATATAAAAAGAAACTGAACTTACTGTATTTGGACAACTCAAAACATATCATATAGAGGGGAAAAGAGAAGTATGACGCCACCAGGGTTGGTGATGTTATCTGTGGACTCCCAAATAAGACATTGGCAATGCTTCTATATACAAAAAATCCCCAGGGGGGCAATAGTTACGAGTTTATGTAAAGGAAATGAACAAAAATACGCAGGGTTTCAGGATTAATGCCAGCACTCTGCTTCTGCTTTGTTTTTTTTTGGAAATGTTCTAGATTAGTGGCGAGATTTAGTGCTCCGAACCAAAAAGCTATAAGTATCACCAAGTAACAATTTAGACCTCATGAAGCCGTTGGCTTTGTCTGATATATTTCTTTTGGAATCTCCCAACTGTGAAGTCATCTTGAGGAGTGTAAACTGATTTCACTGACGCCCAAGCAAGCATTAATTAAACCGTACCGCAAATCAAGGCAAAGGTCTACATGCTGAATGAATAGTTGTAATAAAAGTAATTAACGGATCTATCCAAGGTAGCTGGCTAAAAATACACTATAGGAGGGTAAATATTGCACCTGAATTGTGTTGGAATGCTAAAATTTTATGGGAATAGTCATATCTAAGTGTACGAGTTAAGGAGTTCAACACTCAGTGATGGTTATATCAACCGTATCTTGTGTTTCATCTTTTTTCGTATACTGTGGAGGATTGCAATTCTTGCCTTGAGTAACTCGTGGATGAATATCTACTCGAGGTTTTAAATGTGACTGTACTTTTATCTATTACTATCAAAATCCAAGGTGACTCCGGGGAGGAGCTGTTAGTTGGGTAGAATGCCAAAGCGTATCAACCATGACTCGACCACAACTGTCAATCAACCGATGGTATCTCACTAAAACTAACTCATGACTGCAGTAGAGAAAAAGACAGTGCATTTCACAGGGCCTGGATCTTGTGGAACGGCGGCAATGAACATCGGGATTCGCTTGAATCAAATTTCATGTCTGCTACGATGTTCTTTCCTCATGACGGTTCCCGATTAACTCCCTTGGTGCAGAGGGACGTTGGCAGACGTATTTTTATTTCAGGAATGTGAAGAAAACACACCCGTTATTTCTTGATAAAATTCTGGGTTTGCTCCTTCGCGGTGGAAGCTCCGTGGATTGGGAGCCATAATTTCAGCGAGATGACTGGTAGCGGCTTCGCCAGCGTTGACCCGCCTCTTTACTGGCTAGTAAGGGTGATGGTTTGAATTATGACATAGGAACTGGAAATTTGACGAGAGCTTATGTATATTAGATGCAATAAGTCACATGCTGGGCGGCTGGAGCACAAGTTTGCGGGTAGTAATTGGTGACCCATGCTCTGCGTGTGGGAGCGTCAGACATTGCATCGCTGACAATGTAAGCATACACAAAAGCCCAGTCGGCTACTGGTTCGAATTGAATCACTTTACCCGATGAGTGTTTTTATGATTGATTGAATAGGATCAAGGCAATGTGGTGAAATGTGGATGGATACGTGTAGAAGCTGGCGATGCGATGTAAGTCGCTTAGCCACCAATTTCCTCCTTGAGCGAAGCTACGAATAGAGCAGTGAATCTCTGAGCCCCTCGGCAAAAATTGACTCGGCCCAATTCAGACTTGAATGCTAGTGTGATTAAACGAATGGCAAGATGAGGGAAAATTTTACTTTGTTCTCTTAGCCAGCTCACAAAAGGTGCAGCGTGTGATCCACTAAATTACAGCGAAGTGACGTCCGGCGCATTGGGACGCACGGCCCCGCAGGTGTTGTCGCCAACAAATTTTGGAGACTAGCGGGCTAGGGCTGTCAGGAACATGGAGCCAACTGGAGCCGCCCGCGCAGGGGCAAAGCATGGCAACAGAGGCACTAAACCCGAGCGAGTTTAGGGTGTGCTCTAATGGGTGCGTTGGCGGGCGACAATGATGGACAGGAATTGAAGCAGGATGAGACACAATAAGCGACGGCCTTTTATGACGAGAAGGCGGCTAGAGAGGCTGGATGAAAAAGAAACCTGTATTCAGTAGCTGGAAAGTTAAGGTCAGCTCGAGCTACAGTCAGGGATTGCTGGTCGTCAGATCAAGCAGCTCGGGACCGATAGGCGTGTCTCGCCGCCTTACATGCTGGGCATTCAGAGACATGCAGACGCACATTCATCCCGCCATGTACATGTAGCTGCAATATTTCTCCCAGATAATAATTCCTTTTGGTGTCATCGCATCGACTCACCTGCGGCCGGCCCAAGAGAGGGCTTTTTGCTGTGGCTGGGTCCTGCAACACGGCTGACGGTCTTCTCCTACGTGCCTGTGTTGCCATCCTTGCTGATGCGGGATGCGGGGGAAGATAACGAGTCTATGACAACACTCTGCGGCTGGGCGGGACCTTTTTGTCTTTTCTTCTGCTCCCGCCAAAAAGCAGAAACAGGCGCTTGTTCCTGTTGATCGCCAACGCTGCGTGATCTCTCGAACCCGCCTCGCTTGGGAAAGGGCCCCCGTCGGGCGATCCGAGCGATTTTAGGCCTTGCCTTGATGTCATCAACTGGGTGCTTCCCCAAGGCAACGATGCATCTCACCCACCTCAGCATCCAAACGCACCTCTCGTCCCGTCGCATTGCGTCCCACCACATTGCACGCCCGATCCTACCCACCATCTTCTCCCCGCCCTTCTCATCCACAGCATCATGTAGCCGAGAGTCCGTGATATGCAGGTTGGCTGCTCGGTCGACCAGGTATCTATGCGTCTCTATCCAGCGCCTTTTGTTATACGAGCAATGGCCAAGTCATCTGGTCCCGTGCCGCTGGTCCAGAGCACTCTTGTGACATGGAAGCCCAGAGCAGGGGTCGCATCGCCAGTTTTCTTGGCTCCCTGCCATCATCGACCCGATCCATACACCATACACCATCTTTCACCCGCTGTCTTGCCATAGCCCCAGCAAAAAGTCAATGGCTGGCTGCCACCCTCCAAGGCAGCATTCCCTCGTATTCAAGCGTCGAACCATTCTTTTTCTTTTCTTTCGATCCACAGCCACTCATCTTACTGTCAGCTGCTCGGTATTTTCCCATTAGGGCAGTTGCCATGGCTTTTGTTTGACTGTGAACTGGTCGGACGCCTGGTCGCGGTTCGCTGCTTCGTCCCGGCTTACACGCTTTGCGCAACGACAGCCTCACCCGGGATACCCTGAGCAAACCAAGCGGCACCGGGTCTAGAAATCAGGCTTCCGCCCAAGCATAAGCATAGGTGCGCACAGGCAGGTAGTGGCTGCATTCATGCCGTCGTACAGCACAGTCGAGTAGGGCCAACCCGATGCCTTGCGGCTTTGCTCGCTCATTGGCCGACTCAAACGCCATCTTCGGCCTTTCGTCATACTGACCCTTGAACTCGGCCGGAACAAAATTGTTGTGGTGGTCAACGCCCGTTCTAACTCTCCCGTTGGTGCCCTCTCTCACGTTCCGCCGCATATGTATCTCAAATGAAAGCGAGTTGGAGCTTTACCTTCCAGCCACAATGGCAATATGCAACACAACAACGCACCTCCATATGCCGGACTGGTAGTTCTGGGGAACAAGCTTGAGCCGACATATGCTGGTCCAGCCTCTTAGAGCCGGATCCTGACCGCCACCGGAGGAGCTGCTCACCTCACCGGCCGATTGAGCCGTGCCAAGCTCGTCTGCTCAGAGCTTCGCAACGGGGATCTACGCCCTGGCTCCGTTCCTACATGGCTCTGCATGCGGGCTCCACACCACCGAAACAATGGCGCATGCTTTTCTCGCTGGCATGTAAACCGGACGACGGCCATGGGTTTTGGTCGCTTGGGCTTGTCCATCGTCAGGCGATTGGCGATTCGCCGTGAGCGGCGATCCCGGTCTGCAGCAAAAACAAGCAAGATGCCCCCGGCAAGGCCAACCATCTCGATGCTCGAGCGCTGGCTTGCATTGGTAAATTAACCTCTGCGCCGTCACATGGAGCAGATACACCTCTGCCGTGTCATGGTATCATCAAAAGCAGGTGATTCAATGTGCTCTTCTCTATCTTCCCGCTTTGTGGAGTCGACTTTCTGGTCCACGCCGCTTCGCTCTCATTGCCCTATTGCCCTACACTTCCACAATTTGCTGACTCCCGACTTGGCCGGCATATACCGGGGTTGATGATTGCTACTGCAGGGCCGGTGCAACTTGGGTTGGCCGAGTTGATGGAGTCACCCGAAAACTTCAAGCGGAAACAGCCCACTCGCTCATCCGCCATGCTCAGCTCTAGCGAGCTCGGTGACCGCCTGTTATGGCTTTGCTCTCACCTTCTTACTGGTTGCCAAGTTGCTTTGGGAGCCCCCAGACCTTGCCGATCCTTTTTGGACCACAACCCGGTTGTTCTAGCACACCACCTTGATAAGGCACTAGTTCAACCTAGCGGTGGTTTTCTTCTCGTATTTCTTTTCGACTTGACAGGCGTGCCTGGGCGTCGGTCTCGAGCCGCCTCTTAATTATCCCCCTCAACCAATCATGTTATCGGGATGAATCAGTGGACATCCTAAAGAACAAAGCAAATGGCGTGCTCATCAGTGTCTTGGGCTGCAACAGCGCCGTTCTCCTTTTATTTCCGCTCTTTGGCACTATCTAATGCAGGAACTCACGAAGGTTCCGCGCCATGAGCATTAAGTCTTTCGCCGGTCGAGCCTTCTCCCGACTGAGCCCAGGATGACATGGAGGCCATTCACGGTGCCCAATGTATCGGCCCTGCCATTGCAGATCCCTGGTCCCAGGATCAAGTGCCAAAAACCTTGCTTGTCGAGCTGTATCGTCCCCAACCTCTAAGCGCAGGCCTATACTAGAACTAGACGGGTGACCACCCCATGCATGATACTGACATCACCTCCAGGCCTCCTCTACTGGGGAGACCGGTTGAATTGAAGCCGGGCCGTCTTATTGTTCGTCTAGCCTTCCCTGCTGGGCACCGCCTCGCCCTCATGCACCACGCTGTTGTCCTACCGAGCTCCAGCCACATCATTCAACCTCTTCGAATAACCTTCGAGTTGTCTCTGCCGCATCACAGCTTGGCACAGCTCCCCCCTGCCTTTCTTGCTTCTGGCTGCAGCCCTCCACCAGGCTAATGCAGCCGAGGGTGGGGAGAGGATGGGAGCTCTTTGCTTGACCAGCATCGACATGCCGTGGACTGGTACGTTACTTCCGCTCCTCCTCCTCGAGGCTCAGTTTCTCAAGAAACTGCAGATATAAGCATGCCATCCAACCTCCCCACGACTTGAACTTTCCCGCTTCTCATCTCCACACTCTTCCAACCACCTTGCGTGTCTGCCTTACTCTTGAGTAACTCCTTCGTTCAGGTTACTTAAGTCTTTCGCTCAACCTTATCCTTTCGTTAGCCTAATACTTGCTATCGTTTATCCCGCTTCCTCTTGACAGACCAGTCTCCCTGTTCACCATGCGCTATACCACTTCACTGCTGCTTCTCGCAACCTCAGCTCTAGCTAGTCAGCTCCAGCCAAGAGGTGGAGACAAAGATGATTATGGCCATGGAGAAAAGACTGATTATGTCACTGAAGTGGAGTACACCACTTACACCACGGTCTGCCCTGTGACTGAGACCAAGACCGAAGGTGGTAAAGAGACAACCATCACTTACACTACCACTTCCACGGTCACCGAGGCCATCCATACCACTGAGTATGAGCATGTCACCCTTCCCGGGGCGACCAAGACCGACACTGAGGTCGACTACACCACTTATACCACCGTCTGCCCCGTCACGGTGACAAAGACCGTTGAAGGAGAGGAGACTACGGTTGTCTACACCACTACTTCTACCGTGGTCGAGGCCGTCAAGAGCACTGCTTATGAGCATGTCACCCTTCCTGGAGCTACCAAGACCGATACCGAGGTCGACTACACCACCTACACCACAGTCTGTCCCGTCACCGTGACAAAGACTGTTGAGGGAGAGGAGACTACTGTTGTCTACACTACAACCTCTGTCGTGACCGAGGCCGTCAAGAGCACCGATTACGAGAAGGTTACCATTCCCGGGGCTACCAAGACTGATGTTGAGGTTGACTACAGCACCTACACCACTGTCTGCCCCGTCACTGTGACAAAGACAATTGAGGGCAAGGAAACCACTCTGGTTTACACCACTACCTCTGTCGTTAAGGAGGCCATCCACACGACCATCTACGACCACGTGAAGCAGCCCGACGTCACCAAGTACCAGACTGAGATTGCCTACGTCACTCAGACCAGCCTCTGCCCCGTCACTGAGACCAAGACCATCAGCGGAGAGGTTGTCACACTGGTCCACACCTCTACCCAGTACATCGTCAAGACATACAAGACTACTCTGCATGCATACAAGACCATCTACCACACGGCCGACCAGTACCAGGTTCACACCGAGTACAGCAAGGTTTACATTACTGTGGGTGGCGGAACTGTCGTCGAGACCGTCGTGCCCAAGACGACAGTCCAGATCCCTGAGACTGAGATCGTTACCAGACCTGTTGAGACTATCACTACTCCTGGCGCGGTCAGCACTACTGCGGCCCCATCGGTGGTTACTGGCGCTGCTGTCGCCAACTCGCCGGTTTTCGCCTTGATGGCTGGTGTCGCAGGTGCCATTGCGCTCCTGTAATATAAATGACTAATTTCTATTTTCTCTCTCCGTCCGGCTCCTCTTCTATACACCTTGGATTTTTAAGAGAAATGGCTGTTCAAGAAAAAGGACGGTGTTTTTATAATACAAACACCGGGGTTCAACGGCCGGTGCACACGCCGAACTAGGCACATGACATTACGCTCCTTCTCATGATTTGACGAAATCCTTCTCCTGGGCGATAGGAGGTTCGCACCTGAAACTGGACGAAGGTATTGCACGATTGGATTGCCGGGAGCTTCTGGAATAAAAGAAAAGAGGCCTGGTTTAATGATTTCTACCCACCTACCTGAGACACCATCTGGGTAGAGTGGATGACGGATTCCGGTTGTCGGACGAGGCGGCATCACTGCCACTTAATTCTTCTGTATATAATTTTTTACTTTAACTTATCTGTCGAGCAGATCATTTATTTGGCGCTCGATGGAGTTGCAATGGCACGATTTTCACACTCTGATCTGAAGATGTATGACCCTCATAGTGACTTGATGTAACGAATATAGTTTTGAAGTTGGATGTTCTTGTTTGAGTACCCTGAAACGATAGATGTAGAATCTGATGAGTAGTTTCCCTTCTAAAATCCCTAATCTTGTGCTGATACCGCGCTTGTCTCGGTTCCAGGTCAGACCCGCCATTCTACCTTCATAGCTGGCTGAACCACGCCACTTGTACCAAAGCTGCGGGAAGAGTGGGATCATAACTCTAAAATGAACATCTTTAATAAAATAATAGCTTATGTTGTTATAGTAGTGTCGTTTTTTTCTTCTCAATATGTGAGTTGATGTGACTGATCGTCAGGGAAAACTAGTTGTTTCAGTCAAGTCCCTACCTACAAGGTCAAAGCTGTGGAATATCTATCCTATCGGGTTTCACCTCACCAATTTACGAGTTCTTGCCAATACTCAAGTGTAGTCTTCAGGTTAGGATGTAGGCCTAGGGCTCTCATGGGTGGTATGTAAATTCGCAGTTCTTAGTTCCTAACCCGGTGGTGTCGCTTTTGACCTCGTGTCAGGGGATCGGCACTTCGAGCCACTAAATAGTATGCTATTGGCACTCCAAATTTGACACTGGCGGTTTATCCCTTGATTCGGTACGGTCTCATGGAGATTTAGAGTTTTCCGGGAAATCTGACGTAGTTTCTGTGACGGTGATATCTGAGTTGTCGGGAAGTTTGCTTGCCCATGTAAAGATGTCGAGTCTCTGTCGAGATGCAGGACCACGAGAGGGTTTCAACAGGCCATTTTCCTTGCCAATATTATTGCCGCTGAAACACGCCTCAACATAGACAGAGGTACTGTGCAGGAAGCTAGAGAATTGTACTGGTACGCTTGTGAAGGGGGCTGAGGAATGGGACGACGAGGCAAGAAGCAGACCTCGACATTTACTCGACACCCACGGCCAATAGCTTCTTGGATGTCAATGTCACCCACATCGATCAGAATCGTGCAATTGTGTTTGAGGAATCTTGGCGGTCCGACCTGCTTTTGCACCATTACATTATAGTGCGAGGGCTCCGGCGAGGGTGGTGGTAATGTCCACGGGATGAGCCACGAAAGGGCTTTAGGTTAAGAAGCTAGCCAAACAATTAAAGTATGTCGGGTAAAATTTTAAGTAAAAAGATCAGCTTCAGTTCGTTACTCCCTTTTTTGAAACTATCACCTCACCAAGATAGGATTGGTTGTGAGTGAAGATATCCTCACATTACCCAGCAGAGGATGATTGTGTTGAGAGGAGATAGAAAGGTAAATCCGCTATCCTATTCACTGAAAAGGATGGACTAATGGAAACCATGAGTTTTTCTCCTATGATAGCGGCAAGTCCGACAAGTTATCGAATCTGGTGGAGGAAGACTTAGCACGAAGTGATGAAATGCCATCGATGGATCGGTGAAGCTAATCAGACACCACATGTCTTTAGAATTCATTTCTCGAATCATCTTCTTCTATCCATCCTCTGCCTTTCCTACTATTGATGTCCACAACCACGCACATATCCGCTTACACAGTCGCGCGATTTCCGTTTTGGCCCACCGTTTCAACACCGTAACGCGTGCATAAAACGTGCATAAATAAAAAGTGCGCCACCGAGGGCCAAGAAAGGCGGCAAGGGAGCTAGCCCAATCCGACCACACCCAGAACCTGTCAAAAAACTTGACAACAGCAATCACAAGCTCAGGGTTTGCTAGTCCAAGCCAAGAAAAAAAAAAACAAAGATCCAATTACGCGGGCAACGAAAAAAAAAGGACGAGAGAGAATGCGGAACCGAGGACCCAATGCGGATACCATTGACAACATTTTTTTTTTTCTTCCGGCGGCATGAAGCCGTCTGGAGAAAGCTTGGCCGTGTGTTCAACGAGGCAACTTTCACCTGTCAATGGATTTACAAAGCACGTAGCTACTACGTGATAGTGACGATGATAAGCCCGATGGGCGCATACGACCTTCTCCTTGGTTAATCCGCTGCTCCTGGTTCGTCGGCGCCGCCTCTGCTGCGCAACTCGGGGGGGTCATGTTAACCCCCCCTGCATGCTGCCGGCATGTGGCGAGAACCAACCAATTCAGGGAGTCAAGCAACCGATAAAACCGAGTTAAATGCTACCTAGTTACGTTCCGTCACCGACGGTTCTCCTTTCGTGATCCGTCGTTTGTAACCCAACCCCCTCCTTTCCACCCCCGTGTTATCAGAGGAGGAGAGCAAGCGCTATTAGTCACATCAGGTCTCATCGTAGCATGGAGAACGAGGTTTCCAATACCACGTCACGGCAGTTGGCCCCTGAAGACAGTCACCGACTTTCTGCCTTTCTTTTATTTATTTTAAACTTTTGAAACAACGTTTTCGAAAGGCGGGGAATACATGGTCTTGTTTCAACAGGATGCATATCACAGAATGTCGAAAGGCTGACGAAGAAGAAAAAAAAGTCCGAAAGGATTTCGTAAACTCTCTACGAGGCAACTGTGGCTGAATTGTGGAAGCATATTTGATGTCTGATAATGGCCACTTCGGGAAAGCGATCAACTACGGAAGGTGCCGGGCTCATCATCAGATAAATTTGTCTTTGCTTTTCGATTGGCTTTCGGGTTTGGTTTTTTTTTTTTTTCGGTTGACGGAGCGGGCCTTTGGATAACTTGGCACGCAGAGAAACCCGGCACAACGGATCAGCCGAGAGAAACGCCTTGTTTCTCGCTTCGAGCATGGCCTGATGGATGACCCCCAGCATAATTCAGCTTCCCGCTCTGTAAGCTACGTAAAAAAGCCACATTTCTCTGGGCTGAGAGAAAAAGAAAAGCACAAGTTTGACCTTCAAGGGGGCATTGCCGTGGCCCGTAGTTTCTTTGCTTCTCAACTCCATGCAAGTGCGCTAAACTTGTCCGCATATGGCACTTGTACAACAAGGCCAGAAGGCTTACAAAGCTCTGATGTCGTTTGACTCATAGGCCTCCCGTCAACAAACAACGCGGCATTTACCACTACGGAAAGGAGCACTGTCCATGTCATCATCATCATCATCGTGGACGTCAAGGCTTTCGCGTCCTCGCTCCGTCGGCGCGCCCCCAGCTCGCCGGTCGTCGGGTGGGCACCTCTTAATCCGCCTTGATATTTGCTTAACAGGCCTCGCTATCGCCGCGTTCTCTGCAGTGGCCTGCCTCTGGGCACTGCACCCGCCGGAACTTCGTCCCTCACGGCCTCAGGCCCAGGGTTTCCCGTCCATAGGAGAGGCTCATATCGTCTTGCGCCCAGACCTACGTGTCCCTCAATGCAAACAAACGGCTGCCCGCTTCCCAGGCCGTCAGTGCAGCCAGCAAAAAGCCGTTCCGGCATAAACGCCAGCGGACCGACAAACACACTATCCGAGCTCAGTTTTCCACATGGACCACTTCCCGGGCGTCTTACCGACGATCCTATACTATAGCTGATAAACCTCTAGAAGGGCTAGTTGACAGTAGTTTCCAGCAGCTTCCCGCTCGCTTTTCGGCATGAAAGCTCCGGCACGTACTAGCATCGCTAGCACAGAAATCTGGTTTCCGTCAAGTGACGCTCCATCTCGATAGTCTGTCTCTCACCCGTCACACAAAAACCTTAACCGCTTGGGCTTTGCCTCCCGCACAGTGATGCGCCCAGTGCACCCAGCTAGGCGGCACGTCGGGACAATATGGATAACATGGATAATTCAGGCACACATTGTCTGAGGAGTCACGGCCCAACGCCTTGGACGAACTATGTTCTCTATTCGAAACCACGGATTCGAAGGTTCTTTGGCCTTCCCTTGTGAGGGGTAATTAATAAACTTGGACCCCCCTCTTCCCCTTCCTTACTTGGGCTAAACGTCATAAAATGTCCGTGATCTATCACGTACCAAGTATGAGGGGCCGAGGCAAAATAGAAAGAGAAAAAAAAAATTGCTGGCCTCTGATTGCTTCACGACGACGAACTTCTCGGGCTAAGGATCATCGTGGAACTGGTCCGAGAGCACCGGGTAAATTATTCCCACCAAACCTGCGTCATGCCCTGCACGTCAAAGGGAACCCCCAGCAAGGAAGCAGATTGATTGGCAGTTCGCCGTAGAAACAAGAAACGCCCCGAAAAGAATGCTGCTTCCGCCAGGCGTGTCCGCAAATAGCACAACGCGCGACCTTCCCTTTTGCCCTTGCCTGTCCGTGATCTTGTGCGTGTCTATGTGTAACGTGTGTACCTGAAGTTTGCTACCCTTTCCCCTCCTTCCCCCCCTTCCTCCCGCATGACCGGGGTTTTAAGTGCTTGCAGCCGAGTTTGGATTCGGATTCGGAGGGTGTATGTGTACGTATGTTCGTACGCACGCCATCTTCCCCCTCATGGCGTCTCTCATTGCACATGGAACGTGAGAGAAAGAGAGAAAAAAAACGCTAGTCTATGCGTCTGGCGAAAACAAGGCGATGGGAGCTTGGGCTGCAAGTTGTGATTGATCTACATTGATTGGCCAACAAAGCAGCAGTAGGAGGAAGAGGAGCTGGCAGCTGTGGCGTTGGGGCTACAGAAGAGCTGCGGCCTCGACCATGTGGAATCAGGCCACGAACAAGCAATTTGCTGACTGTTGTTCCTTTTCCCGCCTCATTCCGTACTTTATCGTGAATAGATTAATCAGATGTCGTGTGAGATGCAGAGTTTTCTTTTTTCTTCCTGTTTGGTAATATCCCGCGCGCACGCAACCCAAATAATCTTTTCTTTTTTTGGTGTAAGTGATTCGTATGCAAGGTGCATCATGACCTTTTTCAGCTGTGCTCACATGTTCAGCTCCTCGTGTATCAGCACGCACATGAGCCATTATACACGCAGCTTTAATCTATTCTGCCCCTCCTCCATCAACCCCCGGTCCCAAGAATATCTCAGTTGGTGCTGGTTGACTGCGAGCTGAGGTCGGCTGGCTCTCGCCATGCCCCACCAATTGTGTCATCCCCACTCCCGCGGTCCCCAAAACTCGGCGGGCTCGCCCCAGCGCCGCATGAATTCTGGGAGATTGCGCACCCTTTATTCCCACAACGGTTTCTCTCTCTCCCAAGGTTCCCAAGCTGCGCGCTGCACACCCTCCCCTTGTAACCTCTTTCTTTGCCCTGCCCGGGGGGGGGGGGGCCACGCACATCCTTGGACCAGATCTTTTTCTTTCGGTTCCGTTCCTGACCCGGCCAACTTCTCTTGCTGTCCTGCCCTGGGCCTTGTATTCTGAGGCCCCCCCCCTTCCCCTTTGAGTTCGCGCCAACGCGTCCAGGCACCCAGGAAGCAGCAACCCCGGCGATGCAACCTCCTTGTCATTAACACTTCCCAAACCAAACTCTTCGGCTCTGGGATCTTCCTGCCCCTCTCTCCCGGGAGCGTCTCCCAGATGCGCAGGAGCGATCATCCGATAGCCTTGCCGTCCGCGCCCACCCCCCAGCACCGACTCCAACTCCTCGTCAAGTGCCAAGCTGGCCCTCCAAGGCCCATCCCAGCAGTGCGAGGCAAATGTTTCTTTGTTTTGCGCTGAACATATTAACACACCCACACGCGAGTTGCTTTTTTAAACTACCACTCAGAGCCCAAAAAAAAAGCACGTCTGTCCCAGTGATCCAAGACTCTCTGAATAGAAACCTCGGAACCCAAAAGTAGGGCGAGCCACTTACTCTTTCCTCCCTCGCTCTTTCTCGGGGCGGGTACCTGCGTCCCGGGAAAGCCTGCGAACCCACCACACACGCCAAGCTGCATGTGTATGTGTGGCCCCCCTCCCCTTGCCTTGCGGCCCCGTCAGCCCGAATCCTGTCCGAGAGAGAACAAGCTCTTTGACAGCTCCCATACCTCCCCGTCAATTAGCCAACCCACCACTCATTCCCCCGGCCCCCGGGGAAGGGGCGAGGGGGGGGGGGGGGGGACAGACGGGGGCCCTGTTTGCGGGCATTAATTCCCCTGGGAAATAGCCTCGCCCTTTTGTAAATCTGCCTTGATGGAACCCCAAACAACAGCCCTGGGAAGTGTAGGGGGGAAGGGAGGGGATAAACTATCGTCGGGACCCTGCGTTTTCCTTGTTCTTGTTGGCTTTTTCCCCTCCCCGAGAAACCTTGGCCCAGGGCTAAATTAACAAGGCCCATCCGTGCCATTGGGGAGCTTAAACGAAAAAGAAACAAGAGAAAAATCAGAATCCCTGAGGCCAGGCAGGCCCTCTGGGCCCTGGCCTGTTCGGGGAGCGAGTACCGTCGGGCTTCCGGCGCCGGGTGTGGATCTCCATCCGCGGGCTACATCGTCTACGGAGTGCCCGGCTCGTCCGGCATAATCACTTCTGCATCCGCCCGAGGGCACGCTCCAGAAGCAACACAACACGACGAGAGCAAAAAAACACCCATGTACGAAAGCTTTGGTCGTACTGGACCGGAGAGAGCCTCGTTTCTCTCTCTGCCCATGCCTGTAAGAAGTAGCCTGTAGGTGTGATCGTTTGCGTATGCTTGTATTGTGTGTGTGTGCTTTTCTTTCCCCACCTGCCCGATGGCGTGGGCTCGCGAACGCGTCGTCCATTGTGCACCATCTCCATCTTTGTCTTCCATGATTCCATCCATTCATTCATTGTCTCCCTCCCACCCCCGGTGCTTCCATTGAGCTCGCACCCGGGGACCAACCAGAGCCCGCTCTCTTTCGGCCATGCCAAAGTTCCCACTCCCCACACCCCTTGCCCCCCCCCCCCCTCTCTAGCTCTCTAAAGCCGACCAAGGGCCAATATCACAGCTCCTATAGCTCGTTCGGGTGGCACGACTCTTTGTCCCGCAGGATCGCCCGACGACCCTAACAAGATAGACAGAGAGACAGCATGACAAGGCCTGGCGTTTCGATCGACGTGCCATTGCACGTGGGGTCCAGCAGCGAACCAAACAACCCGCGACGATCCCCAGCGGTAATTGATTCAGGGCGTGTTTCATACTCGGCTTCCCCCATCACCCTCGATATTGGCTATTCGCTCGTCACTTTTTTTTTTTTTTTTTTTTGCAAAGGGACCAATGGACAGATAAAATTAAACAAAAAAAACTGAACGACATTGCTATTTTGATATCATGTAACCTTTCTATCTAAGTTTAGCCTTTGCCCCTGCATTCGACTGGCCAGCAGCGTCGTCCATCTCGCTCGTTCAATCATCAAGCCCTCATCCGATGGGGGGACTCCATGCCAAAGACTGTCTATCTAGTAAAAAAAGCAAAATGGCCAACTCCTGGGTATCCCTCAACACTGTGAGCAGATTGTAACAAAAAAGACAAAAAAAGAACATCCAATATAGTCAGAACGGCTAGACCTCTGCTAGTCCTTGGGATCCTTCCAGAGTTCTCCATACCAAAAAAATTCCCAGAAACACGGTGCCAAATTCCTCCAAATCAAGTAAAAATCCATCCAGTGAACTATGATTTCGCGGGAAATCCATCAATGGGGCAGCTGAATACAGGCCCTTTCTTTTTCTTTTTAGACCCACAACAGCCCAGTAAAAAAAGCGACAAAACCATGTGCGGCATCGGGTGTAATATAGAGCATGAAACAAAAAAAAGCATGAAGCAAAAAGAAATAAAGGTACCATCAAGGGTCGGGGGAATACTCGCTCCCGTGATGCCACCCTGGTATCAATATCCGTATTGGTCCATCCTTCATAACATAGTGAGTGTAGAGGCCATTCGTAGCCTGGGATATACTGTTCGTAACAAGAGACTGTGCCGAGAGAGTGTAAAGAAGAAAAAAGGAAGATATAAACAGATAAAAAAAAAAAGAAAATGTCAGAAAACATTAAATCATGTTCGGGAAGGGTTCGGTAGCAGTGAGGAGTGTGCCTGGTGTCGGACCGAGCGACACCATATGAGGCGCAACACCAGCCATCATCTGCTGCTGAGGGTGCGAGGTGATCTGTGCCATGGTCACAGGTGTAGGAGTGGCGGCCTCAACCATGGAGGGAACCATCTGGGGGGTAGCAGGCTGGCACTCGTTCTTGGGCTTGGCAATAACAGGAGTCGTCATGGTCCTCGTGTTGTTGCTCTCGCGCCGACGCTTGGGCGTGTCCTTGATCTTGAGGTGGGTGTGGCACTGTGCACTGTTAGTCCGGTGTGCTGGGGAGTAATCACATTGCGGGTCACGTACCTTGTAAGCGTGTCGGAACCAGGTGGTTCCCTTCTTCTTGCTGCTGACTAGCGCAATCCATTCGTTGCAGCTACCACACAGTCCCTCCCAAACATCTGGGTTGCCATCCATGCGGCGCTTCTGCTGAGGCTCCTGGAAAGAGCTTCCAGTCGCGGCGCTGATTCCGTGCGTGAAGGACTTGTCGTACCAGAAAGCAGAGTTCTTGAGAACCAACCACCTTCCAGGCTTGCAGATACCGCACCAGCCCTCGCGCTTGTTGCCGTGTCCGCGCACCCAGCGAGGAGTGTACAAGTCTCCCTCGAAGCGCAGCTCCTGCTCGCGGGGAATCAGGTCAGGGTCCGAAGGGTTCATGTCCTCGGGAGGGGGAGGGATCTGCTCCTCCTGGAGAGCGGCGTACAGATCAGGTGGGTCGGAGAGGTCAGTGTAGTGGCCGTGGAAGGAGTGAGGGTCGCCGTTGCTCTGGAGCATTCGGAAGAGGCCATGGGACAGGAGGGGCGCAGGCGCATCAAAGTGGTTTGCCTCGGGGTGCCAAGTCTGAGCGGGAACCTGAGAAGGAAGCTGAGAAGGCAGGAGCATGCCGTTCCTCTGGAAGACGGGAGTGCTGGTGAGCATGAAAGGGGCTTGCTGGACGGCCTGTAGGTTGCCGTAGTTGAGAGGCAGAGGGTTGGCGCAGGCGGGAGTGGGAGACGAGTTTCCGGAGCAGAGCTGCTGGTGAGCGGCAGCGTGGTGAACGTTGTTGAAGATCTCGTGGTTGGTCTGGTAGACAAAGGGCGCGGGCTTTCGGCTCATCTGGCCGTAGGTGCCAGTGGACCATCGCTTGAGTCTGGGGCCGTCGACGCTGTAAGGAGCAGATCGGACGCCTGGGCGGGGGGATGGAGAGGCTCCTCGGCCGCGGCTCTGGGTTCTGACGAGGTCTGTGCGGGTCTGCTGGGCGCTGATGCGAGGGGAGGCGACTGGAGAGAGCTGAGTAGAAGACATCATGGAGTTGCGGTTAGAGGTGGGAGGGTAGTCGGAAGTGAAAGACTGAGCCTCTGACAAGGCAGTGGAAAAGTCCTCGTAGGAGGGCATATCCGACAGGCCGCCAGAGGTAGACATGGAGAAGGAAGAGCCAGACATGCGGCGAGGCTTGGAGGTGCCGTCAATGGCCATGAGCTCCTCCTCGGCGCTCTGCTCCTGGTATCGCAGGTCGAGCACAGGAATGGCCTCGTCGGAGGTGTAGGCCTGGCCAATTCCCATGCTCATCTCATGGTCGAGGTTGTTGAAGTCAAACTGGTCATCGCATGGCTTCTCGATCCACGAGGCTGGCTCCTTGTTAGTCCTGTGATAAAAGACGTCTTGACGAGGCGTCTCACCGTTCTCGATCGAAGTGGGGGGACAGAAGTCCTGGTGCATCGACATGGGACGCGACATGGTGTCACTGGGGGTCTGCTGGAGTGAGATGGAAGAGGCGTCCCATGAGGGAACCGACGTGAAGTCCTCATTGGTAACAAAAGTGAATCCGGCGTGGATGGTGGCAGGTCGAGGTCGGGTTTGGCTGGTGGGTGTAGACCACACAACCTCCGAGGCGACCACCTCGGAGTCATGATACTCGGCGCCGTTCATGTTGACGGCGGGAGTCGATCTGGGCGGTTCTTGGATCTGGGCGTCTGGGCTGCTGAAGTGAAAGACAGGAGTGTGTACTTGGTCTTGGTGTTGTTGCTGTTGCTGTTGCTGGCTGTGTTCATGTCATGTAAGTCGAGGGACTCGGGTTGATGATGAGAGAGAGGGTGGTCCTACAGCTGGGGGTGTTCAGTGTTCATAACTGCAAGGCCGACGTGCAGGGCGGGCGGTGGTTAAATCTATTATAATTGGTAAAATAGATCTAGCAAGGGCCGGGTGCGTGTCAGCATGATTCTGCGATGGAGTGGAAGTCCGGGTGTAGAAGCTAGGGTGGAGGACGCAGCCAGGTCCACCCATCGTATCTGGATCTTCGGGAGTGCCGCGGGCCATCTCAGACTTACCTGGTCAACTAAGGCCGCAGTGGCCAACTCGGATGTGGGAATAATTTCCGGACAACCAACATGCGCTGGAAAGGGTTGGACAAAAGAACGCGCTGGTTTTTCTCCCTTCCTCGTCGGGGTGTGGCGAGCAGGGGTCTATGGGGTTGTTCGCCCTGAAGACAGCAAAAGGAAAAAAAAATGATGAAGCTGAAGGGAGCTGTGGGGGGAGCGTGGGAAAAAGCGACCCGGCTGTAAATGAGAGCGAGGAGTTGGTCTGTGGCGACACACGCAGGGCGACGAGAGAATCGGTAGGGAGCAGGCAGGCGAGAGGCAGAGTAGACTGTGGGGGAGTGGAGGGTGAGAGCCAGCTCGCGAGGATATTATAACACGGGAGGCGGTATGCAAGCTGCAAGAGAGCCAAAAGACAGGGCAAAGGAGTGACTATCAATGGAAGATGCAAGCAATGAGGGTGTGCGGGTGAAGTCGCGCGAAAGCAGGAAGCAGAAGAGAGCCCTTGGGAGGGGCGGAGCCGGAACCTGGAGGTATAAAAGCAAACGTGTATTGAGGACAAGAGGCATCATCCATGGGGAGGAAGCCAGGCTCCGTAACCTAGGGACGGCACCAGGGACAGGTTTGAAAGTGCGGGAGGGGCTGGGCCGAATGCTCAGACACTGACCGATCTGTGAACTAGGGAAATAGAGGAGTCGCAGGTCTAGGATGCACTGGGTCACCAGTTGCGAGTGTGTTCGTCGATGAGGTGGACTATGGAGCAGGGGACCTGGAGACTAGGACCAGGGTCAGGCGAAGCCCTGGGGTCAGGGATAAGGTGACGGGGCGACAAGGCTGGCCGGCACTACACTAGATTCTCTTGGAATCGCACATGCTCTCGAGCAGCAGCCATACCACCGTGCGGGTGTGCGTCTGGTTGCCAGAGGAGGGGGAGCCAGCGAGGGCCCTCTCTCCCAGGCGCACTCGACGCCGGTGGAGAAGTATAGCGGTCCTGGTCATGTCTTCCAAACCCGAATCGACGTCAAGCCAAAAATATCAGGCGTACGGGCCATGGAAATTAGAGTACGGAGCGCCTAGGATCTCAGACGAACGCCGAGACGACTTGAGAGCGGCGCAGACGAGATAGGCTCACGTTGGGGGAGTGTGGGTGCCAGAGCGAGATGGTGGGAGTGAGGACATCGCAAGGGGTTCGATCGGGCCAGTGCACCGCCCAGTCGGGCTGCACGACAGAGTCGGCGCAAGATGGTGGCTTGTCTCACCCGGGCGGCGCTGAAGAAACAAGTGCAACGGCCTTTGGCGAGTGGGCGGGCGGGCGAGTGAGTCGAGTTGAGAGGAACATGGCCGTGCCGGGACATGTTAGACTCGTCTGGGGTTGACAAAACCTCCGACCACCGCGGAGTCAGCGTTTATCGGCCCACACCCGCGTCTGTGGCGCGACACCCGTGGCACCCCTCAAACTCTGGCAGTGGCTCGACGCCTCAGCTTGACGCCTCATCCGAAGCCGCTCAGCAGACGCCCCCTGGGAGGCTTGAAATAGACACCCACTCCCCCAGCGCACCTTGAGACCTTGACCCTAGGCACAGACAATGGGGTGGAGCTATATAAGCTGTTGCTATTTTTCACAACATTCGAAACAGCTAGCACTCACGACTCCGAAGGCTATCCCCCTCCCACCCAAAAGAGCCCAATCATGCCCCATTGTAGCACCGACACATCCAGAATTCAGGAACCGCAAGGCCGGGGTGCTCGAAATTCCCGGCCTGTGTCCTGTTTTCGGGTTGCTCCTGACCTCGGGGAAATAAAAAAAGAGATATTAGCCCAGGATGCATTCAAGTGTCAAAGAAATGGGATTCCCCGCACCGCCAGAGGCAGGGCTCTACGTACCTGTCGCTCTTCTGGGACTGGGAGGGGGGGCAGAGAGCACGGGCGGTGCTGCCAAAATGGATGGGATGGAATGGAAGACGGATCCGTGCCTGTGTGTAAGCCCTGTCCGCACCCGACGTCAATCGGATGGCGGGATGGATGGGGATGTGGCGGCAACCGGCGACGGGCGGCGACTGTCATCGATCGATGGGGAGAGATGACGGGATCGTGCAACGGTATCGCATATCGGCCTACATGTTTTTTTTTTTCTCCTCTTGCCATGGCTTGCTTACTTGGAAGAGTGGTCGAGAAAAAATTCACGTTGTGTATGCAGACCCGCTGCTTCAGGTTTGGCTCTGGCGTATGGCGGCGGCAAAGAGAAGAAGCAACGCCAGTTGGCATCGCAGCCGTCCAGTAAAGTCGGCCTAAGATGAGAGGGACTGGACAATACGGTGACAGTGGTAGTGGATGTGGATTACATGTGTGGCTGGCCCCAGCTGTCGAGGCATCTGCAAAGAGACACATCACCGCCACGTCGTCGTCGACTGTCAACCGTCGTGGGAACGGCGACTAGAATCGGGAAACGAAACATGCTGAGAAAGCCACCGGTGGCCCAAACGGGCAGCGCTCAAGAGACGGGGATGGAGGGTATAACTCAAAGGTCAAGTGGCGGGACATGGTAGAGGCCGGCTGGGGGCCACTCTGTTGGCTCCCGGATGATGAGCTGTCTGTCTGGCCATGGCCTGACGCCTGACGCCTCAAGCCTCGCGCCTGACGGAAATCCGGACGCTTGCTGTCGCACGCTCTTGGGTGGTAGCTTAGCCTAGCCCTGAGGGCGAAGTGCGCCGTTTGGTGGTGAAAGTGGTACCGTCGGTTTGGCGGGATCGAGTGCGTTTGAGATTGACTTGAGCTGCTTCTCGCGACGGCCTACGATTGGCTTTCGGCTCACCTAGGCGGGGCCACAGGGGGCGGCGCGGGAAGCTGGTACATCTCTGGGCAGCCGTCAGACCTCTTTGGGAATAGATGACGCTGGCGAGCGCCGTCGATTGGCCAGGTGCCAGGTTTCAGGATCGAGGTGCAAGGATCGGTTGCAGGGGTGTTGCCAGGAACCCGGTGTCTCGAATATGTAACAGGCCCACCGGCAGTCCACTGAGGCTCCTCCGCTGCAGCTTACTTGGAGCCCACCCGCTGGCAGTCTGCTGCTGTAGAGCCCACTGGACGGCGGACGACAGCGATGATGATGGTGATGGACGACGTGTAACTACCCCATAGTTGCACTTCCCCTCCACTCCCAGCCGTCCGTCCTTGGTGAGAAAGCGTGCGGCGACGACATAATGGGATGACAGCCTGCACGAAAAACAGAGTTGGGTGTGAAACCTAGCCAGGACTAGGTGAGCTATAACTTGGCTTGTCAACTGCGACTGCGGCTGCGGCTGCTGGGGACAGCTGAATTTACCCACCAGTTTTGCCGGCCGACGTCTCTGCGACGAACACGTCACAAGGCTGCGTGAGCTATGACGGACGACCAAGTTCCATCAGTTTCTGTAATCGAGGTTTTTTTTTGGCTTTACTTGCTCATTATGACTAGACCTATAGGATATAGAATTCTACCTGCCGAATTGACAAAAGTGACTAACCATCTCGTCGTCATCCCAAGGCCTGTTAGGCTTGTTGTCGCTCGACCAAGGCAAAAAAAACCTTACTTGTTCTGAGTCACATCGCCAGCTGCGGGAAAACATGAGACGCTGGCCGTTCGTCCCGCCCCGCAACTGTTTCTCCTCATCTCGTGGAAAAGAAAACAAGGCTAGGGGGGTAAAGAGAGTGGTTTTGAGCATCCATGGCTTTTGGCTTTTCTCGCTTCGCTACTGGAATGACTTTCATTTAGCATTGAAAGAAGCTTCCGGCTCTCTGTTGCAATATCCACGGCTGTTGCCAATCGGTATGCCAACTGCCGTCCAATGTCCCCGTTAGGCGACAAGTCAAGGTACGGAAGCTCCCCTAGTGTTAGGAACCGTTACATCGCGTCCCCATATGTTTCTTTTTGTCCGTTTTAGCCTCTCCTGTCCCGTCTCGTCTCAACCAAGCGACCTCTCATCCTCGCAGCTGCACTCAGACGTCTCGCGCGCAACTCTGCTAACCTCCGCGACCCCCAACCTTGTCTGCTTGTACCCCTTCCCACGCTGCTGCCCTCTCCCTCTCCCAGGCCTTGACGCCTTGTCCCCTCTGCGGCACTGCCTCGCTCTGTGGGTGGTGTGGTGACGGATGTGGTTGGCCACGACCAGAACTATTGCGTACCATGGGCATCCTGGATTTGTCTGGGACAACTCACAACACACGACGTACTCTCATCCACTCGCTGGCTGCCTCCCCCCCTCGGTCAACCCAACTAACATGTCCCGGACCATGTTAATGCCACACGCGCGACGCGTTTCCGGTCGCTCACATTTATTTTTTTCCGCTCAGTCACTTTTTCTTTCCTTCTTGCCCTCATATATTACCCCACCATCACAGCGCAAGGCCCATCATCACGCTGGGCAGGGATGGCGGCAGAAGAGACCCGACCATCTGGTAGGGCATGTGCAGTCCAGCCCGAGATTGCATGATCGCCTGGTGATGAGTAGAACGATGGATCACATCCCGTTGGCTACGGCGTCTCTAGCCTGCGGTGGGCATTAGAGAACGGGAAGGTCCCAGAAAAAAAGAGACAAGAAAAAAAAATACCTGACGATCCAGTGCCAGACCCCCAAAAGATGCCCACCCACATTGTCGTTGATTGATTAAGGCACTCGATTGATCGGTACCGGCCCTCCTGCGGCCGCCAACATCAGGACGCCGAGACGGTTCACCCGGTTTCCTCATCGAGAAATATTGCTGGTGCTGCGCCTCGTATCAGAACCAGGGAGGGTGCGCGTAACGTGTCTGAAGAGCCGGACCGCACTGACGCCCCGTCGGCCCCTGCCATCTCTCGCTCCCTCTGGGCAGTTTTCCAGAAGACCTTTTTTCCCCCTTCGATGATTTGTTCTGTGGGGACCGACCGCCCGGCAAGCCCGTCGCTGAACCAGGACCCCCGGGATCTGACCCCCCCCAAGAGTTACCCTGCACTCTCTCGGACACACGCATCGTGACACTTGGGGATCACTTGCGACTTGGGGGGAAATTGGATTGCATTCCTAGCCCACCGTCACTACCACCCGGTTTATATTATCTGCAGAATATGAACATCATAAGCCAATCACGGATCCCTATGCTCCCCGCAGCGACCGTTTTAGCGCCTCCTCCATATCTTGCAGCTCTTCTATCGCACACTCGAGCCTCATACAAGCTTCCACTGGTTGTCGGCATCTGCTTTGATGCTCTCTGCTGCCGTCCCCTCCATCAAACCCGCCCCCCCGGCGGCTACTCGAAATAGAACACCCAAACGTCTCTTGTGCAACTGTTTTAAGCGCATTCCCCTGACCAACATGCGTATCATCAATTTATTTCTTAATTAATTAATCAATACAGTGAGGCAAACCCCATTGCACCATCGATGCTGATCCTTCGGTGCCATTCATAGAAACAGTTCCCCTGATGCTCCCTGATGCTCCCGTCACTACCGAAGACGCTGTGGTCCCTGGCGGACCCTGAACCAATTCTATTCCTTGTTGATCCTCCTCCAAACCTCATGCTCGGCCGCTGCTAGCCCCTCGCCGGCTGCTACTGCCCACTTCTTTGCCGTGCTCCAGACCCCATCTTCCTCGTAGGCACCGCTAGGTTGGAAGGGCATGTTTCGAGACCCCTCCGCAATGGACGCCTCATGCGCGGCTCTCTGGGCGCTGTTGAACTCTACGGCACGCGCATTTTGGTGGTAGCCCGGAGGATGCAGCAAGTCGCCACCCGCGGTGCGGCCGCCGCCCAGTGGATCCGCCACCGGGATAGACATGGGCATGGTCGCCGTGGTGGTCGAGGATCGTGGTGCGGTCAGTTCCGGGCCTCCAAGTGGAGTATATGCCATTTGATGAGGCATTGGCATCGGCGTTATCTGGGGTTGGTCGTTTCGCGATGTTTCGCCCGCCTTTGGAGGAGGTGGGAGAGTGCTCCTGCCTGGTGGAATGGGAACTGCTCCTGGCTGTGGCGCTGGAGGGCTAGCATATCTCAACCCCTGGGTTGGCGTCGGCGCGGGGTTCGAAGGAAGCCGAGCCCCCGTAGGTGCCGGCATGAACGGTCGCGATCCGGGCTGGGCAGCTGGGTATGTATTTTGCGTATCTGAGGTCTGGGGTATTGTGCGTGGCTCCGTGGCATCTGGATGGGCCGTCTCGGGGGTTGTACCTGATGCCTTGCTGGCATTGATGGGACTCGCCGTGTAGATTGGTATCGCAGGCATGGTGTTGGTTGTTCAGCGAATCCTATACTTGTGCGGAAGTGTTGAGCACTTGTTCTTTGCGTGCTGTGTGTGTGTTTAATTGATGATTTTTGATGACTTTATGATGATAGTTGATAAAAGAAGGGCGATGTGTTTGTGTGTGGTGGTGATATCGTCGTTGACACAAAGTGTTGCCTATGTCAGGTGACCAAGCTGTTACAAAGACACGTGGCGGCGCCGTAGATCTCATTCCATTGCAGCTCAAAAGACAACTGCCTTTAGAACAAAATAATCAAGCAATTCATATGAAGTTTGTCGCTTTTGAGAGTTTAAACAAACATCCAAGAAACTTCACGTATGACGTAGTCGTCGACTTCTTAGTACGCTTTTAGTTTGTGCTACCCTATACCGCTGTGATGGCTTCTTGTATTCAATGATTATTAGTCACGATAGTATTAAGCGGGACGTAGATTATGAAAGGAACGCAATGATATTTGAATGTCTTAAAAAGGTATTTAAAATCTGCCTTCCTATAGATATTGCCCTCTGACAACATTTATGCTAGCCAATTTTCCTTCTGGCTTATGGTGTATCACCAAGTTGCCGAACCTCCTTTGAATGCTACCTTTTTATCGCTTTACTCCCATGGAGAAGGGACACGAGCCAGTTGCCCTTCCTCTCGCGACTCTTTCAAATTCCTCACACTCTTCCGCTCCTCGACCTAATTTGTTTCGTGGGCCTATTTCCTCCCAGAGGAAACCCTCCGGCATCATTTTCGAGCCACCATCCCCTGGAACCATCCCACCAAACAACCAGGTAATGACAGCCTCGAAGTTCCATCGGTTCCAGAAGGTCTGCGGAACATACCAAGGCTCCATCATGTAGTGGTTATGTTTGATTCGGCCGGTTTCCTTGTCAGGCTGAGAAATGTACTCCACAGGGGAGAAACGAGGAAGGCAGAGGAAGCGGACAAAGAGCTTCCTGGCGAGAAGAAGACTATAGCACAGAACTGTCAAAGCTAGGCTAGGTTCAGGCCAACTGGCAGAGGTCAGCAATGAATAGAAATGGGTTGGACTCTACTGACTCGAAACAGCGTCTTTGGCGGCTGCCCACAAGAGCACATGCTAGGGGATAACCGACAGGCCGAGCCAAGCTGGGATATGACTGCAAAAGCATCTTCATGAGAATTTTCCCCAATTCGCGGACTTCCGGAAGCGGTCGCATGTATTGGTCTTCGTAATCCGATGCCCATCGGGTCACATCCTCAAGGAACTCGATGCCATCAGTCCATTCCTCCTTTCCAAGCAGAGACTTGTAGTCAATGCTCATCATATCACAAACATACTTCCAGGTTGTTGCAATTGCGGCAACCTCCATGTCGTCGAGTTGACGCCATTCGTACTGGTTGATAAAACGAATAGGTTCGGAAATAGCTGCATAGGCAACATAGAGCAAATCTGCCTGGGAGATCTTACCAGATTTGACGTATGGAGCATGTAAATAGTTCATTCGAGCAATGGCTTTATGGAGCTGTTCGGAGGTGGGTGGGAACGTGATAAAACTTCACCAAATCAGCAAATAGGTTATTGGCATATAGACGGGGCACATGAGTACCTTGCAAAGATAACTTCAGTGTCTTCATATCTGGTAACTGAGTAAGAAACACGGGACACAACAACAGTTTGTCTCCAGGGCATACCGTTTTGGAAGCGTATCCCACTTATTGAGATCGCTGACAGCTGTAAGAAGCTTTGCAATATTCTCAACCGAATATGTCTGCCAATATCAGAATGCCGTTTCAATGTTGGTGTATGACTGTTTGGGAAGTACCTCCAAAAGAGCTACACGGCTACCGGCATCGTAATACAGCGGAAACTCCAACTGTGAAACCATCTTGGTAATGCTCTGGGCATCTTCGTTGGTCATTCGGGCCAAAGAGGCACGATCGGTGTATCCATATCGAGCACGAGCGGCCTTGAGTCTTCTGAATCGCAGGAAAGAACAGAGCGTGGCGTAGGCAAAGAACCCAGTCAGAAATAGGGTGGACCAGTTGGGCAACTGGCCAAGCGAGAATGACACTGGCGGTCTTGTATCAGAATTTGAAGCATTTGGGCGTTGATGCCCCAAACCAAAATTGGGTTCCATGATTCGGAGCTTGCGTATGAATGCCAATGTTGAAGAGGGGAAACCAGGCTACACGGCGCTGGTTCGGTCGGTCCTGCACGCTTAAATAGGGCTTGGGGACTCGGTTTCAGATGGTCAGCTACCCCTCAACAGAATCTTCACATCAGCAATGATAACCATATGGTGCACAAGCTATTTTAATAATACGCTGGCATGATAGGTGGCACAACGGGAAGATGGTGCTGAGCCGGACCTGTCTTAGTCGTGTACAACCTGCAAGCGAGAGAAGCGGCAGGGTTCTGGGCGTCGTTTGGGGTCAGCCACGAGAGATTCACAGTTGGCTCGCGAAGCACCCATCAACCAATCGGGGCCGGACTTGTGGAATGTGGACAGTGCTATGATCAGACATATGTGGAGCGTGAGCGCCGGTGCAGCCACAAGTCTGGTGTGCCGGCCTGCATATGCGGCTATCTTCCTTGGAAAGAGGACGAGGAATCGTACGTGGCGAGAAGACACCACGGAGCCAGGAATAAGTGCATTTTGAAAGCGGGGACTTGTCGTGTTTTTGTCTGATTAGGCGCTCTAGTAGCGCGGTGTATGGATGGTGTTGGTTTTGAACACTGACTACGGTATTGGTCTCTCTTATGGAGGAACGGCAATGCAAGACTGCCCCGTCCCCTTGCATCGAGGGCACATCACGACCGAACAATACCGGCATAAATTTGTATTAGTATTTTCATGTCATCAAAGGCACACCGGATGCGGTCACGATGGTCATTGAAAGTGTATTTCCTTGTGATTGATGTCACACAATGTCTCATCGGGCGTTGGAAGCATACGCCAGCCGCCCTCTATCCGCGGATTATCTTTGAGCCGAAAATTTAGACGCTAAACCTTCTTTGGCCAGGCTACCTATCGATCACCGCGACGATGCATCTATGCGCGCCAGGAGTTTTCTAACTGACCTCAAAGTCGTTTAGCCAGATCGCCCTTGCAACGTCAATGTGATTGTGCATTCATTCTCAACAGTTGCTGCGACATATAGGGAACATCCGCCACCATGGTCGGCAAAGTCAGCGAGAGGGTCCTCCTCCGAGAAGGTATAGTTTGACAAGCAGCTGGGCAGCTCGCGACACTGGGCTGACGAAATGACAACGCAGGCCTCGAGAGAACCGACAATGGCATGAAACTGACGAACTGGCCTGATGTTACGCCCATCAACCAAAAGAACTACTACACGTATGCCGCACTGAGCGCTCCATCCTGCCAAAGCCGGGACTGATTGTTTGTTAGCGATTACATGAAGCGAGATGACCAAGTTCTCGCCCTTCGACTCCAGAGCGACGCGACCCGCGATCGATTAGTCCAATCCGCCCGAGATCGCGACCGCGCCCTTTCTAAGACTGCCAACGGCGAGCTTCCGCTCCCTGTTGGAGAGCTGGCTGAGGAAGATGGTGCCACGACACCCTCCGCCGGCATGGACCCTTCGAGAGTCATTGTCATCCACCCAGGCAGCCAGAACCTGCGCATCGGATTCGCCAGCGATGCGCTCCCCAAGACGATACCCATGACGCTCGCGACCAAGTACAGCCAGACTGAATCCGAAATGTACGAGGCTCTGCCCCGCCGGCAATTCGAGGCCAAGACCGTTGATCAACAATACGGTGAGGACTGGGCCAAGAAGTACCAGAAGATGTCCAGCGACCTCAAGGTTGAGATGCGCACAAACAAGCGCAAAGTTCTCCCCAACTCCAAGGAGCTGGTCCAGACATTCAACCGCCGCACCGAGCCTGAGGTGATCCAGAAGCACAACGACCCTCTCGAGATTGAGTGGACCGATATCAATACGCTTGATGACCCCGAATCCCCTGCTTCCTGCTTCATTGGAAATCAGGCCCATCGCGTTCCCGACGACTCAGACCCGAAATTCAAGCTTTGGTGGCCCATCCAACACGGTTGGTGGAACGAAGATGGGTACAAGAGCCAAGAGCACCTCTACGACGATTTCGAGACTCTTCTGGACAAGGCTCTGAGGCAGGAATTGGGCCTAAAGACGAACAGCGAGTGGCAACAGTACAGCTGCGTTTTTGTGATTCCAGATCTTTACGACAAGCGATATGTCGAGCAGGTTCTGAGCTCCTGCATGAATTGGTTCGAGTTTAGCAGGATCTGCTTTGTCCAGGAAAGCATGGCCGCAACTTTTGGTGCCGGATACACACAGGCTTGTGTGGTTGATATGGGAGCTCAAAAGACATCCGTCACTTGCGTGGAGGATGGACTCTGCATTGAGGATTCGAGAATAAACCTGAAGTTCGGAGGTTTCGATATTACCGAGACGTTCGTCAAAATGATGCTTTACGACAACTTCCCTTACCAGGATATTAACTTGCGGAGGCGCTACGACTTTCTTTTGGCAGAGGAGTTGAAGATCAAGCACTGCACCATGTCCCAAGCCGACATTTCGGTCCAGCTTTACCAGTTCCACGTCCGGGCCCCAAACCAGCCTACTAGGAAATATCAGTTCAAGACATACGATGAGGTTATCCTTGCTCCTATGGGAGTATTTGACCCTGCCGTGTTCGACAACAGTACCAAGTTGCGAGGCAGGCGGAAGTTGGTGGAACGTTCTTACAACGCATATGATGTGGATATCCCCGATGATCCATCTTCGGCCGCTCAAATGGCCATCCTGACTTTGGTCAAACCTTCGCTCGCATCCAATGCTAATGGCTTTTCGTTGTCGCAACCAGAGGTCTCCACCCCTAGCAAGGAAAGAACGCAGCCATTCAATTTCCTTGGTAAGAATGATGCTGTCAACGGGACCCCAATGGGTTCCCACGCCGGTTCCCCTGCACCAGAGGGAGCCAGCACTCCTGTCCCGCCTCCGTTTGTATTCGGAGGCAAGGATAAGGACGGGTTGAATGGTGGTAGCCCTGCGCCTAACGGCATTCGTGCTGCGGGAACTCCTGTGCCAGGGCAAAGCTCGCAACCTCCTGCTGGCATGTTTGTGGATGCTGCAGCCCGAAGCTCCAGGGATCAGGCTGCTGAAAGGGATGAAGTGCTCCCTACCGCGCCTTTGGATGATGCCATCCTCACAAGTATCCAAAATGCTGCCAAGGGCGACGAAAAGAAGATGCGTGATCTTTTGGGAAGTATCATGGTTGTCGGCGGTGGTGCTAAAATCCCCCAGTTCACAGTTGTGCTTGAAGAACGACTCAAGGCTCGACGACCGGACTTGTACGACCGTATTCTGGTTAGTCGCAGCGCCAGGGACATGGACGAGCAGGTGGTGGTCTGGAAGGGAGCCAGCGTCTTTGCCAAGCTCTCGACCAACGATTCGTGGATCACACCGTTTGAATTTGAGCGCCTGGGTGCCAGAACGCTCCACCACAAGGTCCTCTGGGCTTGGTAGAGGTGTGGCGACTTTAGGCCAGGACAGGATGGTATCATTTGGGAGTTATTTTTTAATGCATGGAGTCTGGGTATTTTGAAGTCTAGGCTGAAATGGACACTTCTGTAAGCAAAAGGATAGTGGACAGGGAAGAGCAGAAGCAGAGCACATAGACGTTGTCATTTTCTGCAGCAGGTTCCGATATGGTTGTGATAAGGTTGTGGCGGGGGAGCCCAACGCACCAATCAATTTACACTTTATCTTCAATGCTTTGTGAGACGGTTTGTTTTTTGTGGCCGGTTTGCTTTTTTATAAGAGAAGGTTTGAGGACACGCTGACTCGAGGATATGATATTAGTCCTGGTATACAGTGCTACAAACCGGGTGCCTTTCCAACGTTGTCATAGCAGACGCTGAAATAAACCAGCCAACATACATAAATAAACAAAGAATGCTCATTCTGTCGAGCATTAGTTGATCTATAGTTTTATTTATTTACTGTTCTCAGGCATCTTGTTAGTGCCTGCCAGCGAGGCTCGTGGAACCAGTCAGGTAGGGTGACCACCCTCCCGCCAAGCTTGATGTGGGTATGGTCGCCAAGAACAAATGCTCAAACAGACTCTGAGACAGCGAGCAGGAGCTTTCTAGGCAGGGAAATGGCACAGCCGGCAACAACAGCACCCGTCCCAGCTGGCTTTGCGATGTCGGTCGATCTGGAGGGGCTTATGTAATTGAACCATCACCGGGGTGTTGCTATGCCCAACCCAATGAGGGCCGCGTTCCGTGTCCCCCACTAAGCTCTCCCGGCATCGTTTTATTATTCTTGGCTCTCGGACGAGCTACGCAACCACCGTCGCCATTCGCAATCCCGCATTCCACCGTCCTCTCGCAATGTGAGAACGGCCGGTCGACTTCCTGCCAGTATATACCGCGCCCCGACCCTGCTTGCATCGCCGTCCCGACCACCCAATCGCCCAGCGCAGCGCGCGCGACGACCCGTCGCCATGGCTTCATTTCTACTGCGGTACCTCCCCTTTGCGCCATCGACGACGCCCCTCCAGGCCCTCACCTACCTGCTCGGCATTTCGCTCTTTTCCATCTCGTTCCTTGTGTTCTTGAACAGCTCCGTCTCCTTCGTCATCACCGACCTCATCGGCCAGAAGACGGGCGTTGGCAATGTCGTCGGAACGCTAGGCTTCGCCGACGAGATCGTGGCCCTGGTCGCCTGCCCGGCCTGGGGCCTCGTGTCGGATCGCCTCGGTGTACGATGGGTCGCCGTCATCGGATACGCCATCATTGGCCTCTCGCTGGCGCTCTTCGTCCAGGCCAGGGCCGTCTACCCGCAGCTGCTGCTGGCGCGGATTCTGTTTGCTGTGGGAGCTTCCGCGGCGTAAGTTTTTTTGATCCAATCGCGAGATCCGAGATCGCTCGGACTTTAGGCTGACCAAGAATAATAAAATGCAGAGCTACCATGGTGACGGCCATCCTGCCATCTCTCACTGACGATGGATCTGACGAGGAAGATGAAGCGCAGGCGAGAATTAAGTCTCTCCAGAATGCTCACAACAGCGTTCGCTATTCCGTCGAGTCCGAGGTGACTGTCACCCCGGAGCGATACACGCGATCCGTCTCCACTGATCGCGAATCTAATGCTAGCGATTCTAGCGAAAAGGCCGGACGTCCCTCAAAGCTCGCCGGACTTGTCGGGTTATTTACAGGATGTGGTGCCCTGGTCGCATTGGTTCTGTTCCTCCCGCTCCCAGTCAGGTTTGGCGAGTCCAAGGATGTGACGCCCGCCCAGGCGGTCTCGTATAGCTTCTACGTCGTTGCCGCCGTCGCATTTGCCGTCGCCTTTTTCGTTTCCTTTGGCCTGCGCAACCTCAAAGGCGAGGAAGGCAAGGGATGGGGTCTTCTATTTGGACGGGAGAAGAGCGAGCTTGAGTCTGGTGCGAGACTGAACGGCGTGCCTCAGCGAAGGGTAAGCTGTTGCCGAATGAGATGGTTCGAGATGGTGTTACTAACTTGAGACAGAAATTGATCCCATACCTGAGCCTCATGAAGGACTCGGTTCTCCTCGGATGGGCTGACTCTAGAATTGGTCTCGGCTACCTGGGTGGGTTCGTTGCCCGAGCCTCCAGCGTTGCCATCTCTCTCTTCATTCCTTTGTTTGTCAACACCTACTTTATCGACAACGGCTTCTGCAAAGGGTCACCCAACGATCCGTCGCCCGAGCTCAAGGAGGAATGCCGGGCTGCCTATGTCCTCTCTTCTATTCTGACTGGCGTTGCCCAGCTGATGGGTCTCATTTGTGCTCCCATTTTTGGATATCTCGCCAGCCGATCCAGGCGCATTAATTGGCCCGTCGTCACGTCGACTGTTTTTGGTATTGTCGGCTACTCGATGCTCCCTCAGCTATCTAGCCCCGAAATCAAAGATGTCGAGGGCCGCGGTGGAAGCCCAATCATCTTCCTCTTTGTTTCTCTCATTGGCATCAGCCAAATTGGTGCTATCGTCTGCAGTCTTGGTTCCCTCGGCCGCGGCGTCCTCGCTGTCGATATTCCTCAAACTGCCCGTCGCGAGCCCTCGTTGGATCCCGATGAAGATGAGTCCACAGACGAGAACCAGCCCCTTATCAGCGTCAACTCTGAGTACGAGACCGCCTCACGCATTCGCCTCAAGGGCTCCATTGCTGGCGTCTACTCGCTATGTGGTGGTGCAGCTATCCTGCTCCTGACCAAGCTCGGAGGCTTCCTGTTTGACCATCTCTCTCAGGGCGCTCCTTTCTACATGATGGCCTTGTTCAATGGCATCCTGCTGGCGGCTAGTCTTGGAATGGATGCGTCGCATGCCTTTACAAGACACTCATAATTCTGGATCCTCGATTACCTGGATCTAGATTTTATGAATATATGATTTGATGTTTTCCCCTGCGCCCTTGATCCAACAATATTTCCGGACGGGGTTAATATCGCCTTATACTATTGCAACATGGTCCTTGGTGTCGTTTCTCATTCACCTTAGCTCGCGCATACCCTTTGAGCGTTTCTGTCGTTGAAACCTTTCATTTGGTTCTTCAATTGGAGACTGTATTCGTAAATCTAGAAGCCAAATACATAGTGCATTTTCTTTTTTTCCTTTGCTCATAAAGTTTCCTTGCGTGCTTGCTTCGATTAGGATTTCAACGCGTCTAGGTCTAGGCCACCACATCTACTTTTTCCTTTCTCATACATAAATATCAGTAATTGCATGCAGCTGTGAGCCTCTTTTATCTGCGGGTTTTGTATCAGCGCATTACAGTTTTACCAACCCAATGTTGAGACCAAAAACCGGCGCGGCATCTTCACATGAGTTGCGAGCGGTCCCCCCTTGACGAGCTGTCGGTCCAGCGCTGACATACGGACCGACAACCTTTGGATTCCCATTAGTAAAGGCGCCAAGTATGGTTAGCGAAATAATATACCCCGGCAGCGGGGCTTGTTGGAGTAATGAACCTCGAAGAAGCCGCTTCAGTCGAGTGCCGGCAGCACGTTGCCTGGGGAGCGCAGCTGTACCGGGAGCTGTACCAGATGCTTTCTCTTACTCGGCTAGCGAGAGATTTATTGAGAGCATATGAAGCGTTTAGAAGTACGCAATCAAATGCGTAGTGGTGAATAAACCATGCTACCAGTTCAGTTTATAGCGAAACGGTGCGTGCAAGTAGATTTTGCTCACGGTACCCACTCCGTCGAACAGGCTTCTTGGTTTTTGGAACAGACTGACCGTGGTTAGCTGCTAGACTGGCTTAGTAGTTGAGAATGGGATTTGGAACCTGGGACATTAGAATGTGAAATGCATCTGAATTCATGCCGAGGAGTGCCAAGGTCCAAACACCCATGTACACTACCTGGACGGTTGGTTGGCGAAAGACGAATCAGATCCGTGGTATGTTCCTATTGCAATCAAGTGTCGACATTAAGAAGTCAAGTTGCTAGAGTATTCAGGACTATCACTTGTGGACAATATAATTTGGGGCTGTCGATATCATTGCAAGAAACGTCACACTTATTCAACCAATTTGGATTAAAGGGGTAAATGTGAGAGCAGCGTTACGGCACCCATAATGAGACGAGGCAACAGATAAAAAAGACATCACGAGTTTACATGTCCGATTCAGTTTTACTTTCTTGATTTCTCCTTTTCTTTCTTCTCAATTGGGGAAGGGGACTGAGCCCAGGGAACCACAAACAGGCAGACGACCATGACGCGCGCATTCCAGTGAACATTTGTTTTTTTTTGTACGAAAAAACCTTTGAGAAGACCTAGAGGGAGACATATGGGCAACTGAGCTAGTGAAAATAGATGATGCACTGCACTGCGCCGCCCAGCGGACGACACTGACCGCGGAACCCATGGTCAACTTTTTTTTTTCAACCCTTTCAAACAACGACGGATACAGTCTCCCGCGTTCCCCTAGCAAGGGCCCAGGGGGGAGACAATGGTATGTGACCCATGCGCCAGAGATGGATGGGTGAGGCTCTGCGAGAGAGCTTATTTGCCGCCGAGGCTGGGGAAAGCGGACTGGTCGGCGGTGTTGATGTTAGCACCGCTCTCGCGGCCACCACGGGCGGGGGCACCACCTCGGGCGCCACGGCCGCGCTCACCACCACGTCCGCCACGGCCACCACGGCCGCCGCGACCGCCTCGGGTGCGCTCAGGCTCGACGAAGCGGGGGTCGAAGTCGACGGTCTGCTTGACCTTGCGCTCACGCTCGCGCTTGGCCTTGCCGCCGGTGGGAGCAAAGTAGTCGGTCTCCTCCTTCTCGAGGGCGACGGCGTTGGCCCACTTCTTGTCGAGCTTGCTGCCCTCGTTGGCCTCACGGAGCTTGAGGCCAGCCTCGAGAGCGAGCTTCTTCTCGGCCTGCTGGGCGAGGTACTCGTCGTAGGAGACGTGCTTCTCCTCGGGCTCAGCGGGCTCCTCGGCGGCCTCCTCAGCGGTGGCATCCTTCTGCTCGCTCTGGGCGATGGCCTCAGCGGCCTGCTCGTCCTTCAGCTCGGCATTGCCCTCGTTGGCGCCCCAGGACTGGTTGGTCTGCTTCTCGGAGCCGCTGCAAGTTTGTTGCGTTAGAAAATCTTCAGCTTCTTCAATAAAAGGGGTGGGGGTGAGTCGTACCCATGGCCACCGGCACGAGAGGGGTGTCGGTCATCGCGGTCACGGGGGTGACGGGAGCCACGGCCTATCAATTGTCAATATCCATGCTTCAAAAAAGCTGACGCCAACCTCATGATATATCAATGAAGGTGGGGGAGGTGTCTAAATTGGGACTTACCACCACGGACACGGGCACCGTAGCCACCACGGCGGTCGCCGCGGGGAGCCTCCTCAGTGGAGCGGCCGTGGTTGCGGTCGCTGCCGGCACCACGGTCTCGGAAAGCTGCAGGAAATCTGGTCAGTCATGGGTTCTTTGTGCAACAGGCCGGCACAGAAGCCAGGGCCTGTGGGGGCGGCCGGGAATGAAACTCACCACCCTCGCTACCACCGGGGCCGCGGCGGTTGTTACCAGCACCAGCGGGCCTTACGGGAGCCTGGGGCTCGACATTGCGCTTGGTAGTGCGGGTGGCAGCCTTGTCGACGGTCTTAACGGGGACGGTAGGCTTGTCCTCGCCATCGACGTCGTTGCCTGTTCAGGAGCAGTTTTGTTAGTAAAAATAAAAAACAATTGAAGCGCTGGCCGAGGAAGGATTCGAATCGGCGAGTTGTGTGGGCTCGCCGGTGATAGACGGAAACCGAGGAGGAAGGATGGCGGGGTTTGGATTCATCGTACCGAAAACGTCAAAAGGGTTCTATTAATTGCGAGTTAGCATCATGTCTGCATGAGAAATAAACAAAAAATGATGCTCGAGGCATCGTCTCGGTCATCTGCTGCGTCGAGGGGGGTAGGGCTCGTGGGTTTTGTGGTGTCCGGGCCAGGGCGCAAAGGAGGGTCCGAGTCGCAGCGAGGGCCTGGGAAACCCCCGAGGTCGAATAACATCGAAGTCGTGCAAGGGCGAGTAGCGAGATGCTGTGCGGACAAAGACCGAGGACAAGGCCTTTGTCGTGATTTTGTATTTTTGGTTCTCTTCTCCGTTTGCTGATTGCTTGATTGCTCTTGTGGGCGGACGAGACTCGAATCAAGGCAGGGAAACCGGCCTCGGGCATGTTGGCGACGGCGACTGCAGGCCGCACAACGGGATGGAGCGGAGGTGACGGGACGGGAGCGTGAAGACAAAGGGTCGCGCGACGACGCAGCATCATGACACAGCAGACAGAGGAGCAGACAAACGTACCTTGGTGGCGACCGACATCTTGTCACCTTGGCTAATCGCCTACCGTGGGAGGGCGTAGATACTTGATGGCGACACTGAGTCGGGGCAAACTTGTGGCGGAGGGAGGATGAGGGTTACGGTCGCATGACCCGGCGGGAGCTTTACCTTTGTGTGCGTGGTAGTTTTTTTTTTTTTTTTCCAACCCAGGTGTAAGGTGATGGGGACTACCAGAGGAGACCTGTAGCGGGCACACACTGGGCTTGGCTTTGGGCTTTTGGGCACAGAACAGCGATTCTCGCTCTTCTCAGACAAGCCCACACACACACAATCACACACAATAACTGCTCTTGCACAGTGTGGTTTTCCCACTGGGGGCGGGGTGTCAGGGCACGAGCTTCGGCAGAGCTTGCACAGCTACCCACTGGAGCCAATACAGTGAGGGCACGGAGTACCTGCGGCCCTGTGTTGCGCCTGGGGTGGGCTCGCTTAGGACAATTTTATCAATTTGTTTTTGTGGTGCAGCGTGTTAGGGTTGCTGCGCTGCTGCTAAGCTGAGCTCAGGTGGGCTCGGTACTTGGCCCGGGTTGGGCAGCTATTGGATTCCAGCAAGCCACCGGGCCCATTTAATCGAAGACATGATTCCAGCGTCATGATGCTGCACTGCGTCAGGTGTGAAACAGGAAACGCGTGGTAGCACAAAATCCTTGGCTTTCTGTTGTACATAATTTTTTTTTCAATCCCGCATCCCGACTGTATCATAGAGAGAGAGAGAGATTGACCAGAAATCAAACATTGGATTATCCCTCAAACACCCATACATCTCACATGTGTCCGTCCTGGCAAATTACTCAATCAATTCTTGGGAGGGGGAAAATCAGGGTCCAATGTAAATACAGTGCATCCAACCTCGCCCCTCACACAGTAACCCGCCATGCAACTTTACCCCGCTCCCGAACAGAAAAAAACCGACCCGGTTTTTTACAAAGCACAGCCCACTCTAGGGCTCCGGCTCCGGTCAGAGTCCCCTCCTTCTCATCCGCCGGCATTCAAACGCTCCTCAAATTCCGAGCCCTTCACACACGTGCTGTGTAAGTTGCCGATGGGCCATGACAGCCCGCCAATTGGCCTCCTTTCTTCGGTGTAGCGTGTAGACAGAACAGGCCCCTCTTTTGCCAATGCGATTTCCCCAAAGAGAACTTGGCAATTTTTTGTATGAGGCTCGAAATGAAACAATGTCGCCCTGGAAGAAAGCCATAATAAAATAATAAAATAAAATAAAAACATACTCTGAAAATAATAAACAAAACCGTTATATTCGTCCTGAGCTCAGCGCCCCAGCATCCAGCATGTACACATTTACCATATGTGCTTACCTCTTACATCATTCCCAGGTCTCATCATTGTTCATTGATCAATGGCATAGTCGACATTGTTCGCCAACGGCTAACCGCACTCGCTATAGCCGAGTCCACGTTCGGTTCCGATTGCTCGATTATGGTGTCATTCATCGTCATACCCCGCCGCCATCATTCCCATACATCCATTTCAACTTTGACCAGATGCTTCAATTGCACGGCTGCCTACCTACCGCCCTGTCATCGTAGAAAGGGGTGTATTCACCATCCTTATATTACTACTCTCATTGTGAAAACCTTGAAACTGTTTTGCGTTCGTTATGTCTTGTATTGTAGACTTTATCAGGAAAATACAAATTCTAGGTGTAAGAGTTGATGTTATGGATGCTCGAGGGTTTCAAGCACTCACGAATGCCTATCCCAAGTTCTTTCACATCTTATAGAAGTCAGCCATTACGGGCCCGACACCCACCACAAAATCGTATCAACCCAACCCCAGCACCCGAGGCATCCTAGACTCTTCCCTCTAGTTGTCTTATTTTCACAATCATGCCCCACTCTTTTCCCATTGCCCTCTCACTCTCATCCTCCTATAGCCTCCCCACCGCTCGTGCCCGTCCCGGCCCCAGTCAATAGCGCCAATTTCGGAGGCCCTGCGGTTGGGATAGGGCGATACCGGTCTGGGTACTCTGACGACTGCGATTCTGTCGCATCAACGACTCGCAGCGCTTGTTTCTGTAAGTGAGAAGTTTTGCTGACTAGTCTTGGAACCGAAAGCAATCGTGGTCGCGGTATCTAAGAGATGTCACCGGTTTCTATTTTACGTGTTCGGTTTATAGATTTCAAGCCTCGTTTCAAGAATGCGAACCGACATGATCGGCACTTCAGAGACTCTGCTATAACCACAGAAAATGCCAATGGGTGGATTGTTTCCGACGATCCAGCATCTAAAAGGTGAGCTGGCGTGGTTTGGATCTGTATTATAGGTCCATTAATAAGTGTTGAAGGTCCAAGTCCCAACGAATGGGAGGTCGTGGGTCTGAGACGCCCACTGGAGGAAGACTTATGCGAGTCAAACCCCCATTCTTTAACAGGGATTGGTTCTGCGGGTTTGTGTGGCTTGATGGTAATTGGTGGCCTTCCGAGGCAGTGGCTAATTGTCGTATCATGAACTGAGGGATTGGCCTCAGTGAACTAAGTTGAAAGGAAGGTCCATTGATAGGATCAAAATATCAACCCAGATTATCTTCTCAGGCAATAAAATGCAATGTGTTGATGTGTTGCCCGCATGACATTCTCCACCGCCATTATCATGGAATAGAGAGTGCTGCACGCTTAGCTGACGTCGAGCTTGATCAGTATACTCATCATCAAAGCGTTTTCATTACTCACCTTTTGTACTCGTGCTGCATCATGATTCCCTAAAAACCTTCCCTCTTTCGTTTCCCATCTCTTTCTCGTCAACCCCCTATCAATTTTTTCGATTGTTTTTGGCCCCCTCTGCGCCACTAGATTTTGCCCAGAAGCTTCATCTGCTGCTTCATCTGCCTCCATTTCAACAACATACGCTGCACAAAGGGGTGCTTCCGAAACTTTCCTTCCCATTGATGCAGTGGGCCCTTGAGAGGCGCATCCTTGGAGGGTGAATCCGGAGGTAGTGGCTCTGGAGGAAGTGTTTCCAGGGGTGTGGGTTTTTGGGGGGCTGTTTTTTGAGGAAGCGTTTCCGGGGGTGGTGTATGCTGGGGAGGTGTCCTCGGTGACGGCGGCTCCTGTGGAAGTGCATCCAGAGGAGGTGCTCCGGTGGAGGCAAGTGCTTTTCCTTCCATCTTGTTGAAATAGCTCGTGGATTTGAGTGCCTTGATACAAAGATCGAATACCACGCGCCAAATAGCCGTAACACACTCGAACACCACCCAAAGCTCACACAGTCGTCTCTGCGGAAGATGAACTCTCTGCACACCTAGCAAATGGGGAGATAGAGGAGTGCTGCTTAGCACGGGGCACAAACCAAATGAGCAGAGCGGCTGACGACGTGGGGCCGGTCTTGAGAGGGCCAAAGCAAAATGTGCAGGTAAGGATATGATCAAGTCTTGAGGCGGGCATCACCCTCAGGAACGGTCAGGACCTCGAGTGAAAATACAACAGAAGGGCATCGGATTTATTAATAGGGTTGTGATGAGGATAGTGTGCTCCAAGGGGGGAAATGGGAAACATAAATCGCAAGCACTTGTTATGGGATGAGGAGCAGGTGCCAACGAATTGGTGATGACTTGCCGTATTTTCAAGCCCAGAGAAGGACGAAGGTTGAGGAAAGAACGCCCGGTCCCGCTCATTGTTCGGAGAAAAGTCAACTTGAACAAGTAAAATCCTTTGCGTTGGATGTTTTTTCGGTAAATCTAACAACCAGGTAGTTTTCTCTAAACGCCATTAATCCGTCCTACACCCCCAGATCCTAAACCAGTGTCCTAAACAACCTCAAACAATTAACCCTTGAAACCTTTCAACCGTATTCCACGTAATGCAAATGCAGACTTTCCAGCCAGAAAAACAATCTCAAAACTCCGGCTGACTTAAAGCCATGGTTCGTTATTTTCGTACACATCCACATCAACCAAATCCCGCCCTAGCCTGGAGCCAAGCCACACAAAGCAAAAAAATGCGGAAAGTGCAGATTTGAGTCTGGACGAGGGCATGATTCAAGCACGTAATGGATGATGGAGTATCGTACTATACAATCATTGATGAAATGAACAATGCCTTTCGGTATCACCCTTCTGGCATTTCGTATCATATTTCAGCTACACCCTAACCCCTGTTCTTGGGACGGGCAAGCATATTAAGTCGGCTCATGCTAATGAAGCCGCGCTTCTTGGTCGGGCTGACGGAACCGGGTGTTCCAGAAACTGCTCGACCAGTCTGTATTTTCCTGGCGCTGCTCTGGGGAGTGGCACCAACAAGTCGGGGGGCTAGGAGCGCCTCGCCTTCGGGCACATGCTGGCTCTTTTGCTTCTTAGCAGCCCGGGAGGCATCCTGCTCTTCGGCTTCTTCTTCGTCCCAGCTCGCACGGTGGCGTCTCTTATTTGACATGCCATGAGGTGCACCGAAAAGGACTTTAGTCATCGAAGGCACCTTATTCTCCTTGTTGGGATGAGAGCTAGGAGAAGAAGGATCGGGGAAGCTGCCGGGCATTTCAGCTGCAGGCTTAATAGACTTCCTAACCTGACGAATGCTCGATTGACCGGGCGAGCCGCCAAATCCAGTCTCAGACGCTCCACCAAATTCAATCGTGTGGTCACTTCTGAATGTAAAGGTTCCAGGAACAGAAGGTGGCTTGTCATCGTCCTTGGCAGGTGGCTCGGGCAATGGTCGGAAACCAGAAAGATCCGGATACACCACATCACCGGACTGTGACTTGGCGAGAACGCCATCGAGAGTCGGAAACTGTTCCTCCTCCTCCTCCAAAGCTTGCATACTAGACTTCGTCTTAAGGCAGGACTTCAAGGGGGAAGGGGATCCTTGCTCGATAGAAATTCGAGTGACCTCGGGAGTAAAAGCCACATGCTTTGTCACTTTGCGTCGTGGTGTGGTCAGTGGAACCTGGAGGTGTGTCTTCTCAGCTTGGGGGGGGGCCGGTGTTTGCGAAGTGGCGGGTTGCGGGATGGCTGTCTGAACATTGCCAGAAGCGGTTCGGTGGCCTCTCAGGATGGACTTGACCTTCTCAAAACGACCTGGGCTGATAACACGAGCGCGAGGAGTTTGGGTTCCAGGCTTGGCGGGAGATCGGAGGCTCTGTTGACTGGCAGACTTGGTGAGGGTCTTACCAAGATCCACCTTGGAGGGCTTCTTGACCAAGGAGATTGTCGGCTTGCCTGGGGACGCGGCGTGGGCCAGAGAGGCCTTTGTAGGGCTGATGAGCCTAGCGAGACCAGCAGGAGCCGGTCGAGCTGTGCCAGTGCCGCTAGACTTGGGACGAGGAATCGATGTGCCATCGCGCGAAACAGGACGGGCCGTGGAAGCATCATCCTCTGGGCGCTGCTTGAATCGCTTCGACACGGCACGTTGCTGTTCACGAGGTGGCTCAGGTTGTTCAACGTTGGCGAAAATCCGGGGCTTCATCAAGGAAGGTGGTGGTGGCGGTGCAGCCGTCTTCTTGGGGGATGGAGACTGCTGAATTTCATCCAGGTTCGCGACTTCTGATTTGCGCTTAAGGCTGGGCTTCTGGCGCGGCGTATTAGGTGTAGCCGGCTGAAGGTTGGACTTCGAGGAAGAACGGTGAAGACCAGGCTGAGTCTGAGATGTCGGGGTGACTTCCAAATTGGCCTTGGAGGGTGTGCGTTTGAGGCCAGATTTGGTTTGGGAAGTCGGAGTCGTCTCGAGATTCGCTTTGGATGGTGTCCGCTTGAGGGATACCACAGGAGTAAATCTACCATTCTGGGCTCTCCAGGCTGATGCGTGGTTCTCAATCGAATCCATCTTTTTGAACTCGGCCATGTGGGCAGCGCTGAAGCGGCTGGTTTTACCTTTCGGCTTGGCAATTTTACGATCTTCTGCGCCATCAGCCTCCCGCTGCGCGACCAAATCCGCCTTGATCTTGGCAGCCTGCTCCCGGAGCTCATCCATGAGGCGCTGAGCATCGCCGCTCAAATGGTTGTCAGGGTCATCTTGAGAAACGCGAAACGTGAATGGCGTGGATGGCACGCCAACCTTGGATGGTGTACCGGGCATGCCAATGCGACTTCCATCCTTGTCGACAGGTTTGATATCGGAAAATCCCAGTCTCAGTGCCGATGACGGCTGCCCCATAGTCTGATGCGCTTTGCTGGGATGCATCTCGTTGTGAGGAGGCTTCATGGCGGAAGAGGCTGGGGTCGAAGGCGCGGGCAGCGGCGACGAGGGCGCGACATCGCGAAATCCCTTAACAGGCTGCGCAGGAAGTTCCTCGGGAGCCTCAGCATGTTCAGAGACTGAAGAGAGACCAGGCGCGACAGCCTTGCTCTAATTCACACAAAATCAGACCGCTTCCCAAAAGGATTGTTATTTTTCGCCTGTCACTTACCTTAACAGAGGAAGCGCTGGCCAGACGAGCTGAGCGACGACGCGGGGTGGCGGACATTGTGAAGATGGAGCTGGAGACCCGATGCTTTACAACCGCCTAACAAGCAATCTGAGCGAAATGAGGGTCGTGATCCTCCGGATGGGGTGTCTTATGCCGATTCGTATGATGTCAAAATCGTGATGCGCGTAGGTTCTAGTGGGGGTTTGTTTACTTTGGAGTGGCCCAAGCTCCATACAACAAAAACAAAGCCGATTACATAACACAGTCCAAAACAGTGGCTACTATTGTTTATCTACTGTATTTTGCACAGTGTCATGGCGTCACCTGATCAACGATTGGGAAGGTATCATCTCTTCCAAACATTTCGTGTCTGCGGCCAATGTCAGGCGTGCCATGATGGTTTTGGAGTATGTACGGAATTTCGCGTCGCATTTATTGTTCTCGAGAGGGGCGACGGATGAACGTGCAGCTCAACGGTGCACATGGGTTGTCAAGCAGACAATGGGCTCCGGCGTATATAGAACAATCCAGAGCAAAAGAAACTTCAAGGCGCCTCAAAGTGCCCGGCGATACTTTTCTTTTGTAAACGGCGCCACCATTGCAAGACGACCTTGTAGGAGTGGAACAGAGTAGGCACCAGCAAATCAAGCCATGAGGGAACTGAGAGAAGATGAACGAAAACGTAGATGATCTGACCGTCTCTATATTCGAAAATCCACGTCTCATCGTAACTTGCGCTCCAGGGTATCCCAGGTAACTTGCCAAGACAGCTTGATGCCGCAAACGGCCTGCTGGGTCATAAGGAAATAACACAATGTGGATTTTACACGTTTGACGAAAGTATCGTGGCCGTCCTAGCCGCGCGGTCTTGGCTCCATCACCCGTCTTCATCGGGTCCGAGGTCAAAGCTTTCAGGGGTGACAGCGGATAGCCTACGCCTTGTCGGGGCGATCTGTAGATTCCGCACCTGAGGCTCCTGGTGTGACGGGGCGATGATCGGGAACAGATTTGGAACAAAAGAACACGCTCAACAGCCCTGAACCTGCCTCTTCGGGGTCTTCCTTTTCCAGGGGCTCTTACCGATTTCTTGGCCTTATGGGGCCGCATCCAACACGAAGATGACGGTGGATGGGCGAAGCGTCGCGTCGAATGGGGGTTGGACCCAAGCATCATGGGTCGAAACGAATGCGGCCATCGGGTGAGGTTCGTTGGATCTGGCAGCGCTGTCGCGGGAGAGCCTTAGGCCAACGCTAGAAATTTTCCAGAACCAGAGCAACCCCACAGCGACCGGCCACTTGACCATCCGACCAAACTTCGCCCTGTCAGCTGAGAGCGCCACTCTTTTCTGCCATGGCCCGTCCGTCGCTCCCGAATGGCTCTCTCTTGCTGACGGTAGATCCAAGGAGGTGGGATGGTTATGGTGGTAAATTATGGTCACGGGAAGCCGTCATCTGATCGCTTGTGCAGACAGTAGTACACCAAAGCCGTTCATCCTCAAGCTGACACTAACAAGATCAGAACAGGCCGGCCAAAGCCAATCTGGTTTAGTGTGGGAAGCCAGCACCACCCGTCCACGGCACTGTCCAGATTCCTTGCAGCTGGCAAGGGAATGAGAGGCGGCCGGTCTGGTTTCCGACGGTGGCTCCTCGGAAATGCAGCTTCGATGGAGACAGTCTTTAGGCGAGGCGCATCGGCCACATACCAGGGAGAGCTTGAGGCAGGGGTCGGGTGACGGTCTAATCCCGTTGCTTCGCCGAACAAGGCCGCCAACTTGGCTCCTCAAAAAGCGCGGCATTATTCTTGCGACGGCGTGTTCAAACGCGCCATCGTCATGTCTTCCCCTGAGCCAAGTGGGTTCTTCAACGTCTCCGGCGGCAATGGTTTGGATCTTTGTACCGTTAAAGCGAGGCGAGATGGTCCAAACATCGCATCGCATCCACCCACAACCATCAGCGTTGCTAATTCTGTCAAATGCGAGGAGAAATGCCCAACATTGGGGCTCGTTGAATTCACAGCTTGCTACAAGGGTGTTTGAACTCAATAAATATCTTCTTTTGCAGTAGCGGCTCTGCTGGGAGGAGACAGCCCATCAAACCAGGGTCCGCCAAACATACTCTTCAGGGGAGCAGGACAGCAATGTGGTCCATCCAATGCACACTGCTCAACCAGGACCCTGGACTTGCCCTGATGGCTGCAGGCGATGAAGTTTGAAACTGTATGATGCCACGCCAGGGAAAAGTAGATCAGCCGTCGGCGAAGACCGACTAATGGTGTGGTTGCCGCAACCATCATAATATCCAGTTGCTGATCCATCATTTAGCTAGCGATGCGGCACGGCGTCATTGTCCGTATTCCGGAGGATTGGATAGTTGTCTCGCGTGTTGCACGACGCCTGTCAGTACCGCTTTCTGCACATTGCGATCCTTTTCCTGTCGGCCTCGTGGTGATATCAACTGCAGCTGCCAATGGTCAAGGTGCACGTTGACACACCCTCCCGTCGCGGCCGGCGATCGCCTTGTAATTGTAGACCGCAAATTCTGGCACGGTCATGCGCATATCAATTTCCTATCGTATTGGCCCGTCGGTGGAGGAAAAAGGCTTACTGCATTTACAATCGCAATAGTACGCAATAATACGTCTGGATGCCGCCTCATATCTAGGTTATCAACCAAACCTTGGCATGTCAGATGGAGCTGGCCAAATTGCCCCTGGTGAATTGGTGATTGGGCCCAAGCTGACCGAAATGCACTACAGTGGGGAGAATCCCGATCAAATGTCCAGGGTCGCTGCAGTGTGACTGAACAGCGAACAGTGAGCATGTATCTTGATATTACGTCCTGTCCTTTCGTCGGGTAAATGGTATAAACCCATCTAGTGCGGGTTGCATTATTCTTCGTGCTGTATGGGCTACGGCCGCCCATGGATATGATTTTCAAACTTCTCGGGAATTGGGCTTTTGATGACTGGTCCAGGTTGTTGAGGGAATATCGTCTCTGTACTTAAAATGACGTTCCCAGCAACCAAGGGGATGGAGCGGCTTTTCGAGTGAGCAGGTGGTCTGGACCATCATTGAGCTAGTCATTCACGCCTTGGCAGGCATTTTGTGGAGGCATCATGCCGGTAGCAAGCCAAGATGCAACATTCGGAGAAATCATCCTCGATGGGTCTCACAGGGGCAATTCACTACGGGGCGATGCCGAGTCAACTGGCCACGCTGTAGCATTACAATGGCAGCTCGCGGCGATGGGTGTTGCAGGGTGGTAGGTGATGAAACAACTAGAATCCATGACGGACAGGTAAGAGTTGGGATTCGTTAGTGGGCATCGCCAACGCAGGTGTCTCTGTGCTCGCTGAGCCACGAACGTGCTACGTATTGTAGTGGGTGACTGGATCGGTTGGATTCTCCACCTTCAGCATCTGGAGATTGCTGACGAGTTGGATGTTGCGTTGTTTCGTACCTTCGGTACCTCTAGGGGAAGACGAAAAAAATTATGTTGTTCAGATTGCGTCCTTTAGTTTGGGAGGGCGATAAATGACGATAGAGTGGCGTGAGAAGCACGTTAAAGATGGCGAAGATCAAGAAAAAAAGGCCGTATCTTTACCCTACAGTTTGGTTTCGTGGTAATAGCCGATGACGTACAGAGGGCGATGTTTAAGAATTTTTTTGCTTTTCCTCTCCACGGCGGTGGCGGCGGCAGAGACAGTGGGGGATTTCGCCAGCTTCCTGCCGACAACCGTATCTGCGTACCAGGGCCCTTTCGGTTGGAGGAAGCGGGGGTTTCGCTGTGTACAGTTTGGCCGTTTGCGGATGGGCTTAATATGATGTGGAGGTTCAAGTGATGCTCGAAACAGGGAACCAATTAATTAACCATCGTGCCCGGCTCATGTCTCGATGAGAACCGTGGTAGATGCTGTGCCTCGATGATGCGTGTGTGTACCGATGGAAAAAATCTTCGCGAGATGGTGGTCACATTGAGTAGGCATGGGTCGCCCCTGTGCCGTATTTGGCGTCGCGTTTCCTTGATGGTGACCTACCGGGCTCCAACAATTAAAGTGAGCGACCAGCGAGCGGGTGGGCTGTCCTTTGGAGGCATAGTGGCAGCAGTAGACGATGGTGTGTTGCGTGGATGCTGGCCAGTGCAGGGTTTTTCTTGGTGGCTTCTCGTAGAGTGGTGAGGTTTTTGATGTCAAGTGGGGTCCTGTCCATCCCATCCAATCCGAAGCTGTGAGTGGCCAGAGCGAGCAGAACGAGCAAAACGACCTTGGTGGGGGTCGGCCAAAAAGCCCTGTGCCGCCGCACTGACTGTTCGCTGGAGTCTCTAGAAGCCTGACCTGTGAAGAAGCGGATTCCACTTTTTCTTGACATGGGTGTTGAGCGGCGGAGGAGGAGAGGTGGAAGGGGGGGGACTGGGTGGGATGGCGTCAATCAGCAGAGCCAAAAGAAAGGAAAAAAAGAAAGAAAAAAGTCTTCAAGATAAGGCCGGGGAGGGCGAGCATACATAGTGTTCCCAGACAACCGGAGATGCTGGATTCACCCTAGGAGACGGTGTGTCCGCCTGATGTGCCTGCCAACCCGCTGATGGTGTGTGCTCGGCGGTGCGCGTTCGCTGTGGACAGCCAGCACACAGGCATGTGGTTATAGTGGGCGTAGTGGACAAGGTACCTGGTGAACAGTGGAACCCCACCCTCTGGGGTGTCGCCCGGCGCCGAGCTCGCAGGCTCCATGGCCCCCCAATTGGCAGCGTGATTGGCCAGTCGCTCCAGTCTTCGCACCAAAGCAGACCGCGCAGGAGCGCGCAGGACCGCCCCCTCTCTTAATTCCCATTACATAAAAGAGTACTCGAGTCTGCCTCCCTTGCGCGCGCAATCCGCCGTCCTCTTCCTGTTATCTTGCTCCCCCAAGAAATCACCAGCGCTCACAGGACACTTGCAGGCGTCGCAGGCGGCCTTATCTCGCACATCGCATTTCCCTTACGTTTTTCGACTCTCGCAGTGGCCCAAATCTGCCACATCCCACTGATAAGCGCCGTAGACGCGCCCTCCCTTCCCTCTACCGCCCGCACTCACCCCCCGTGGACCCCCAACCCTGACCTCTTTGCGCCCGCAACGCCCGCAAAGCAAAAACCCAGCGGGCGCACACCTGCTCCAGACTCGACATTTGCGCCCGTCGTTGTCTCGACGTTCCACCTCTCCTACGTAACAGTTTCTCCGTTTTGAGCCTCTGGGGCGTTTGCCGCACGGCGGCATCGTCTCGAAGCCCCAGTCTGGGGAAGGCATGGCCGACAAGATGTCCATCGATAAGGCGGATCCGACGCAGAACCAAAACCACAACAATCTCAACTCGAACCTCAACGGCCACCAGTCCCGGGACCTCACCGACTCTCCCGCTGCATCTAGCCCGGAAAGGGACCAGAACCAAACCAACCCTTCGACCAATGCCACTTCCCAAGAGGCTCAACAGCCTAAGCGGAAGGGTGGCCGCAAACCGGTGAGTTGCTTTTAATCAAAATCTCCAGCAACACCAGCCATGATATACCATGTATGTATCATAAGCATACATGGTATGTCAGTGATACCTTTAACACAACCCCGCATCAACTCATTCTACCCCTCAACTATGCTCCCCTGATAACACAAATCCTGTATTACCCCGATTGTGCTTTATCCCTGCAACCTTGAATCAATTCCTCTACTATCAACCAGTCGTCTTTGGCGTAACATGCACTGCTGCATCTTTTATCGCAGCACCTAAAGTGCATCGTATATTTTCGTCCCTTGCATATCATACATCATATTGCACCGACAAGCAGCCGCTATGATCACAAAATGGCTAACACTCAAGCTCTCAGATTTACGCCACGTCGGAGGAACGCAAGCAACGTAATAGGCAGGCTCAGGCCGCCTTTCGTGAGCGACGTACCGAATACATAAAGCAGCTTGAAGAGACGATTCGCGTCCATGAATCGAATCTGCACAACCTCCAGACGGCACACCGCAACGCTGCCGACGAGTGTTTGATGCTGCGGTACAAAAACTCTCTTCTGGAACGCATCCTCCTCGAGAAGGGTAAGTCAATTGCTCTAAGACGCGTTGGCACCACCGGTTCCTAACTTAGTCCCCAGGTATCGATGTGCAATCCGAGCTTCGAGACAAGACGGGTAGCCCCAATCTGGGGCCAACCCATATGCCTCAGAACTTGGTCCAGCCTCCTCCCTTCCAGCGCGCGATTATGAACCGACACCATCAATCTCGCCGATCCAATTCGCACATTGCCCCCAAGGCTGAGCCTGGTGCTCCTTTGCCACCTCCCATGCACGCTCACTCTGCCACTTCACCAAAGAACCGACCGACCCCATCATCGCACTCCAACTCCCCAAGCAACACGGGCTCCGCCTTTTCGCCAGCGCCTTCGGATAGCATGTCTATGCGCGGCTCTATCAATGTGTCTAGGCCAATGGGCCAGCAGCAAATGCCTCAGAACTCGCAGAGCTCGCGCCAGCCCATGTCGCAATCCAACGTGCGCGGAGCTCCGGTTAGCTCGGGTGCATCGTACTACCCCACCCCTGCATTCCAGAACCACATTGAGCAACTGGGTAAGCTGACGAATCCTAACGTACAACCAGTCATGACGAAGATGTATGCTGACTCTCATTGGCTAGAACAAGAATATGACGCTCAAGCCGACATGATTGACGATTCAGAGATTGAGACCCCTGGAGGTGCCTCCTCATACCCGGCGGCGGGCTTCAACAGTGACCCTCAGCAACCTATGATGATGTCCCCCGCATCTAATGGTCCCGGTCATCAAATGACACCATCCCATGAGCCAGCCCACCAACCTCAAACATCACACTCGTCACAATACCCATCAATGACGCAACTGCTTGACCAGAATCTGGACTGGGACCCTTTCGGTCTGAGTGCCAGTATGGCATTTCCTTCGCAGCAGTTTCAATTCGACCAAGCCAACATGCGATGAAGGGACATTCCCGCGCAACACCCAGCATCAACTAGTCTAAATCTTCAGATTTAGCATGTCAGCATGGGATTCCCTCCCCTTCCGTTGGGAGGCTTTATAACGCCCGAGCAATAAGCATCTGGCTTACACCCTCAAGTGGTCCCTGGTTCCGGCCTTTGAGTGTGCCAAAGGGGTTGCGGCAGCAGCTGCATCGATTGCTCATACCGGTCGAAGATCGGCCTTGATGACGCACATCATTCGCCCCAATTCGCACCTCGCGAGGTTAAGAATAGAACATGGGATAGATACATCCCCCGTGTTGCAAACCTCGAGGCATAAGGCAGTAGTGAACTTCGGTTTGCACGGCAAATTGATGTCCTGCAACCCGACTGTGTCAAAGGATAGCGACGAATCATCACGATACCGATCGCAGCCACAGGCATAGCATGGAGGATTGTCATTGGCGACATGATTTAGATGAATCGATTTGAACATTTCATTTCGATAGATGCCATTTAGCATCATCTGCATCATTTCGTGCCACATGATTTAATGCTCATCACGTATCAGAAACTCATAAGGATGTCGCCGGCGACTTGAGGATTATAGAAAAGGGATCACAAAAAATGAAGGGGCTATATTAGGAATGGATTGGAGCTTGTCTTGTGGGTTAGGTGATGACAGCGATTTAGACATGGGTGCTTCACACAAAAAGTTATTATTGATTTAGTGGAAGGGCGTTTGGGATGGTGATGTGCGATGTAGCCAACTTATAGTCGAAAAAAGACACTCATGACAATTCAACAAATGCAAGTTCGAAGGAGAAGTGACCGTTTTTGGTAGCTGAACAAGACTGACAAGGGACGTAACCTGATACTCCGGAAAGGATGACTGATGACGCCAAGAGCACAAGTAGATGCTCATTTTATCAATCTCTCGCAGAGATTCATGAATGGTGTCCATCTTGTTGATGGACCTACCCCAGATATGGGCGCCGATGCTGGTGGATACGTATTTGGGCAAGACCAGATTGGGCGGGACAAGGGCCCAGCTGTTAGTACAAACTAACATGTCGATCGTCTTAGCGCGACCCATTGTTTGCCCAGAAGAGAGTTGGGGTGGGTTTGGGGATGGGTGCATCCGCTGGCAGCTCTGCCCTCTCGTCCGGGCATCATCAGCTTGACAGGGCCAATTCTTGCTGCGCAATGTTCTAGACCTGCACGGCGACGTACGTGCCGATGACGGTCTGGGGCCCATTGACGCTCTGCCATGTGTAATTGGGCTAAATAAGAGAGTAGCAAAAAACGAAGAAGAAAAAAGAAAAAACTAAAGGCGGCCAGGCCCGTCAACCCGTCCCGTCCGGGCTAGAGGCGTCGGGACCCGGGCTCTCGTTCTCGCCCTTCGCCTTTTTCAGATAGACCAAGTTGGTGGCTTGCTTTCTTGAGCTTGAGGTACTTTCTTTTCTTTCTTCTGTTGGTTTGCCTCGCCCGGAGCTAAGGGAGGAACCAACAGCTCACAGCTCGCGAGGCGGGGGGCGGACTTGGGCGCCCACCGGCTCGTTCTGTCAGCTTTGATCGATCGTGATCGGGGCATGCAGAGAGCACTTGGACTCGGATAACTAGGCCACCCGGGGAGGCTGGTAGTGCGGTGGAAATAGCGGGAGATGATGCGAGCTGGAGTCATGTCGTGACGAGTGGCATGACTGGGCTGTCACTGCTAAACGAGCTGAACCTGATCTCAGCCACAGCGTGCACTGCATTGACTCGCGTGCTTGGCATCACTATCACTGTTGGTGGCGTCGTATTGGTTTGTCTTGCGATTGGATGTGGTCGCGCACAGAATAGGGGGAGGGGACTTGCCAAGTAAACTGCAAAATGTAAACAATGATGAGAAAAATTAGGCTCCAAGAGACGGAGGTGGTATCGCTAAACTAAAACCCAACGCTCAAATACCATCGCTAATTTTGTGCCGTGTCCTGAAATCATGGCGGCCTAGAAGCCGCGGCTGTCAAATATCCGCCTCCCCTCTAGATATTCCCAGTGTAAGTTGCCTCTGCGCCTCTTCCGCAAAAAGAAGCGCATTCAATGGTGATGCCTTTTGAAACAAACAAGAAAACCCAAGTCTCCCGCCGAGACTTCTATGCTCATCTTACATGTACCACAACAGAGCTGTTAGCCCTAGAACCCAAGAAACCACAAATCCTAAACTTCCTCCAAAACCCTCACCGGTGAGTAATAGGCGTGATGCAGTGCTGTTGCCCCATACCCACTGCACGGCGCCAGCACCTCCGCCTTTGTCGATGCTGCAAATCATCCTGCATTGGTCGTTCCCGGGATCCTCGCGGCGTTGCAGCCGCCCCCGGGGACCATGGTCGCTGAATAATGGCGATGATCGGCGCTCGAGGGCTCGTTTTCGTTTCTTATCATCATCATCATCTGCACTGCTCTGATTGTAGACCATTTCAATCCATTGAATGTCCATGGTGGCTTGGCCATTGACCGTCATGTTGTTGCTCCAGACGCCGCCGTCGCCCCAGACGTTGAAAATAATGAGTGATGGATCGCGAGGTGTTTGGAACGAAATGTTCGCAGCTTGGATGCCGTTCGCATACCACACGGAGCGGTCCGGTGTCCAATCCAGCCTATGTTCTACCCAATCGTCCCAGTGAATGCCATCCGGCAGCGTGGTGTTGCGAGTGGCTTTGGGAAACACTTGGCCCTCGATGCTGTAGGCCGGGTGGTTGGTGTAGTGAACGCGATTCGTATCTTCGCGAGTCAACATTTCGATGTCGGCCTCCTGGACGTTTTTTATTTCCGCTGCTGGCACATATGTGAACATGGCCATGCAGGCTCCCGGTTTGCCCCTAACTCGGCCAAGGAAGCGGATGGAGAGGAACTGGAAGCGATCCAGAGAGTCGAATTGGGCGGCACCCTGGAACTCTTCCAGGCGCGTTGTTCGCATCGTTAGGTACGTCTCCGAAGCCGGGTTTTTGTCGCTGTTTTGCTGAATGAAGACGTTGTTGGGAGTGTTGACCATGGGAAATCTTGCGCCGTACGATAGTCCATCGGGCCTTCTGTTGCCCCAGCTCTGGATGCTCCAAAAACTGTCCCATTCCTTCTTTTCGAAATACTTGCTGCTGACGTCGGCATCCGCTGATGCGTTTTCGCCCGTAATGATGTCTGGGACGCCCGCATATTCGCCGAGGCTCCTGAAGTCGAAGAAGACGTGGTCGGTATAATACTCGGGAACATCGCCGTCTGTCAAGTAACAACTGCACATGTCCTCGTCCCAGTCGGCAGGTTTCACATTGGGAGGCTCATAGTCCTTGGCGGCCCGAACAACGGCGGTTGTGATTGCGCTGAGCCATACCCACGACCTGAGTAAGGATGGCATGGCGGACCAGCGACTTTCCGGTGTGTGAACTACCCAACCGCAGTGTACGCCGGGGATAATGACTGTTTAATAAGTCAACTCAGCACTCCGTACCTAAAGCCAAGCTACATCAACATCTCTAGTAGGGTTCTGGCTGGAGACACGGCAGCGCCCAGGCCCTCCCGAGATTGGCCACCGCGGTCTGGGCTGGTTCGACGTGAAATTGCGCGCCAACAATGGAGACAACAAAGGTACCTAGACGAATCGCGCTAGTTGCCAACAGGGATTTAGCCCGCATGTTTTCTTTTTCTGGTTGTCTCTGCAATGGCAACCATCACGAGAATAACCTGCCATCGCCGAGGCGTCTGCAGGTGTTGCGGAAACGCTGCTAGTGTCTATGCTTGGTGAATCCGGGAAGATCGCTTGATCTGATGACCCGCATTTCTCGTATTGAGATCAACTTTTTGAGTTCCTATTCTTACAGCAACAGCTCAACACGGCTGCCCGTAGAATAAGACAGACTTGACAATCTCTTGGTACAATTGCCTAATGAGACTACATCGGAGTAAGTTTTCTTTTCTCAAAGCTTCTATATCGCATATGTTCTGAGTTGATAATTTGGTGTGAGGGAGTGAGTAAAAAAGATGCCTTCGCCAATTATAATGCATAGCACGGTTTGCATCACAGATCATCAAGCGGCTGAAAACAATTCATTCCAATGGCAACGCACAATATCATATCACCCTTCTTCAAGAAGCACAGAAATTACACACCGGCAAGTGTCACAATATCCAGTGTTGTTTTCAACCTTAATAATGTCGATACTTCTGACAATAAGCTCTAAAGAAACACACAAAAGGCATAATATCAAGACGCATCAGCACCCTACACTCTCATACAAAGCTCAAGTTTATCCTTTTAAAAAATTATTCACTCCAAGTTAAATATAGCAATATAAGGATTAAAGGGGGTCTAACTCCTAATAGAAACCAGCATCCCCAATAGGTCCAAACTTACAAGGGAAAAAAGGTTCCTCTAAGATGTTCAGAATAAATATGAACACGTACAATCGTTTACACACATCATGCAACTAAATCATATCAGTCAAACGAAATAGTCAATATCAAAAAAAAAAAATCGATTGCCCAAATAAGTGAGCCAGAAGCACAATTACATTTTAAAACTACCGGGGTCATTTATCGTATCAAACCCAATCCACTGCCAAAGCTCCCAGTGGCAAGGTTGTGCTTTCAAGGTTGTTGTCAGGGAGGTCACGTGAGACATGGGCTCCTGCTTTCCCCAGACAATGCTTACCCGCTCCAGCGGCGCCAGCTGAGGCGCAGGCTTTTTTCCTTGTTGATGTTCAGCACCCACACTACACTGCATTTGCGCTACCGCTTGCAGAAAGCTACCCGAGTCACGGCATCGCTTTGCAGTAACATGTGAATCGCGCTGCCTTCACTCGATTATCACTGCTCACAAACTCTCTTCTACTAAATCAAAAGACCACAGGTGCATAAGTATCACGATGACGTTTCCCGTTGCCCTTAACTCACCGTTGAGATGATAGACGCCTTGCGCCAACCTTGCCTTTTCGCCACCCCCTCCGACCAACATGCCTTCATCGCCAAAGTCAGTCACCCAGGAGGAGCCTGAGCCTGTTTCTGCAGGCGTCGCCGAGCCCTCTGCCCAGAACGACGACCAGAAGAACCAAGATGCCCAGGAAGCTATCGCCAACTCTGACGACACTGCCGAATCCAGGCCCGAGCCCGAGTCACCAGAAAAGGCACCCGCTGCCGCTGATGGTCCACCCCTTCCCAACGAGCCTGTCCCAGAAGGGCCACCATTGCCAGAAGAGCCGACTCCTGATGGACCCCCGTTACCGAAGGAGCCTGTGCCCGAGCCCGCTGATGATGGATGGGACTGTCAATGGGACCCTCAAAATCAAGCCTGGTACTTCGCGAATCGCTTCACTGGAAAGACACAGTGGGATAATCCGCGAATCTTGACCGACAGCTCGGCTGCAGCTTCCAGTTCTAAGGCGGCTGCTCCTCAGCCCCCCACATCCGAAACACCTGCGGCCGGAGGTTATAATCCTGCTATTCATGGCGATTATGACCCGAATGCTTGGTATGCGCAGGGCAACAATGATGGAGAAGCCGAACCATCTTCCAACGTCGATGCCCACGACCCGTACAACGTCACAGCTTCGTTCAACCGCTTCACCGGTCAGTTTCAAACTGAAGACATGGGTCCTGGTCGCCACTCTGATGATGCCAAATCACGACGCCAAATGAATGCTTTCTTTGACGTCGATGCTGCTGCAAACGCCCACGACGGTCGCAGTCTGAAGGCCGAGCGCGCCGGCAAGAAACCCTCCAAGTCCGAGGTTAAGGCCTTTAAGGAGAAGCGGCGTGCACGCAAGGAGGAGAAGCGCCGCGCTTGGCTGCGGGACTAGACAACTTCTACGGCAATGATGAGTAGAAACATATTATGGTTTCATTTTTTGGTTTGGGTTTTGGAGAGGCCACCATCACTAGGCGGCGGCGGCGTTTGACGGGGGATCACGGTAGGTAACACGGCGTGTATTTTATGTGGGAACGGGTGCCACAAGGGCGGAAGTTGAGAATCGCTTTTCCTTGATTTCTATCCTTTCTTTTTCTCTCTTTTTTTGCGTATATGAGATACCAGGCCATAGGTGGCGGACCTTGGAGACTCGCAGTCTCGCCTTGTATACGGACCACCAGTTAGAGGTTCCGAAACCAAAAAACAATTATATACTTTATCCATACCCAATGAAATGCCCTGAGCTACACTGTATATGCCTTTCCGTCTTTTTTCCAAACCTAGTCTTCCTCCTCGTCATCTTCGAGTTCCATGTTCAAGTGGACACTCTCATCGTCGTCGTCATCATCATCGTCACCCTCTGTTTCAGGAGCCTTGGAGGTTGACGCTGCTGGTGCACTGATTGGCGAGGGGGACTTGTCGAGGACTTGTCGCTTAGTAGGGGCAAGATCTGACCCCTCGTGTTTTCGCTTGGGTGGGGATGCCACTCTGTGTCGAGGCTCGTCATCATCTGCTGGGGCGGATTTGCTTGTGCCAAAGGGATTGCTTTGAATTGGCAGCGCCTTTTCGACTTGCGGTGCTCCAGAGAGCGCCCCTGACTTGAAGACGTCTTCTGATTGCCCAGAGCTGCTGGGCTTGTCTGCAACCTCTGAATCACCCATCTCCTCATCCTCGTCTTCCTCCTCCTCGTGATCTACGGGAAGCTCCTCCAGCGGTACTTCGTTATTGGCCAGGGTTTGGCCGCTGGCTCGGAGATTGGATCGTAGAATCTCTAGGCCTTGATCGTCGGGGAATTGCTGGGTCAGGTGGGGCAGAATGCTGGGGTAGACCCGACCGCGCTGGTCCTTGTATGGATTCAGGACGCTTGCTAGCATGGCGTCACGGTTGGATGTAAGGACGGCAGTCTGATCGACGAGGCCTCGCAGGGAGGGCTTGAGGTGTCGTTGGGGCAGGTGAGATGGGATGATAGCAAGGAGGCTAGCTGCCGTGGTCTTGTGATCCGGGTCCAAAGAAAAGGATTCTGCGACAGCGCTGGCCTGGGGCTTGAGAAAGAGGTCGGCGTTGGCGGCGATGCTGTTCTTCTTGGGGTCTGTGGCAGAAGCTGTTGACTTCTCGGGCTTGAGGTGGCCGGCATCCTGCTGGAGATCTCTGCAGCAAGCACCAAGTAGGGGGTCAAGCATATCCACGGATGGCTTCGACAAGGTCGGGCCAGCCAGCTTGAGAATCTCCTCCAACAGAGAGTAACCAGTCATTCGGATGGCGGGGAGGTTGATACCCGATTTGAAGACGCGGACGAGATGGTCCAAAAGCTCGGGCACCTGTGCCACAGAGTTCTCCTGAAGCCTCAGGATGAGAACTTGTAAAAGATGAAGCCCGGCAATATGAATGTCGGGGATGACGCTCCAGAGTTCCTCCTTCTCTTCCCTTTCGATGGCGGCGTTCGTTTGGAGAGCTCGGTCCCAGGACTGAGTTTTGGGAGATAGCCTTGCGATTAGAAACACACGTGAAGCAGCATCTACAATAGCACCAGTAGGTATCACGACGGGCGCCTTTGTTGGGTATCGTAAACAGTCAGACAGATACTGGAACAAACCGATCAAGCGATCAGCACCGGCCTGGACACCTGACCAGGCAGGCAGTTCATCTGAAGACGAGCCACCGCCATTTGGCTCTCCATCAAGGTCAACTTTGGATCGAGTATAACCGTTGGAGCCCTCCCAAGATTCCTCGACGGCCCTCAAGATTTGATCGGCGGTGGCGTGAAATTCCTTGAGGAGACTGCCGACCAACTTGGCCCACTCATCACTGCCTCCAGACTTGGCTGCAACGTGGTGGAGAGAGATGACGAGACGTCGTGAGGCCCGTGTCAAACTGCTGGGGACGACAACTTCATCTGTTTGAGTAGGTGCGAGGTATGGCCGGGTAGCGGTTCTAAGCTGAGAACTCAACGGGCGGAATGTCGTTGGGTAGAGGGGAACCAGAGTGGAAAAGGCGTCGCATATGGTTTCAACGACTGACAAAGGTGTCTTCAGCGCATTTCCAGATGGTGACTGCTTGATGAGAGCTATGCAAGATGTGATGAAAGCGGGTAGCGTCTGGGTAGCAATCTCTCGAGCAAGAGTCTGGTAAGGGTGGACCAGCATGTAAATCCTTGCGAGAGTGACCACGGCCAGTTCTTTGGAGGCCATAGGATCGGCTTTCTGGAGTGTTGTTAGTATCCTATGTGAGGCATAATAAGAATCGAGTAAAAAATAACATACCTGGACAACAGATAGCAATCCGCGAACCCAAGGCTCAGATCCTCGCAGAACTTCCCAACCTCCGACATCCACCATGGCCTTGATGAGACCGATGGCGGCGAACCTGGCCTCGCGACTGCGCCCATTCAAAAGAGTGGTTACGCTGGCCTTTAGCTTGTGAACCAACTGAGAGGCCTCGGAAGACTTGTCCTTGGTCTTTTGTTCCTGGGGAACCGACAAGGGCTCTTTGCAGTGCAAGACATGGTTGATGAGAGAGGGCAGGGCGTGAGGGAGCTGAGTTGGCGGGAGGGATGTGAGCTTGCGGCAAAGGACTCGCAGGTCCGGGGGCAGAGTGTTAGACATTAGACCGAGCGACAATGAGAAATCGTATTGGTGATTTCAAGGCCGCAATCGCGATATCAAATTCTTGGTGTAGTGAAGCAAAGTTGTCGCTGTCACGTGCAATTGAGCAGCGATCGAGCCACTGTGCGATTGCTGAGGGGTGCAATTTCGATTTCAATGAATCAGAAACAGGAGGGCGACACCAATGAACCCGTTGATGAGGTTGGAAATAACTGCGAACGGCTGCTTGCACAACCCTGTGTTGCGCTTCGTTCGTCTCTCTGTCTTGGATAACTTTTTTTTTTTCGGTCTTCACTATGCCGTATACAACCCCACTAGGTACCGAGCGACAAAAAAAAAAGCGGACGGGGTGAGCCCCTGGAGACGGGGGATATCGTGGCTGGCGACAGGGCCCTGATTGGCCCCTAGCGTGGCGGTCGGCCCAGCACCATCTATTATGATGTGGCCTATACGCCGAGTAATGGGCGCCAGAGGGCCCTTAGCTCATTACGTACCAACCATCGTAATTAGGTCCTCGTCAGGTACGACAGCAGCCGCATGCATCGTACATCATACATGCAAACCACCCGCCCAACGGAACCAGCTTGCTCTCTGCATCCACGGCAGTCTCCTTTCTCCCTGTGAATCGCCTGCGCTGGGAGAGCCGCAAGGAGATCCCCAACGCCTATCTGCACGCAACTGTCGTTTGCTTCTGAGCTATGCACTGGGCGCTATCTGACTGCTAAGCCGGACAGTCTCCTGAAGTGGTCGAATCATGAGTGTAAGACAGCAACAGCATCACGAAGTCCTCCCCCCATCGCTAACCGCCATTGCTTCGGCCTCCAGCACAAAGCGGCCCAGTATATCAGTCAGCTCGACCATGCCCGCTGCGATGGCAACTGGGATGCCGTCCCCGAGCTGGTCCGCAAAGTCCGCAAGCATGCTCCCGACAGGTCATGTACGATGATGCCCCTAGCCCCACGATGCCATCTCCCACATGCACGAGTCACCTAAGCTGACCAGACGACATCCAGGCCTTGCCTTAACAGCTGAATCCGAATGCGCCATCACGAAGACGACCAATGCCGCCTCCTCAGGCTCCGACGGCCGACCCCAAACAGCTCGACCGCCCACCGCCATTGCGACCCCTGATATCGACGCTGCCGGTCAGCTCCCCAAGCTCCTTGAAGCCATCGACCAAGAACGAAGCCACTTGGGCGATAAATTCCAAGCACAGGTCTGCGTCGGTTGGTTACACTGGGTTCTGGGAGAGTATGACCTTTGCGCTGTTCAGCTGCCCGAAATCCCTACGCCACCAGACGAGCAAGTCAACCCCGCCGACAAGAGCGCCGAATGGACCACTGTCTGTGCTCTCAAAGCGGTCTACCTCAAGGCTAATTGCCTCGCGCGCAGCGGCGAGCTGAAACAGGCTCTGGCCGCATTCCAATCCGGACTGCCCTCCCTCGGGCGTATCTGGGTTGATCAAAGCATCGGAAGACAGCTGCGCTACTGGGCGGAGCTCTTTCTGACCGAGTTCTGTATGCTTTCCAGCCAAGCAATTCAGGACAATGAGGTCTCACTCTCAGATACGGACTCCTTGGCCTGCTTCCGTTCATGGGCCAAATTTTGGGATACATTGGGCACCCCCATTAACGGTGGTTTTGGGTTCAAGGGTTCGGTCCCGAGGCGAAGAATCTGGGACGAATACTACCTGGCTCTTTCACAAATTCTCGAGTTTGACCTGTCCTTCCCGACGGGATATGTGACGGCCTCTACCGGAAGTGACCTCTCGTCCCGTGGTCAACTCAAGGTAGAGTTGAAGCATGTCGAGGCCACTTATCAAGCTCTCCTTGTCAGCGAGACCAGCTTTCCTCGAGCTGATGAAGAGCGCCAAGAGGTTGAGAACTTCGTTCATCAGGTGGCCAAAAACTGGGCCGTTCTTTGCGGACGAGGATGGAAGGAGCAAGATCTCGGCCAAGGTGGTCGAAATAGCCTGAGCCGTGGTGTTCTTGACACGCTCTATAGCGCGGCTACCAAGACCTACCATTCAACTTCGATCCTTCGATACCTCTTTATTGTCCATCTTTCGGTCGCCGAGTTTGAACTTGCCTTCAAGTCCTTCGATTCGTACATGGAAATCGTCAAGAAAGGCAAGGCCCGTGTTGACAAAACGGGTCACCTGGAGCCAAGCCTCGACGACGATGCCACAGTGCTTGAAACGGTTGCGCAGTGCATAATTGCTCTTTGCCGATACGGACAACGCCCCGCTGCGGAAAAGGCACGCCAGCTTGGAGGAGAGCTGGAGGACTGGCTGGCTAAGCTGCCTCAGCACCATGGTTCCCCTGAATCTGCCACCCCCGTGATTGCAGAGGGCTCGAGTTTGATCCACCCCCCTGTACCCCCTCACATCATTGCCCAGGCATGGCAAGCCATCGGGTTGGCACATGCTCACTGGTCAAGAATCACCTATGAAGCGTCCTCCCGGACTGAGATCCAGACAAAAGCTATCCGATGTCTGCGCCGATCTCTAGCAGCCGAATTTGGACGTTCAAAGGATACCAGGAGTTTTTACGCGCTTGGTCTGCTGCTAGCTGAACGAAGAGAGTTGACGGCTGCCATTGAGGTGGTTAAGTCGGCTTTGACTGTTTCCAAAGATCGGGATGAGCACTACAACCTGATCCACGGCCCCTACTGGCAGGAACGTTCTCTGATCCCAGTATGGCATCTATTGGCATTGCTCCTGAGCGCTAGGCAAGATTATGTAATGGCTTCGAGGGCATGCGAGGGAGCGTTGGAGCAGTTCAAGAACCCTTCCGTGCTTTTTGGAAAGTCGGACCAGACCTTTAGGAGCGAGCATTTAAAGGAGGCGGAAGCCAAATCAAAATCAACCGCTGATTCTCGAGGGTTGGTGGATGACATGGATGACGCAGAAAAAGAGAGTATTCTGGAGGTAAAGATGACACAGCTAGCTTTGATCGAGCTGCTCGAAGGACCCGAAGTCGCAGTTAATGCTAGCTTTGAGCTGCTGACACTATTCTCACGACTGTTCGGCAACGTTGCATCGCAATCGACGCTGCACCCACCTAAGGCAGTCGAGCCTCCGAAGACATCTGGAACGCTCAGGAGCATTAAGGGGAGTATCTTTGGTCACCACGACAGATCGAGGCCACCTACGAGGCAGGTGTATGGCAACACAGCTAGCGGTGGATCAACAATGCTCACTGCCCGTCCCGCAACTGCACTGACTGCCAGGAGCTCTGCACCAACAATTCAAGTCACTGGTGAGAATGGACCTACCGCAGACTCAGCAAGGCCCAGAACTTCTGCATCCTCCGTCCCTCGGAAGCCTAGGAGCAACAGTTTGAGAAGGCGGGAGAGAAGCAAAAGTCGGGCAAGGACATCAAGCATTGGGTCCGTATCGAATAACCCCTCGGTTGTCGATGGTGAAGTCTTCTTCCCTGTTAGTGGTGATGAGCCTGAGCAGGTCGACATGTTTACCTTCTCAAGCAAGCGCCAATCATCAGCGTCAAGAGCCTCGTCTTTTTCCAGACCCCGACCCCTTTCGCATTTGTCGCACCTCTTTTCCTCCAGGTCCACAGGACTGTCTGAGGAGGAAAACCCCTTGACGGCTTCCACGAATCTACTGCCCCTTATCCAATTTCCCAAGGATAAAGAGAGGGTGCAGAGAGTGACAATTCTTGTCAGGCTTTGGCTGATGATCGCTGGTTTCTACCGACGTGCAGGCATGCACGAGGACTGCAAGGGCGCCATCACGGAGGCACAGCGACTGGTCCAAAGCCTCGAGTCGGATGCGGGTAGAGATCCTTCAGGCTCGGGAAGTTTGAAGGCAGCTAGCTGGGCCGAGCACAAGAGCGTGGAGGATCTTTGGAGTGATCTATGGTCCGAGGTAAGATTTATTCTTTGTACGGTTTAATGTGAACATGGCTAACTTGTGCTGTAGCTGGGAGAACTGGCGCTCGCCAAGCACGCGCCCTATGCTGCTCGATCTGACTTCGAGAACGCCTTGACACACGCGCCCAACCATCCCGGCGCTATCATCGGACTTTCCAATATCCTGCTGGACGTTTACGCAGAGAAGCTTTTGCCGCCTCCTTCGATCCCACCGCTAGGGGACATTGTGCCGGCAACGACAAGCAATGGTTCAAAGCCCAGCCCCCACCCCCGATCGGCCCTCCCTTCCAAGCCCTTAGGCCTTGGCGCTTCCAAACCGAAAGACGGGTCCAAGACCGGATCTTCGTCCCCGCTCGGTGATGGAGAGCTTCCAGACGCCTACAAGGCTGACCGACTGCCTCTTGTTGATCGTCTAGCCGCTCGCGACCGAGCTTACGGCTTGCTCTCGACTCTTACCAAGCTAGGCTCCAGCTGGAATAACTCGGAAGCCTGGTTCGCTCTCGGACGTGCCTATGAAGAAAGCGGCCAGCCAGACAAGGCCAAGGAGGTCCTCTGGTGGTGTGTCGAGCTGGAGGAGGGCACTGGTGTGCGTGACTGGCGCTGTCTCACTGGAGGTGGCTACATTTTGTAGTCGACTCTTGATTTTTTTATTTAAGTGGCGGAGAAACTTATAATAGGAGAAGGGTAATTGTTAGTTAATAGGTGGGATCTGGGAGTATGGAACGCAATTGTATCGCGTTGTCTTCTATTCCGTGTAATTCATGGTTACCGTCCCATGCTGGCGACGTTTTAGATACCTTGGTTTGAGCCAGCATGCGTTATTCAAGACTCATCTAGACTAAAAGTAAATGCGATTCTTTTCGAACATTCGGTACGGTTTTGGGTAAACGGTTTGTTGTGAAGCGAGAAATCGATGGCGAAGCCTGCACAACTGCGAGAAGTTGCTCATGCATGATGATACAAAGAAAAGTTGCGAAGATGATAGAACCCAAAACACAGATTGACGCATACACATTACAATCCACCGGCAAGACTAGCTGATCGATGGTGTCGGATTCAGGCCAAAGGGGAAAAAGAGAAATGTCCAAAAGGCAGAAAGTTTCGACATACAACTAATTTTTCAAGGAGGAATGGAAGCCGGGCACTGCATCCTTATTTTCCATCCAGCCAATACAGTAATAAGATAAAAGTCCGACATAACCACAGCGTCTGAAATTCTACATGATACTGAAGATGAGATCAAATGAGGTAAGTATTGTTAGAATCAGCATCCAAGACCCGAAAGTTCTTGCCTTCTCTGGTTCCAGCTTAGCAATCTCCGAAAGCTGGGAAGGCAGTGGTCCGGGTCGGTGACTCCTGCAAATCTTTCAGAGTTGAATACTGTCGGAGATTACAAAAGCCCGCTATGTAGAAGTATCTATGGGCAGTTCATTTGCTCCCACTTTTCCATCTACCCAACCATTCAACAGTCACTTACCAAATACATGCCCTTGTATTACAGCCACCATGGTTCATTTGCAGACCCCAGCCACTATGGCCAACAACAACAACGCAGGCAAAATCGACGTCGCCAAGTCTGTCAAGGACAACCTTGATTGGTTCGAATGCTACATCGACCCATCCCTCTTTTCCAACTCTGCTGTCGCAACCAACGATGTCGCTACCTCTGCTACTGCTGCCATTTCACCGAAAACTATCGCCAAGCGCTCGTATATTACTCCTCCTCATTCGGTTTCTCCCCCGGCTTCTGCTTCTCTTCCTGTTTCTACTTCCGCTCCTGGTGCCACCACTCCTGCTCTTCCCTCTGCTCCTGATGCCCCCGGTGCCCCTCTTCTAACTGCTCCTCCTCTAACTGCTCCTGCTCCTCCTCCCGCTCCTTCCTCTACCCTCACTACCGGCCCCAACAACAAGCGTCAGAAGCGGCAGGAGCAAGCCCAACCGATTCCACGCAACAAGAACCAAAAAATGCCAGGCTATGAGAAAGTCACCCCTTCCACGATGCCACGCCCCCTGCGACGCCCTGGCCCAAGCCTAAGTGGCCTCAGAGCGGCGAATCAGACCCTGACTGGATTCATTGGTGCGAAATATAGCGGCAATATCAACAGCCAGAGCGGCGGCACCAATGTCAAAACAACTGCCAGCAACTTCCACCAGACCTACTTTCCAATTCGTGATCCTACGAAAGTTATTCAGCAACCTGGTCATCAAAATCACCACCACCATTGCTACTGCCATCACACGTGCACCCGAGACGTTTCACCATCCGTCATAGTCGCTGCTCAAGACGAGATTAATGACCTCAAAACCAAGATTGAAAAGCTAGAGAAAGTGGTCTATGAGCTCTCCGCGAAGGTGGATTCTTCGCAAAAACAGCCAGCTTCAGTTGTTTAATTGGTTTTTGTTTGTCTGCGTTTACGGGTGAGAGTGGCCGGGTTACCTAGCTATCATTGATTATTATTTTCTTAGCAAAGGGGGGTAAAGACAGGCAGGCATGGGAATGAAAAGCACACACATTAAACATAAACAAATGTTGCCACTCTCTAAGTGAAGTATAATATATTTAAAAAGTCTCCTCTCCGCTTATTCAATTTCATCTCATGTATGTCGTAACGGGAACCAAATTGATGGTAGAATGAGTTTGTATTTCCATCTATCCACATCCTTGGGAGCATCCCCCCCCTCCTAACTCAACTCTCGACCACCAGACGAACAGGCCGCCAATGGCCGGGAATATTGTAGTAAAAAAAATGACAAAGAAGATTGGTTCTTTTAGCTCTAATTGTTCTGTCCTCCAACTCCCTAATATGCGCCGCGAGGCTTCCGAACATCCCCCCCCGCTGCCTCGTTCTCGTATAACCTTCTGGTTCTAACACTCGCAGACACTTTTTTTTATCTACTGCCGGCTCTTCAGCAAACCCTGGAGGTAGGATGCAAAGGCCTTTTTGTCTGTTGATGTGAGGGATCGCAAAAAGCTGTCGCTATCGATTCCCATGTTGGGGAATAGCCCGTTATGGAGCTGCTGGATGAATACCTCTCCCGTTTTGGTGTAGATGATCTGCTCCAGAGCCGCAATCTCGGTCAAAATCTGCTTCGTCTGGGCATCCTGCGCTGGTCGGAAGTTGGGGTTCTTCATAACCTCCCAGCAGGTCGAGTGGAATCGATCAATCATGAACTGATCAAAGCCGGGAATGGCCGGGTTGGGAGCACCAGTTGGGGGTGATGGGTTCTGGGAAATGGTCGCAACGTCAGGACCACCCCAAATGGTAGAGATTCGGGTCATGATGGTGAATGCCAGTCGGCTTGGGCCAATATTACCCTCCAAGAGCTTTGCGAGCTCGACAATGGAGGAGATCATGGGCTCAAAGAATCCTTGGTTGGACTCGCTGATAAGAACGCCCTCAAGTCCGTTGTTGAGGATAATCTGAATAAAGGAAAGATATTCCCTCCTCAGCTCGGCTAGTTGTATCTCGTCATCAGTTCCGGCAATGGGCTCTGTGAGGCCGCCAAAGATGCGTTGGAGGAGTGGTGTTAGAAGCATGTTGAGAACATCGTAGATTTCTGACTTGAATCCAAACACTACTTGATCCAACAACCTCAAAAACATGGCCATCTCGTCCTTGGACGAGCTCTGCGACAAGAGGCCTTCAATCCACTGGGGGAGTTGGGGCAAAACGGCAGAGCCGAGGACGCCGAGAAGCTTGGAGAAGGCAGACCTACAGGCTGTTCGAACTTCGGACGACGAGTTGAGCTGGTTCAAGGCAATCAGAATGGCCTCGGCAGCCCGCGAAAATTCGTCCGAAACGGCCTTGTCGGGTGGCCCATGTGCGTTGTTGGTGGCAGCACCAGGAGTCCAGTCCGAGAATCCGTGAGCAAGTGTTCCCAGTGCCATAACAATGTGGTGAATCTGGAGGGTGGCTTGAGCATCACCAGCCTTGGCTCGTGGAAGATGGGCCTCCATATCAGCGAATAGGGGATCCATGACGGAGCGGGCGTAAAGCGCCTGCTTGTCGGGGGGAGTGGACTGAGTGGAAGAAATGCACCCAATAGCTTCGAACAGGTATAGCTGGCTGGTGAACAGTGCATCCGCAGAATGGTCAGATTCATCCGAAGACATGTCATCGTCAGCGTCTTCTCCCGGAACCTCTGCCTTAATAGGCAATAGATCACCAATGGATTGGATGACGGTTTCAGTGACATTTCCAACCTGGGAGCGGAGCTGCTTGATAAACCGGTGGAAAAGGTACCAAGACCGGGTCTTGATACGAACATGGTCATGGTGGACCAGTCGGACAAAGTTCTCCAAGACCTGGGGGATGTATTGCTGGTTGGTCTCGAAAACAACACAGTAACGGACGCAGATCTCCATGTACTGGAGCAGGATGGCGGGGTGGGAGAATGAGGCAATACCTATGGGCAAAGTTAGCGGATTACTTACTTTCCGGTGAATGTCACAAACCTGATTCAACCATTTTTCGCATCATGACCACCAATCTCTCCGAAGCCTCGCTAGAGGGCTGGTTCTTGGCACCCAGACCCTGGTTGGGCAGCGCAAGCTCACCAAACAAATACATTTCAAAGAGGGCAAGGTCTAGATCTCGCCAGTCCATCTGCGAGCCTTGTTGATCAAGGTTCTGGAAGGTAGTGGCCACTAAGTTGCTAAGCATGTCCATGTACAGGGGCTGGTTGATGGCGGCAATGGTCTTTTGAAGGTTCTGCAGCTTTCGGCGAAGATCCTGGAACTCGGCTTCGTCGGTCTGCTCATCTTCTCCGCCCCACGTCGAGGTCTCATCGTATCGCATCTTTCGGATGATGGCATCAAGGATTGGCGCAAGCATGTTACCATATTCTTCTGGGAGCTGGGTAATTTTACGAAGGAAAGTGAGCAGATCCGTGAGGGCAGGGATGACGCTTGAGCAGATTTCATCGTATTCGTCAGAGAAGAAGCGCAGGAGGAAAGGAAGGAAGCCATTGAGATGCTGGTTGGCCCTAGCCCTCGTATCATCACTGATTTGGTTGTCTTCGAGGGCCCGAACAATGTCGGAGATGACGGTATTAACGAGTTTGGCAACAGCCTCGGCCAGATCGGTGTCGTAACGAGAGGAGCCCTTGAACTCACTCAAGGGCGGGCTAGCAACTAACTGACTGACAATCTCTTGCAGATTGAGGAAGGAAATCATCTCCATTTTGTCCCCTGACCGCATCTTCTTGCCACAAATCTCGGTCAAAGTGTCGATGGCGGTATCGCGGACCTTGTCCTCGCCACCTGAGCCATTGACCCGTCCCACAACCGGCAGCAGAAGGTTGAGCATGTCTTGGCTGATGACCAGGGAGATGTCCATCCAACTAACCCACTTGCCCAGGACCTTGAGAACGAGCTCGACAACCGCGTCGTTGCTATTGTATCGGGTGAGGACCTGCTTCCAGGCCTCGGAAACCTTGTTCATATCCTGATCACGAAGTTGATCCTTGAGCTCGGTGTTGCGCTTGGTATCGCTGCTCTGCCGTGACAGGAGCATGTCGGCGATCTCATCGTGGATAGATCCGAGGATTCGAAGATAGAATATGACGCCCGAAACGTTTTCGACGTTGTTTGGGATGCCGGCCAGCTCCAGGAAGTCATCGAGAAAGCTCTGCCAGCCGTTTTGGTAAAGAAACACGAAGAGGTAGGTCAGAGTCTGGGTGAGCTTGTTCTGGAGGTGGGTCGGGTCGGAGGCTTGCTGAGCATCAGGGCCGTAGGTTTGGCGGCAGTACTGGAGCAGCGTGTCCTTGAGGAAAGCTAGGCTGGCTTGGTCGAGACCTTGTGTGTGGACGGCGTAGTTGACTACCTCAAGGCAGACGAGACGCACCACGTCGGAGGTGCGCGGCGTTCGCGCGAAGAGCGTGGTGCAGGCTTGCCATCCTTGGGGGTCGGTTCGGAGTTGGTTGAGGTATTCGTAGGCTTGTTCTTTGAGGGACTGGTCGGAGGCGGGATTCGACAGAATCTCGACGGCGTTTTCTACCTAAGCGACAAAACAACAAAGGATCAGCATTGAATAACTTCCCCCCTGGCATCCCGACACTGCGGCGTTGGGTGCTGGACGTTGGGCCGATGCAACATGGGCGTGACCCAGACCGACGTCAAAAAATGGCGGGGCACGAGACAGGCGTCATGACCCATGGAACCACACGACAGCAGCCCAAAGACGGGGGACAAAGACAGCAAAAACACTCACCTGAACCTCCATGTTCTAACGGCTCGAGGCGGGGGGGTATCGGGGAGGGAAAGACGGCTATGTAGAGCGTGCGAGGCTGCTATAATTCTGGCAGCGGTGGATACGAACTATCCAGCATAGTTATAAGTTGGGGGAGGGCGAGGCGGCGGACAAGGCTACCGAGGGGTCATGCCTGGGTCGGGTGCCGGTCTGGGGAGTCGGGGAGGCGCAGAGGCAGTTTCACAGCAGAGGGCGAGGGGGACGAAGCAAGCAGACGGCCGGCTGGAGGCTGGCTGGAGGCGGAGATGCAGGCCCGGGAGGCGTATATTTTTTGTGAGAACTGCGTTTTTATCGGAGGGTGCTATTTCTAAAAGTCGGTGCGGTGCAGTCTTGTGCCAATGTGGATGTGGGGTAGCCACAACACACACACAAAGCCAGCACCTGGAGCTGAGCGGATCATTCTCGGACAAACCTTGAGCCCACGGCCTTGGGTCCAGAAGCCCCAGGGATTGGCCCCAACTCCAGATGCTGGGGCGAGTGAGGCTTGAATTCCGCCACTTTTGCACTTCCCCAGCCGCATTCATCACCTTGCATATTTCCTACACGTAGCCGCGCTTTTGCTCATAACCAGGCCCGCCTAGCATGGCTAGCTCCAAATGTTGAATTATCCATCGTCCCATGTCGCTGTGACACATGGTTCAGTTTCAAGCCTCCAAGAAAGTCTGTTCATCATGTCTCTACAATTGAGTTAGTTACCAACAGTTTCACCCTCTCTCCCAATGAACGTACCCAAACTTGTTCCTAATTTTAACCAAAGAACAATAACTGGTTCACATGTCGTCACTGCGAATCGTCAGCACTGTGACATCATTGTCTCATATCATTCCAACCAACCCCCCAATAGCCGTTTAGGGTAACACACGGAAATCGAGAAGAATCTTCTACTTCCCCACAAACCGCATCATTTTATTCCCGACTTATTTACTTGCTTATCGCAAAGCCATCTAATCGCTCTATGTAACCCAGACACACGGTGGTTGATAGCTGTCTGACTTGTCACTTGGCACATAGGACAAAGACAAGCCACTACCCTAAAGCTGGCCAAGTGACCCGCTGTAACAAGCAAAGATTATGTTTATAGAATTCTATTTGAGATATCTATTGAAATAAACTAAAATATCTCCACCAAGAAAGATGAAAGTTTAAGGGTATATCAATGTGCGGCTAGAACCTTGGCATCTTAGTTTTGTTGTGTGATCGTCCCGTTAACAAACATCGGACCAAACAGAGAGTGATTTTGAAACATCAAAAAAATAAACGCATGTTGTCAAATGAAGAAGACGCCAAAGACAGTTTATTTTACCAATACTACTTCGCTCCCGAGAGTAAAAGTGAATGGTCATTGGAAAATTTGTATAATCTGTTTTTGAACAAAATACAGTTTTCAAGAAAGCAACATCATGGTCTAAGACGGAGGTTGCGTGAGAATACTACAAAGTTGAAACAGGTCACACCCGTAAAGAAAATCCATTGACTCTTCGTCTATGTATATGGTTTTTGGAACATGTTCATTTCGATGCAAAATATTTCGGGCTTGGCATGGAAATGGTGCTATTACACATTCTTACCAGTTGCATCACACAGGGGCATATGATCAATTTCCAGTGTATGGTGACATCGAGATGTATCTGGTCCGCCTAATTTGAAAGTGAATCGGGGCTTGTCTTAGTGACGGACCCTCGATGGCGAGTCAACACCCTGGCGACGCCATCATCACTCGGCTATTCTCGTCTACGACCGTTTTTTTTTCTCTTGAGCGGGGGACGGGCTATTAGCCGTTGGTATGGGATGATGTGCGTATATGTAGTACCTTGTGACAGACTGGGACAGACACCTGGGGTATCATGCCGCCTTGAGATTGCAAGGTGTTGGCTGACGTGGTTCGCTTGTTCGAAGTTGTATTATTTGCGATCCGCGGAACGGTGGGAGCATGGGAGGTCGTCGATTCGTGACTCGGAAAGACGGTCAGTTGTTGGCGATTCATCTCGGCCCAATCAGAAACGAAACGCATTTAGTTTCAGGAAGACATTATTTGCATACTCCAAAGAGTTGGAATTCTTCCATGGTCGAGATATGATTGATACAGCTATTCCATGGAATCAACGTAGTAAAGATGTAAATACGATCATGCATCCGAGAATCGACGGTGGTGTAATCTCGAACGCCGATGTGATTCATATACAGCGTTGAAGTCCGCTGATAATCGTCAAAATTGCAATGACCTCGTTAAAATGCCTAGGGCGCCTAAATTTGTTTAGTTGTAACATTACTCGGCCGTAATGTGCGCTTGAGTGATTGTCTTGTAACAAGTTGAAACTCGAGAGGTCCAAGCAGACACGGCAACACCGACCGCAGTGTGTTTGTAGGAAGATGGTTTCCTGACGATCGGGCGAAAAGAAAAAAAAAAAGCCACCGGTTATCGAAGCAAGGGACGGACGGAATGACGAGCTTCCTCACCTGGGTTATTGCGGTGTGATGGATGGACCCTCATCGTAGTCTTTGGCGACGATCTGTCTGGGATTGTCGCAGTAGACTGCGGCGCCATTATCTACCAACTGGGGAATCACTCTAGTCGTCATGCTCATTTCCCGCCCCTCAATTTCTTCCCCAGCTCAGTCACTTCCGCCAGAAATAGCAAAGACAAGCTTTATGGCCTCCTCACTTTCTTCTCCTTTTACGGGGATTGAATGGGGGTATTGAGATGGAAAATGAGACAGTCCATTAAGGCCCTTGTTGGCGTTGCTGCTTGAATTTTTAGCACCGACGGCACAACACAGACATGACAGGGCTCTAGGCGTTGCCACTTTGAAGCAGGGCCGATCGTCAGGAGAAAAAAAGCCAGCCACTGCCGGCTTGGGCACGACGTGGCGCTCCAGGGGTGATCTCGGGTTCCTGAATCAGTAATGGGTCGGCAAGGATAGGTGTTGGGTGTGGGCTCTCCGGTCTGTTTTTGGTTAGAGAAAAGTGATTCCATGTATGTACATATGTACATAGCACAGCAAATGCGAGTAGTGTTGCAACCCGTCGCATCACAAACGAGCCGACTGGCAAAAGAAACATTCTGGTCAAACAATGTGTGGGTGCTGGGCGAGGCACACTGCCAATCGGCGAGCCAAGGCGGCAATGATGCAATGCAGGGCGAAAGTGCCAGAAACAATATTCCTTGGGGCCACGCGGTCGTGTTGACGTGAGTCGGGCCAAATTGTGGCTCTCGCCTTGTTTCAAGAAAGACCTCGACGTCATGGGTATTTGGATCAGCAGAAAATCCCAATGGTGTGACGAGCCTGCGAGGATGGCGGGAATAAGCACCCCCAAAAGCGACTCAGATTGGCCACTGCCAAGTGCCGTTGGTAACGGGACTGGGTTACCCTTGCAGCCACAGACTTTCTTCCAGACCCGTCACCGCCTCTCAACTCGGCCCATTATCAAGCCTATCAAAAATGGATAATGGTGGACATGAATGGTATTGCTGAATGTATCTGTAGATTGTGTTGCTGGGGGTAATGATTTCGGAAGGTGGGCTAGCGGAATTGCATCCGAAAATTGTCATGAACAAGCATACAAGCATATTCGAGCCTTATTTCGGTTCACTTTAGGCTGTTTAACAGTATTGGTGGAATCCGGAGAGAGATGCCGACGGATATAGCCCAAAATCTGCGACCGGGCTACAGGTGCATCCATGGAGGGAGGGATGGTCTCCCCAGGCCTTATTTTCGATAGGCGCGGCGCTTTCGGTCTCGCCTTGCGTCTTGCTTCTTGCAGCTTACTTGCTTTTCATCTGAATGCTTTTTGTTTTTGTAAATATTTCCCGATGGTTTAGCCGAGCAGTTTAGCTGCCCCAGTCAGCATCAACGGTGCCAAGAAAGCTTTTGAGTTTGAGACGAAGCGGAATAAAGGACTGAAGGGTACTGGCGCACATCGGAGGCATGGTTCCTCTGAAGCTCGGCTGGGTTAGCGGCGGATTGAGATGGATCATGGGGGATGCCCATCCGCATCTGGTTCCTGCATTAGGGAAAGGGGGCATAAGACCAGGGCGGCTGCACCGACTCCATCAACTGGCAGCGGTACTCCAGCAGATGCGCTGTTTTGCAACCTTGTGCTGGGCGACTGGTCTCTGCACAGAGGCCTCTGGGTGTGGGGAAGCCATGCCTCACATTAATGAATTGGCGGGTGAGGTGGATGAAACGGCCACTATTCATTGGTGCTCTCGCCTGGACGGGGGGAAATTGTTCAGCCTGTTCCATGAAGACGGCTCTGCCTTGTCGCCACCATCAACTTAACTGGCACATGCGAAAGTACCCAGGGATCATGGAGCTGCCAACACCAGATGCGAGTCAGATGAAGGATGCCCCGAATAGAGGAGGCACAATATGAATCAGTACTACCAGGACCTGCCGTTTTCACCAGAGGCCTCGGACACTGTCTCTTGTTTACAAGCACCAAATCTAAAATCGAATCATGAAAAGCCACCATGTGGCTGTCGGGAAACGTGCAAGGCGAGTCAAGATGGTTTGGAGTGGGAGGGATGTGCCTGAACCACGAAGAAATTGTGCAATTTGTAGCGCACACGTGCACAGCGATGCACAAAATTACGCCCCATCAAGATGGCAGGAGGCAACGGGCCACGCAGGGCCAAGGTCAATACCCAATCGGAAAAGATAGTCGCTTGCAACTCTGGGCGCCGGCTCCGAGCGCTTCTGACCTCAGCGATCAACATACACAGCCCTCCGATCGGTGGATCAGCGCGCGACAGGACGCCTAGGTTAGCAGCTGCAGTAACTACGACAGCGCATAACGCAGCCGGAGGCAACTCGGAGGGAACCCAGAGAGCGCGGCAAAGAGCTTTGAAGCCGGACCGGGCGGATCCTCATGCAGTCTCCCCCCTTCCCCTTGGCCGCACGATGCTCTCTCCGCGTCATGAATTTTGACGTTAGCTTGGCGGTGCAAGCCATCTCGAGATACCGAAAGTCGGCCAGGCCGCTGACTGTCCAAGTCAAGCCTCCCGAGATTGGCGCCCCCTGTCCATCACCAACCCGCCCTAAACAGTGGCGTCTGTAGCAGATCGACAGTGCGGACGACAGGTGAGCCACTTTGGACCACCGAGATGAAGAAGGCTCCAAGGCACAGCACATGAATGGTCCACCACACGTTCCACAAGCGCCCACCCGCAACACCCACACGTCCACAGCGCACCACACACGGCGCCTCGCTGCCTCTGGCCGTCGCCGCTGAAGGAACTACTCTCGAATGGCCTAGTTAACGGAGACGCCAGCGTCTGACAAGCACCGACAAGCCACACCCAATGACAAGTAAGAAAAGCCGGTACCTTATTGTTAGGACCTTTTGAAGTCTAGATCCTGGTTCATTGTCGGGCGGCGGGCCACCAACGGCGGCATCTCTTGCCCAGGTCCGGGCTTCCCACCCATGCTTCTGTCCATGATCCATGGCCCGTGGTTCAGGTACCATGTTGACCTTCGAAGCGGCCTTTGGAGCGGGTCATGATGTTCCCCACCCTCCATCGTGGGCCCGCGACATGGCTCGGCCGTCCCAGCTTGCCATGCTTGTCCAAGTCATTTGCCAGGGTCACACTCCTATCATTCATCCCAACCTTCACTAGACCCCTGGATCGAGGAGTTGAGGTACGTAATTTCCCTCGAGAAGTTCTGTAGGCGATGAACATGGCTATTAAAATGCGACATCCTCCACGTCTTCTCGACTTTTTTCCTTCCTTCCTCACCAGCCTTCCAGACAACTTTAAGCTGCTTGCTTCTCAACTCGCCTCTTGACTTCGGTCGTCCATTCTTTCAGAATAACAAAAATCTCATTAAGCTCCTTCAGCTTATCCATTCTTTCTAAACCACACCTTTAAACAACCCCTCTTCAACCATTCAAAATGCGTTTCACCGTTGCTGCCGCTATCCTGGCCACTGGCGCCATGGCCGCCTACGTTCCTCCCGTTGAGGTTTCCACCGACTTCGAGACCAAGCTGGTTACCATCACCTCTTGCGGTCCTGAGGTCACCAACTGCCCCGCCCGCAGCAGCAGCACTCCCTACTCTGCTCCCGCTGTTGAGACCACCTCCGAGGCTCTCCCCGTGACCACCTCCGCTCCTCTCACCACCAGCACCATCTACGCTACCAAGGTCCACACCATCACCTCTTGCGGTGCTGAGGTTACCAACTGCCCTGCCCGCAGCACTGTTGTCTCTACCGAGACCATTGCCATCTCCACCACCATCTGCCCCGTTGCTGAGGAGTCTGAGACCACCAAGACCCCCGTCCAGACTGGTGGCGAGAACTCCCCCGTCAAGCCTTCCTCCGTTGTTCCCGTTGTCCCCGTCTACACCCACAGCGTTCCCTCCAACGGCACCTACGGTGGCGGTTCCAGCTCCGGCCACGGCTCTTCCGCCGTTCCCCAGCCCCCCACCACCCCCTCTCCCATCACTGAGGAGCAGTGCGTTCCTTCCTCCTCCGTCACTGCCATCACCAAGAGCTACACCACCGTCTACACCTCGGTTGAGTACTCCACCATCCAGATCCCCTGCTCTGAGACTGCTGTTGTCCCCCCTGCTGTCTCCACCCCCGTTGGCGGTGGCCAGAACAGCGGCAACAACAACACGTGAGTATCTTCGAAATCCATCTGTTATATAACATTGATAACTAATAATTCAACAGTGTCCCTGCTACCACCCCCACTGGCTCCTACTCTCCTCCCCAGGTCACTGGTGCTGCTGGCGCCGTCACTGGCTCTGCCTTCTTCGCCGCTGCTGCCGGTCTCGCCGCTCTTGTCCTTGCTTAAATAAATTTCTCTTTCAACTAGATTGGTTGAAGCCTGCAGGCTACGGCATTTCATGACGGGCATCAATGTCTAGTTGCCATGTATCCAGTTTTTCTAGACATTTGAATACTACAGCATTGATGGCAACGATTCTTTTGTACCTAATCTTCTAATTGTATTAGGGCAATTCAGGTGTGGCATGTGTCAATTGATGTTGGCAGGCCATGGTTTGGTTGCCTGGTTGCAACGCAGACAAGCGCTTTTTACCATTTATCAAAACCTGGCGTTCAGTTAGTGAATGAATGATAGTTACTCTTTTTTACAACCTTTTGAAAGTTTCGGTTTCGCTTGTGATTGTGTGCATACGTCTAATCTAGTTCCGCCGCCAAGCATTTCTTGCTCAACCGGCCCTGGCAAAATCCGGGGTTGGAAACGGCGCCGCCTCTCCTCGTCCGCCGTTCGTCATTTCGCGAGCCCACAAGTGGGCAAGTCACCCGTGGCCTGCCGCCACGATGCCCCCCCATACACATTGACGACAGAAGACCCTTGTCGGATAGGAAATTGGCCTCTGCGGCGCTGCATCTGGATGATTGGACAGCGCCAAGGGCATACAATGGGGAGCATGGGCCCCCCTGGGCCAGACGAAACGGGGCTGCACCTCTGCGCTACAGCCTGATTGGGAAGGAAGGGGTTAGGCGGATGACGAGTTCTCGACTTTGCCGCCGCAAACCAACAAACGGCATGTGGGAGATTGGGATGTGATGATGGGATGGGAAGCTTTTTTTCGTGCCCTCTCTTGCTTGAGTTGGGTCTAGCGGCGATTGCTGTTTGATGAAGGGCGGCAACGAACGCGGGGGAATGGATGGGTGGGTGACTTTTGTTAATTGCGATTTACATAGCTTATCGAACCAGCCAGCCTCGTCCATCGCCCAGAGAGATCACGTTCGCCTAATCAATCACACCATGTGGCTTTGTTTTTACCCGCCCTCCCTCTCTCTCTTCGCTTCCTCCCCCACGTCCGTGTGTTCCTGGCAAACGGCGTTAGAGAGAGTTTGCTAGCTCATCGTCTGTCTCGTGCGAATTTCTCCGGTGTGCTCCTCGCAATTTTACCTCCCCTCAAAGATCCCAATCGAGTGCGTATCTAAGGGGAGGTGGTGGTGGTGGTGCTCTTACACCCGCGTACAGGCGCATATGCGGATGCGTGTGTGGGGTTACGCAATACGGCGGCGGTGCTCTGGGAGCATGCGATTGTCGCATAATGCGCTTTGTGTAATAGACGCACGACACATACGTACATACACGTACTCGCACATACACACCACCCCTTTTTTTATGCCCTTCCTTCTTCCCGTTGCACCCGGCTCAAACTCAGACTTTGTTTGACTATCTCGTGCCACGCCTCAATCCATCCGTGGGGGGAGGCAATTCGTAGCGGGTATGCCATGTAGATCGGGCGCTTCCTAGCCCGAGGAATAACCATGCAGAAGAAGATGGGGGGGGAAACAAGTTGGGGGAAGCCGGATATTCGGGTTCGGGGTTTGCTTGCGTAAGTTTGCTTCTCCAAGATGAGGTGGATATGGTTTCAACTCTATCCCACGGACATACTCCACGTGCCGAGTGGGTATTACCACTCCGATGCGACGATGGCTGTGTGTCTGTTTGTGGTGTTAGACAATGCCGAAAACCGCGAGGGAGGGGATGCGTTGTTACGAGCGTGCGCGGCCCTCGTGTTCTTCTGAAGAGGCTCGCGGTATCAGCTCAACTCCTCTTCAAGTGCAACGATACAATACGAGCACCAGTCAGGTTAATGTTTGATGGGTTCGTATGTCTATGATGAAACGAGATGAGAATAAAGTGCCATCTTGATCGTCAGCTACTAACGCGTCAGCATATGAGGCAAGAATTCGCATATAAGTTGGAGCTTGAAGGGTGGCGAGGAGGGTATATGTCATCGTCGATACGTTATGGAAGCGTTTGAGTATTGCAGGGGACATGAACTCCTAAAGCCTGCTTGGATAATTCTTCGTCATCGGGTTTAAGATGTTACTTCTCAATCTTTTATTCATTAGTCTACTCCTCGTGGAATGGTAGTACCTGCAGCATCTGTAATGATTAGTCTGGTGGTTTGGGTTGCGGCTCTTCCCGGTCTTGGTGAAACAGTTAAATTGTTTCGATTCTCGGCGCTCGTGTTGCAACAAAAATACGAGGCCAAGAGAAACGTACTGTGTATTTGCTGCCATCCTAATATACTATGACCGACTCTGTTAGCTGAAGAAAGAACGAGGGGCTGGGTCTCTTACCGCTGTGAATTTGATTGTTCGTCTGAGGATGTAAGTGGAATCACTACTGATAATTTTTTATATATTATTAGTATGCAGACTATATATCAGTGAGCTTTGTACAGATTTTTGTTCAAGTAAATGAGATGAATGATGTTCAATTATATTGATCCATCAAGTGTGTTTTGGGTTCTTTTTGCTAGATGATGTCGGTCGTCATTAGAAGGTTTGCAATCTGGGTCGGCATCTGCTTCGTGGCAATTAACTTACGACGTCATTGGTAAGCTAAAGTAAATAAAGCAAGGAAAGAAAAAAGACAGTCTAAGAATAGTTCTTGTCAATAAGAAAAAAATCCAAAAAAGAAAGTCAGTCGACGTGGGCCTGATTTGAACAGACGCCTCCGAAGAGATATGATTTCTAGTCATACGCATTAGACCACTCTGCCACCACGCCTTGCTTATGATTAGTCAGTTAATAATTTGCTACATATTTATTGACTCTGGGGTGGGATTGATTACGTAAGACACTGTCCGTTCTTGGACGGAGTTGGTAACCAGGAACTCGGCGACTATAAATTAGCATCTTGGCAAGGCCTTTTTATATCTTCCTAATTTTCCTTTCTGAGTATTCGTCCTACCTGTGGAAACCTGCTTATGCGCATGATGGATTCCCTGCAGGAGTCAGCAATGAACCCAAACTTTGACCTCAATTCTTGGCGGAGGTGAAGCGCGTGACGCCGAAGTTGCCAAACTAATCCCTTGGTTCTTTTTACGTCTCTGCAGGCTCTCTGTAATGTCAATTACTGCCTATGTGTTCTGGTAAGCTTGCAACTTGGGGGGCTTTCCCGGCAAAACCTTTGCCGTTTAGGTTCACCATTCTGAGAGTCAGGTCTGTGCATGACCAGTTCGTCGGCCGCCCACGTGGTGGCAACGGCATATAATGTAAAAAAAAAAAAAAAAATAGCACGAAGGAAAAGAAAGAAGTAAACGGTTGCTGACGAATAGAAGGCATGGGTGCTCCGTGATCCGTGCTAAAGTTGAGTTTCTTGGCCGGTCTGCGTCTGTGGTCTTGACTAGTTGGCTGTCCGTCTTGTGCCAAGGAGATAATTGCCAAGCTCCGTGAGGCGATGAATAGTCCATTACATGGGATTTGAAGGATCTATATCTAGTTTAGATCGAGTCTACTGTCACCGCAAAGTTTCTGTCTCCGTAGAAGGGGAGCGTAACTGTGCGTGACTGGCGGAGAGACAATTCTCGCGGGGCTAATGCGACGGACCATGGTGTGGCTGACCCCAACTACGGCAGAGAGAATGCCAAGCAAGGGGATGTGCCGACGGAGGCGGAGTGGCGATACCGCAGGAGCGGACACGGACACGGAGTTGGGGGGAGAGGGACTTGGGTTGTCGATGCGGGGACGGGCGAGGCGCAGGCTAGGCCCGTACGCACATGGACTTCTGTGGTTCATCCAGGGCCGTGTAGGGCACGCTATTTCAATTTCTCACGCCCTCGCCCACAAATAATGTCTGATTTGAATACACGTGAGATGTTAAATGGCGGGGGAAAACACCCGATTTGGCCATGGCTAAAGTTGCTGAGGGGAGGCTATATTCGTATATTGTCTCCAACATGAACATGGAGCTACGTGAGTGGCTATTCGAGTAAATTTTCGGATGAGGTGGCATCCCAGCTGAGGCATATTTTATGGGGTCATGACAATGTATCCATACGAAAAATGTCCGAGGGTGTTTGCGATATCAAGGTGTTTAGGTGTAACCAAAGAACCCTTTTTGGATACAGGCATGGCATTATGGCGGTGAGCGACAACCACGAGCGGCAGCAAGACAAAAGATCAAACTACACAGCTTGCGTAATGCAAACAAGTCCATGATGTCGTCGATTCCCTTAGTGACGAGCTAAGTCGTCGATTGCATCGAGTCTGGCTCTCTTGAGACGTTGCACAGGCAGTAAAGGCTTTCAGAGTTTTTCATTTTTAGCTTGGTGGGGCTAGATTAAAGTGATGCAAAGGATCGAGGACGTTGCTGAGGACGCGTGTTTGCGATGCAGAAGTGATTGCGGATTAGTAAATCGAGAAAGAAACAGCGACTTACATCAACGCCCGACAGCGTGAGAGGGCGGGGTGATTGGCTGGGCTGGCGGTGTCAGTGCTCCATAGGGCCGGGATTGGCACTGTTGGATCTTCAGATTGTCCCGTTCCCGAAAGACAAAAAGACAGAATTAAAGACAAAAGTGGGGCGCGGTTGGCGCTAAAGCTCGCACTCGTTCTTCCTAGCATAAGCCTCTCTTTTTTGCGAGCCTGAGTGCGCAGCCACACACAGGGACCACGCAACTGGCACACAATGACGCTTGTCAGCCTAGCAAGGCCCCTCTTTAATCTCTGATGCAACCCATCTGGGACCTTGGAGTCGGTATAGCCCTGGCGCAAATCTCGCACTCTCTTGTGCAGCGGTATCCGATAGGCGGGCCGCCAGATTGACAAGGGCTCCAGCTGAGCTTTGAGACGCAGCCCTGGAATGCTGGAGGAGGTATGTGTGTGCACCGCCAACAGGAACCATGGTAATTCATGCCGATCAAAGAGGCGGATGTGATTATTGTTACCATCCACGATGACATGGACAACCGAAAAAAAAAAAGGTGTTGTTGTCCTTCGCCCAAAACGGGAATCAAGGTGCGCCAAGGAGTCACAGTGCTTCCACGAGGGCTTATGCTCCACGCCCGCAAGAGCAGCCCTACCTATGGAGCAGAGGCACGAGCTTAGGCGGTACGATACGTGGATCTTGTTAGTGACCCACTCGGCCCTCCGCGGACACTGGCCTCGCTCTTTTTTCGAGGAGCGATTTGTGCGAGCGGCATTGCTGCTGTTCGCTACGTCGCGAGTACCCCACCACCGTGCTTGGCCTGCATCCTTCCGCCTGGGCGTGTTGGAGCCGCGCACGCACACGGACTTGGGCATCTGGGTGACGGAGATGAGCTTAAGCTTGACGGTGATGCTGGCGAGTGCTCGTCTCTTTTTCTTTTTCTTTTTCTTTTTGGTAGTTTCCGAAACCCGTACCTGAACATAGATCGTTATCCACCAAAATATCTCTATCTTTGGGATGGCCCGATGGCGCAACAAGCATCCTAATTCAGTCCGTGTTCTGTAACAACTCATTCTGCAGTAATACCCGCTCGAGAAATAAAACCAATATGGTAAAGCAGGAAGGGTCTTTCGTCGCTTTGCTGTGTGCTGAGTGTCCCCCCCGGAAGCAGCAATCCATTCGACAAGATTCCGCCGTAGCGCCTCCGCTGACGGGCGGAGCCCCCACTAGCCTCTCTCAAGGGAAAGCATGCTGACAGGCGCGGGTCGCGCTAATGCATCCCTGCCGATTCGTGGTTGCGAGTTTGCGAGTCCGAGCAGGCCGCAGCGTCAAGTCCGACCAAACTGGGCACCGCCGTCTAAGTGCTGCGCACCCGTTCATGGTCGGAATCCACTCAGACGTAGACGCAGCAATTTTCAGCCCAGCACTGAATGCCGTGTTTTCGCATACCTTGGCATCCTTTTCCATTGCTTATATCAAGGCCGTCTACTTCCCACCATGGAGTTTGAAATATCCTCATCACCACCACTCCAGCAACAACAGCAACAACAACAACAACAACAACAACACTCTTACACACACTCTCCTCTGGTCACTCACTATTCGACTAACAAGCCTCTCCATCGACTTGATAGCAGGCTTTTAAGCTTAATTGCTTTCTCACCTCCCATCGGTTGACACTAGATCCTCAACAACACCGCCAAAATGTCAACCACCACCACTTACACAGTAATGCCCACCAACGCCTTTGGCGCTGACTCGCCCTGCAACCTCGACAACTGCGACATCGAGTGGAGCATTTACACCTACCGACCTTCGCTTGGTGCCAATGTCGCCTTCATCGCTCTCTTTGGTTTGCTTGGCCTCATCCACCTCATCATCGGTGTCCGGTGGAAGGCCTGGGGTTTCATGTTTGGCATGGTTGCCGGTTGTCTCTGCGAGGTCATCGGCTATGCTGGTCGTGTCCTGATGTGGGACAACCCATTCTCATTCAACGCCTTCATGATCCAAATTGGTAGGTCTCCAATCATCCCAACGCTTCACTCGCAACCGCTAACGGTATCCTTCTAGTCTGCCTGACCATCGCTCCCGTCTTCTACACTGCATCCATCTACGTCACTCTCTCCAAGACCATCGTCTTCTTTGCCCCTGAGCTCTCCCGATTCAAGCCTCAGCTCTTCTACTGGATCTTCATCCCCTTTGACATCGTCTGCCTCATCCTCCAGGCTGCCGGTGGTGCTCTGTCTACCAGCGACGACAGCAGCGACATCGGTGTCGATATCTCCATGGCTGGTCTGATTCTCCAGGTCATCGTCCTCGCCGCCTTCATTGCTGCCTTCACCGACTACATGATCCGATACTGGCGCTCTGGCCAGGGCGCTGCTTTCGGCTGGCGCCTCAACACCTTCTTCCTTGGTCTCACTACCTCCATCCTCCTCATCCTCGCCCGATGCATCTTCCGTGTTGTTGAGCTCAAGGACGGCTACGATGGTGACCTCATCAAGCACGAGGTCCCCTTCATTGTTCTCGAGGGTGTCATCATTGTCCTCGCTGCCCTTGCTCTGTGCTTCGGCCACCCCGGTCTCGTCTTCAACCGCGGCCTCGAGCGAACTGACCGCGAGAAGGCCGTCGGCAGCCTCTCCGACAGCAACTAAGCAATGCTTTTGCTCACGAATGCGGTGATTCGACTCCAATAGGCGCGCGACTCGGAATCTTCTGGACTCCCCCCCTTTTTTTCCAAGGGGAAGAAAAATTGGAACGAAACACTTTCTTTTGTCCTAAGCGATACGAATGAATACCATCTCTTATATCTCTCTGCTTTATTTTGTTTTGGCTTTACTTTGTGCATAGATGGGCGGGTCTTCGGGCTCTTTGGAACGAGAAACAGGATAATATAGGACAGATATCCACGGCGGCTAAACCTGGCCAAGGTAGTTTTGCATTTACAAGCATAGAAGCTTAGAAGTTGAGCATCAAGTTATATATTTAAATCAGAAATCACAGTTGTTCAGAAGTTTCAGTTTTCGGAATTGATTGTGACTGGCGTGATCGTGCTCAACACTGTAATCATCAATCGTCAATCATCAATCAGCTTCCAAAAAAATGGAGTTAATGTTGTAGCAAGAACCAATGGGACACTTGAAAACGGAGACAAACCAATCCTTTCACCTCTTCGACACCTTGCCAGACGTGGCAGCAGACCGTTCGTCGCCACCATGGCGAGCGATGCAAGGCCGCTAATTGGCAAGCTGTGTTCCACAATGAGTGAACACTACAGGCGTTGCTGAGTTAATGGTGAAGCAGAGTTAGTTGATTAAAACAAGCACGTAATTATTACATTTACATCACATCTTCTAGTTTAATATCATGTTTCGCCTCTCTTATTTAATGACATCCGCCAGAGACTCCGAGTCAGTTGTCCTCGTGCTCGGGCCCGTACAACCCCACAGGTCATGATGGGGTACGTACAAGCGGGGCTAGAGAGCTCAAACCTCCGTCATCAACCAACCAACCACATGACTTCAAATCGTCAACACCAAGCTTCGTCTGCCGCCTTCGTCTGTCCCGCTTCCTCCTCCCGCATTCCCCCTCCCCTCAATGCTCTCTTCCTCCCGTCTTGCACCGAGGATTCTTCGCAACTCTAGGGCCGCAATCGCAGCAACATCAACGTCTCTTCGTCCAGTACCCCGCCTTATCGCTTCCTTCTCGACATCTTCTCCCATCATGGCCCCTCCCCAGGAAGCTCTCGACTTCATCGACTTTGTCAACGCATCTCCCACTCGTATGTCCCCGCAGCCTCCATTTTACAATGCCGATCCACCTCTAACCCGTTTCTCTAGCTTATCACGCTGTTCGATCCGCCGTTGAACGATTCGAAAAGGCCGGCTTCCAGCCCATCTACGAGCGAGACTCCTGGGCCTCCACCCTCCGCCCCGGCGGCAAATACTACCTTACTCGCAATGCATCGACCATTGTAGCCTTCACCATTGGACGCAAGTGGCGCCCCGGAAACCCGGTGGCCATCGTTGGTGCCCACACTGACTCTCCCTGCCTGAGGCTCAAGCCTGTTTCCAAGAAGTCCAACGTCGGCTTCCTTCAGGTCGGCGTCGAGACTTATGGTGGAGGTATCTGGACCTCGTGGTTTGACCGTGATCTCAGTATCGCTGGTCGAGTCTTGGTTAAGGAGGGAGACAAGTTTGTCCAGAAGCTGATCAAGGTCGATAAGCCCTTGCTGCGAATCCCAACCCTTGCTATCCACCTCCACCGAAAGAGCAACTTCGACCCCAACAACGAGACGGAGCTGTTCCCCATTGCTGGTCTTGTGTCAGCTGAACTTAACAAGGGAAATGAGGGCGAGGAGAAGGACAAGAAGGATGAGAAGGAGGGCAAGGAGGAGGAAGAGGACTTCAAGCCTCTCAAGGCCATGACTGAGCGACACCACCCCCCTGTTCTCGGCCTTATTGCCTCCGAGGCTGGCGTTGAGGTCTCTGATGTAGTCGATTTTGAGCTGGTCCTCTATGACACTCAGAAGTCGTGCATTGGCGGCATCAGCGACGAGTTCATCTTCTCTCCCCGCCTCGATAACCTTGGCATGACCTACTGCTCCGTCGAGGGTCTCATCGCCTCGGTTAAGGACGACGCATCCCTCCAGAATGACAACACCATCCGACTGACGGTTTGTTTCGATCATGAAGAGATTGGCTCCACCTCAGCTCAGGGTGCCAACTCCAACCTCCTGCCCGCTGTTCTCCGCCGTCTTTCCGTACTGCCAGGTAACCGTGATGCCGCTAGTGATGGTAGCTACGAGGCAATTCACCACGACGGCGAGGATGCTACTGCTTACGAGCAGACGCTTTCACGATCATTCCTTGTCTCGGCCGACATGGCCCACTCTGTTCACCCCAACTACGCCGGCAAGTATGAGGCGTCGCACCAGCCTGCCATGAATGGCGGTACCGTCATCAAAATCAATGCCAACCAGCGCTACGCCACCAACTCGCCCGGTATTGTGCTCCTGCAGGAGTGTGCTCGCACCGCTGGTGTTCCTCTTCAGCTTTTCGTCGTCCGCAACGACTCGCCCTGCGGCAGCACCATTGGTCCCCACCTGGCTGCCCAGCTTGGCATGCGCACCCTCGATCTTGGCAACCCGCAGCTGAGCATGCACAGTATCCGTGAGACTGGCGGTACCGAGGATGTCGGATACGGAATTCGCCTGTTCAAGGAGTTCTTCGAGCAGTACGGAACTCTTGAGCCCAAGATCCTGATTGACTAAAGAGCAGGGAGCAACGTGCATGTACGGAACGGAGTTGAGGTGAGCGGGAGCCAATTGGGGTTTTAGGTGGGGGACAGCGATTAGAGAGAGATGAGCATGAAGTGATGAGCCATGTTTTGTTATGACACTGGCTATGTTGGCAAGAACAATGTCCCTTGCATGTACAAGGGAGCCAGAAACAAGTTGATGAAATCGACAATTGATCAAGAACCTGACCCATGATGCCACTGAATGTGACCTGACTCTATCCTGTCTCAAACCCTACAAAAGTGACCGAGTAACGCCTTGCGGTCCCCTTTGAGACCGTTCACCCACACAAAAATCCAACGCCTAATATAACATGGACAAAAAAAAGCAAAAACATGACCAAAATTTCCTCCTCGCCCTTGCATGGCATGGACTGCCATCCTGATATGATTGTTATATATACAAGTCGTTGACACAGCCTTCATCCCAAAAGAAGTTCTCCACCTCCATTACTTATTTTTTTTTTTGTTACACTTGTTTTTCTTTTTTTTTTCTTTTTCTCTTTGGGTATCATCAACTTAGGTCTTCTTGAGACAGACTTGGCAGACCACTCCCCGCGTCACCACTTAACGCGGTACAATCAGCTTGTGGCTCTGACACGTCAGCAGGTGGGGGAGCATCGTCGGCGGGGTCGACTTCGGCAACAGTGGCATCGTCGTCTTCCTCCTCTTCCTCTTCTGCTGAGGTCTGCTGCTGTAGCTCAGGATCCGTCTCCGTGCGGTCCTCAGACCGTTCCTCGGGTTGGGATTGGGGTGCGTCTTCCGTGGATGATGACGAAGAGGCGCCTGGGCTCTGAACGCGGACGACGCGAGGGCTAGTCCGGGGCATTGGGCGGGGTTGGAGGTCGGCGAGGGGAACTGCGGTCTGGCCTGTACGGACCTTGTAGTTGGCGAGGCCGAGACGGAGGCGGAGGATCTCTACTTTCTGGTGTAGCTTGTTAGCACATTGGATTCGGTCGGTGTGGTGGCCAAGGCCTAATGCAGCCTCGGGACGGGTAGTGACATTGACGTACTTCTCTTGCTTGTTCCCGTGTTAATGCGCGGGGACGGGTGACTCTGGCCTGTTCCAGAGCTGCGGCTGCAATGGGAGCAATGGCCTCGGGTTCGGTGGCAGCTGTGGCCCATGAGGCGTCATTGGCAGACGTGTCGAACAGAGAACTAGACTCTGGGCTGTGACTTCTTGAAAACGCGTCCTGTGAGGCGAGTTAGCATCAGTGAGCCTGCAATTGATTAAATTGGTGCATTGTGTGGAAGCATCCCTCCTTGGGTCAAGTGTGGGAAAGCTTCAATCATGCACGTTAAAGTGTCCCACGTACCTCGTCACGTCCCAGACACGCCTTCTTGCCAGAAGGGCTCGTGTCGCCCTCCACCTCAAATAATCGCTTTCTCGCCTCGATGGCAAGCTTCACCGGGCTCCCAAGGCCCTCTCCTGAAGGCTTCGCATCCTTGAAGAGCTTCTTGGGGGATGCCAGCGCGTTGGCGTTCAGCGGGGCGAGGGCGCGTCGCTTAGATGGTGAGCACGTCTCCATTGTGAATGATGTGCGGATGCAAGGGAGAAGAGGAAGGCGAGGGGAGCAGAGGAGTTAAAGAGACAGCCAAAAAGTCAAATGCCCGCAGACCAGGAGTGGTGCTAGAGAGAAGAAACTCGCGGGGTTGAGCAGTTCGTGTTGTACGTGTTTAATGCCGGGGACGACACGATCATTAAAGGTCAGGTATTGGGGGGGCCCTGTTGGTGGGTGGAGGTTTTGAGACGCACTGATAAGATAAGAGACGTGACGGGAGCGCTACTGTACGTGTTTAAACACCACCCAGCCAGGCATTTCTCTGTGACAACCGGGGACGAGCAAGAAAATAAAGCAACACCAAAATAAACAAATTCTTGGTCAATACATCGCGGTGCTATAATTGCGACCATGGTGAAATAGCATGAGCGCATGCGCGCACCAGCTCTAGATGCCCGCACACCATCATGCGAAGCTGGCTGCGTGCATGCAGCAGCGCAGCTGTGTGTTCCTTGGACTCGACCTACGCTAGCTTGGATTCTCGCGCGGGCTGCCGCTCTCTCTACTGTGCCTAGCTTGGGCTTGCTGCGCGAAAAGACGAAGAAGAAAAAAAAAAAGCCCATGCCACTGCTGCAGTACCACCCACCCGCCACCGAAAACACGGTTGTCGCGCCTCTGATTATCGCCCGACCCCAGCCCCCGGTTCCCTGGCCCCCTCCACGTCACGTCACTCCCGCAACTGTAGACAAGAATGCAAGCTATTTACTTTCTTCCTGTTGCGGGCTAGCTCTGCTTATCAAAAAGGCGCTAGCCTGGGAACAGACTAGCCAGCCGCGTCTCGTTTGTGTGGGGAAGGATCCTGTCACAGACGGATGCAGGAACGGGGGGAGGGGGACGGGACCCTTTCCCTTCACCCCGAGTCTAGCCCGCCTTGGCCCAGACCTGACTGAGTCCAGCAACGGCTTTGAAACCTTTGTCCAGTCCTCCCGCTTCACCCAAGCACACATCTCAAACGTCACCCGAGCCAGCCTGGTGCTCCAGCCGCATCGTCACCAGAAACCAATCAACATCACTCGTGCACCATCAACTCTTGGTAGCAAAACGCTGGGTATCATTTGCTCCTTGCCTCTGTCCGAGGCAAAGACTTGTAAGGCTTTCCCCGCCCCCCAAACAAACTACAAACAGCACAAGGGCATCTAGAAATAAATATAGACAAATGTCAAAAAAGTCAACGCTCCAAACCATCAAACATCAAAACACGCAGTATTGACGACTTTTAGTCCGTCATCCAGGCCGACCTCGGCTTCTCAGTCGGCAAACTCCAAAACCAGAACAACCAAATCTCGCAGCCCCAATACCCTCCTCGTGCGGCTGGCTCTGAACCTCAATATCGTCTGTATTTGGGTGCCTGAAACCCCGTCTCTCCTTTTTCCCCATTTTCCTGTTCCCTTCCCAATGACCATCCAAAGATCCCTCTTTTGTCCCATAAAGTAAACCCTGTGCAGAAACATCATGCTCAAAAAAACAATGATTCATGTCATCACCTTGGGGGTATATATATCCGGGACACCTTCGACCTCTCCCCATTACCGGTCCCGTGGCATTGTTGCCAAACAAACTCCAGTCATGTCCTTCCGTTGTGTGCTTTCGCGCGGTTGATCATGTTTCCATCGAGTAAAAGCTCGTGTCGAGCTGGAAAGGCTTAGTGAAATCAACGTTCACCTCATCCCAGTCAGGTGGTGGTCCAGTAGACTCGAGCAGTGAAGGGTCCAGGTCAATGTCAAACCCGTCCATCGAGCCCAGTGCGCCATCCAAGCTAGTGCTGTTCATGTTGACGAGGAGATCCGAGTCGAAAGGCTGCCAGTTAGCGTCGATCTCGAGGCTGACACCTTCAGAGATATCGCTGTTCGGTTCGCTGGATCCACTATCCTTGCTCGATTCGGGTGTGTCATTTGGCGTCAATGATCGGTACACATTGATGTCGCTAATAACGTTTCGGTAGCCGTTATCCAAGCCTAGGTTGCTCATCAAGCTTTGAGGGTCAATTGTCGATGCGGCCCAAGGATCAGCCGTGGCCGGAGCCGTTTCTGTCGACTTGGCATCTGACGGCTTCGGTGTCGTCTCGCTCTTGATGATGACCTTTCCATCTTGGCCCTTGATCTGTCCCTTCGAGGCCAGATCAGTAGACGCAGGTGTAGCCGCCATGGTCGCAGGGGTCAGGCCCTGTTTCGAGTTGGTCATACCCATAGCCGGAGCGGATTCCTGCACCTTCTTCGGCGTGCCATCGGCCTCGAGTCCTAGAGCCAGAGCCAAGTTTTCTTGCATGAATTTCATGGGGTCCTCCTTCGGCTTGATGTGGTCTTCTTGGATGTGATGCTGAAGGGCTTGCTCAGTGGGGAACCCGATTGCAGTCATCTCACAATCAGCCTCCTTGCACACGAATACCGGCTTCTGAGGCACTTGGGGCTCCGATGCTCGTCTCATCTCAGGCGACGCCTTCTTGCTGATCTGTGGTGATGGCGTGGCACCCTGAGGTGTTTGTCCGGAAACCTTCTGCTTCTTGCGTGCCGGGGGAATCTGAAGATTCATATCCTTGATTTTGTTGCCATAGCTAGGGTTTCCGTGCGGGGATGAGGCTCCAAATTGGAATGGCGGCTGAGCAGTGGTGGGGGCCACGGGTGTCTGGGCCTTGGGAGTTGCTTTCTGGTTGGCCTTGTTCAGAGCTTGAGCGTTCTTCTCCAGGTTGGCAGCGTTCAGAGGAGCCGGCTGGGTGCCCTGGGCAAGCTGTGGTTGAGCCTGAGCCTGGGCTTGTGGCTGCTGTTGTTGTTGTTGTTGCTGCTGCTGCTGCTGCTGTGGCGGCTGCGCATTCTGAGGCTGTGGAGTAGCTTGCTGTTGGCTGTTCGACTTCATCATCATCTCCCGCATATACATGCTAGCGGCAAGGTCCTTGGCCATGCTCTCCAGCATCGCCCGGGCTTGGTCAATTTCGTTGGATCGGATGCTAAACATGTCCTTGAGCACGCTCATCTTCTCTCCATCCGCAAACTGCTTAATGATACGTAGTCGCTATAAAAATGTCAGTGAGTTGCAGGCGTGAAATCTATCCCGCTCGACTTACAGTTCTGAAAAACATTTTGGCGCGCCCGTCATCGCGGGTGATCGAGTACCACCTGCTCAAGCCCTTGCCAATCTTGCTCATATCCAGCACGATCCGCTGCAGCTTGTTGGCGGTCTCTCGGTGTTCATCAGGGCTCATGGGAATATCAATCAATGCTTCCTGTTGCGATTGACGCTGTGCTTCTTGACCAATAGCCTTGAGGCGGGCCAAATTTTCGGCGGGAGCCCCCACTTGGTTCGCGCCGCCAGCACCAGCAGCTCTGCTCATTTGCAGCTTGACAAACTGCTCATACTTGGCACGCTGCTCAGGTGTGAGCGATGCGATCTGCTGGGGCGTCAAGTTGGGAAGACTCTTCTGCATAGCTTGCGGCTGCTGGTTGGGTTGAGAGGGTGGTCGAGCTTGGGCAACGGCTTTGGAGATGTCCGCATCAGCGTTCTCATCGGTGCTGGGGCGCTTCAGGTTCTTAGCAGCAGGTGCTGGTGATGGGTTGGGTGGTTGAGCCCGATTGGCAGTCTGCGGTCTGGCATTTCGCATCTGTTCGGGAGTCGGTGTCGCATTCGGCTTCTGGACACCAGCCTGCATAGCATTGTTCTGACCCATCGAGTTGGTGGCTTGCATATTAGGGGGCTGAGGGGTTTGGTTTGGTTGGGCGGGTTGCGATGGCTGCTGTTGGATTTGCATTGTGGGCTGAGGAGCGGGCGCCTGGTTCTGTCCCACCTGCTGGCCCTGTCGAGCGGCGGCCTGGCCTCGCATCTGCTGCTGCTGGAGCCAGCTTTGTTTCTTCATCTGGACCACCATCATGCGAAGTTGTTCATCAGGCACATTTGCCAAGTTGGGCCGCTGGTTTCTAACATGCATAAGATCCTGGTGAGTGACCTGGAGCAGATGCTGTGGCATATTTGCCAACTGCCTGGCGATTGCTTGTTGCGCATTCGGTCCTTGGGGATTAGCACCCGCCATTCCCATACCCATATTCGCATTCTGGCCCTGCTGCGGCTGTTGCTGCTGCGACTGCTGCGGTTGCTGGTTAGGCTGAGCTTGAGGTTGCTGGGATTGTTGCTGCGCCTGCTGAAGCTGAGCTTGAGGCTGCATCTGTTGTTGGGGCTGCTGCCCTTGGGTCTGTTGCGGCATCATATTTCTCTTTTGCAGTAACAGCGAAAACTGCTTCTGCTGAATGGCTGCAAGTTGGTTGCGGACATGCTGAGCAACATTGTTCTGCCCAAGCCACATCTTCAAAGCTCCCCACTTCTTCACCTCTGGGGGAATTTGACCAAGTTGGTTGAGGACCTGGGGTGGCAAATCCATCGCATCCATCATAGCAACGGCCTGTGCATTCTGGGTTATCCGTGGCATCTGCATCTGTTGGCCTGCATTGCCTTGGGCACCAGGTTGCTGCATCCCCGCGCCAAGCTGTCCACCAATACCTGCATTCAGTTGGTTCAACTGGCCGGTCCTTTGGATCTGATTTGCGCCTTGGCCTCCGTTCATAGCCATCTGCTCGCGGCGGTGAGATTGCCATCGCTGCATGACTTCGTTGAGCTTCTCCGGAGGCATTCCACTGACCTGGCTTCGCTGCTCGGGGTTCAAACTCTGCAACATGCTCTGGAAGGCCTGGTTGTTGGGGCGCTGGCTGCCTTGGTTAAAGCGTTGGTCTCCAAATTGAACATTGCCCTGGCCCATGTTCTGGTTCCCCATAGGATTCATACTGTTGGGTGGTCGTGACACTGGTGTGTTTAGAGTATTCATCCCAGGGCTCTGAGATGGTGGCATATTGCCGTTCATGCCAGGTTGGTTCTGCATTTGCTTCATTTGAGCCTGTGCCTGTAGGGCCTGCGTTTGGTTCATCTTCATTTGTTGAAGGTTGATGCCCTGTTGCTGCTGTTGTGATGCCTGCTGCGATGCCTGCTGAGCCGGGCGGGCCTGATTAGGTCCCTGGTTAGATAGGTTTTGGCCCATCGGCTGAGGAGTCGGGTTTCGGTTTGGCCCGTTGCTTGCTGGAACGACGGTCTGGCCCGATTGTTGTGCCATAATACCATTCATTTGCTGATCCTTGATGCTCTCCATGTTAGGGGTGAACTGCGAAAAATCGTTGCTGTTCTGGGCACCGTTCATGACGCCGGGTTGCTGGCCCTGCTGTTGCTGTAGCTGAAGAGACTGCTGGCTTTGCTGCTGCTGCATCATTGCAGCCTGTGCATTACCATTCTGGGGGTTCATTCGACCCATGTTGGCCTTCAGAACCTGAAAAGCTTGGTTTTGGTAGAACCACAGAAGAGGGTCCTTGCCGTTCGCCTGGAACTCTGCCAGTTGTTGCGGAGGTAGTCTCTGCTGAAGCTGAAGTCGCGTGTTGGACTTCATCTGCTCTGTAGCGTTGCTCATCATGCGAGCTGCTAGCTCTGCAACTTTGCCCTTGTCTTGCTGTGACAATCGCGATAGGTCGTTAGGGAATCCTTGTTGGGCCCGGGCCTGGTTTCCGGGCATGCCCATCATTTGCTGGTTGGGGCCTATCCCACGGCCAGCCTGGTTTTGCATGCCCATACCCATTCCCATATTCATTCCCATGCCCATGCCCATGCCCATTTGCTGCTGTTGAGACATCTGTCCAGCTTGCATCGGATTTTGCATGCCCTGGAAACCTTGCTGGGGGCCTTGGCCCATGCCGCGACCCATTTGTGCCTGCATGTTCAACCTCGCTTGGGCTTGTGCCTGGGCTTGAGCCTGGGCCTGGGCGTTGATTTGGTTTTGAAGAGCGGGTTCGTTCTGTTGTCGCTTCTTGTAAAAGTCCATGATCTTGTTCGTCATCTCGGTGTCGTAAACTTCCTGTGAAAAGGTTAACATCGACTTCGCGTTGTGATGAGCCGATCGAGCGGGCGTCAGTTGAATGGTACCTTTGTTGGAGACTTGTGGAACACGTCTCTCTCGAAGCCGCAGCCAAACTCGGCGGCTTTCATAGAATCTACCCCATTCATGGCGAGGGCAATGTTGGAGATACTGGTTTTAGTCAGTTGGTTTGCCTCTAGTATTTGGGACAATCAAGTTTGGAGGTTTTGGCCACAGCGACGTGACGTGTAGAGCACGCGGGAGGGTTTGCTTACAGATTCATCGTCTTCCCCATGCGATCGCCGATAGGAACGTTGGCCTGCCAGCAGATACCGGTAAATGGCTGTGTGTGTTGAACGAGATTCTGGTAGACGATCTGTTGGAGTTGGTTGTTGGTGGGTTTGCGCATCTGCTGGGGCATCATTTGGCCGGCCCCAGCCATGTGCTGCATATTGGCCGCCATGGCCGCTGGAGGGATGTCGGGACGTGTCCCAGTCTAGAGCGTGGGTGACGGTCGACTTGTGAAGCCAGGTTGGATCAGGAGGGTCTGGAGGTGGTGGCGCGAGTGAGGGTGTGTTGTAGGATGAGTGTCGGGGGACACGGCGGCGGAAGGTCGATGTGAGAAATGATTGAACAAACAAGTTGTGGCGGGCCCGGAGACGTGCAGGCTACGCCTTTGAAAGCGAGGCAGGTGACGGTCGGGTGACTGCGAGGTGCCTAGAGTCGACTCCCAGGGCGGTCCATAAAAAGCCAGTCGGTTGTGCAACAAGGCGTCCAGACAAGGCAAGCACTGGAAGGCGAGGATGGGAGACGTCGCGTGGGACGAGCGACGACAGGGGATGAACAGTGTGGCCAAGGAGCAGATATGCTCAGTCGACGGTATTGGAAGGCAAAATGTGAGGCCAAAAGAGAGGTGCAAAAAGGTGAGAAGCCAAGGGGATGTGGCGATGAGGTGGCCGAAGTTGGGTATGAGCAGTGGATCGTGTAATATTAACGACGGCCCAGGTCGACAGCGATGGAGCGTTTCGAACAAGTCGAGCGACGAGGAAGGTGAATGGCGGTGATTCACCAGGAAGAGACAGACTCGACGGGCAGCGAGGATCGGGATCGTGGCTCGTGGCGGTCGTCGAGAGATCGGATCGAGTCGATCAAGCCGAGTCGAGGAGAATCGCTGGTCGCTGGCCAGGCGGTGTTGTTGTGGACGGGAGGTAAAAAGGTCGCAAGCGCTGGGGGTCGAGGGTGGTATTGTGTGGGATTGCCAGTGACAGGGGCCCCGGTAAGACCAGCTGGACCAGGCTGGGCCAGCAGCGCGCGGAATTTCGTGGAGCCCAGGGCCAGGGACGACTGCCGAGCTGGGCGAGTCGAAGCGGCGGAGGATGCAGGAGGCCCCAGCACACAAAAGGTGCACGCAGACGAGCAGTGGAGGAGATGAAAAAAAGAAAAGGAGAGGCCGGGAATGCGAATAGAAAAGAACGATGGCTATCGCCAGAGAGAGGAAGCGGGCACCAAAGTGTGCGTAGAGAGGAACAGGAGGACAAGCAGATTGTGAGTCTGTGTTCGCTGGGCTCGAGGACCCCATGAGCAGGCTAGACACGGGCAGATCGAGACCAAGGACGCCCAGCACACCCAGCAGAGAGGGAACCTAGCGATAGCCCAGCAGCCCAGCGCAGCCCAGCCTAGTCCAGCCCAGTGCAGCACCGGCACCAGCACACCAGACACTGGCTGCCAGGTTTGGTGTGTGTGGTGGGTAGGAGGTTGACCAAACCGTGCCCGGGCAGCCCCATCCGGGTACCTCCGGGAGCTGCAGGTGCTGGTACCACTCTCGTGCTGACAGCTGCCAAAGGTACATGCCAGGAAGCTCTGCTACATGTACCTCCCTAGCGGCGACTACATGGGAGGAGGGCGTGGGTGTTGGCAAGGCGTTGGAGACGTACAAGAAGCTCCCCATTAGCCAGCGCTTCTCCCACTCCACTCGAGACTCAAGACGCGGGTGTCTATCTGTACCTCACGCCGCTCGAGCAACGGGGAGTGACCTTGCACTTTACGCAACAAAACTGTACCTCCCGACCAATTTGGAACCTGAAGAAAAGCGTCGGCGGGCTTTTTTGGGGGGGAGGGGGACAGGCTATTCCCCCATTAAGGTTCGGTTGGTGGTCGACGGGCCTTCTTCGACGTGCGCTGGACGCTGGGCACTGGTGTGTGGATGATGGGCGGCCAGTGAGTGGATCGCCCTGAGAGCGGGCACTACAGCATGTACGGATACACACCTGCACACGCCAAAAAAAAAATTACTCCCCAGTTCTGGTCATTTCCTGGCTTGACAAAAAGATAGAGCCGCCTGGATTTACACTGCCTGATAGGCTTGGCGAGAGCTGAAACGGCAATACGGGCAGTGCTGTGGGAAGCGCACGTCCAGCAAGCAAAGGAGAGAGGGATCATGGATCAGATGGGGAGAATTGGGGCAAGGACAGTCAGAAGGGGGTACCGGTGACGATAGATGAACGCGGATAGGGTAGGGAGGGGTGGGAGGATGGGAGGATGACAGAATGGTAGCATCAGGGCCAATTATGATGCGCAGCCGCGGGAGGGTGTCCGAACTACATAGGCAAAGGCGGAGAATGGAAGCATCTAGCCGGTGCAGAGAAGACTGCGACGTTGGCAAGAGTGCAATTTCGATGAGCGTAGTGGCAAACCGTGGCCGTGATATTAAATGTGGTAGGCGGGATGGAACGAGAATGATGGAGCCAGCCATGCAAGGTGGGAGGAGACACGAGAAGAGGGGCGGGACAGGATAGGACGGAGCTGTGGTAAATAGATGATGCATACAATACGGCAGCACGCTTAGGCCCTGGCAAACGATGGAGCCTCAGTCGGCAGTAAATGAGTATGTGAGCGCGGGCATGATCGCATTGAGCTGCACTTAGACCGGAAGCCAGAAGAGGCTGCAAACCGCCCTGCGGGTGGTGATGATTTTGGGCGCGCAAGAGGCGCCCACCACCCTCTGGCGCTGGCGGCACACTCCAAAGGAGAGACATGGACGTGGAATTTGATACAACCATTGGCCCAGCCCTGGCCCAGGAATCGACGAGACTCGGCGAGAGCACTTGACAGGAAGTTGGAAACTTGGGGCTTGGAGAAACATGGGCGTGAGGGACAGGCTTGGACAGGGCAAGGAAGCTGGATGGATCCACGGGGTCCTGGTCGCGAATCCCTGAACCCTGTTGGTTCCATGATCCCTGTACCCCGTCTCACCCAGGCACACTAGGACAGGTGAATGGGTGCCAAATGTACCATGGCTCTGATCCAAGCCTTGGAGTTACCTCCAGTAGCATGGCAGTTGCATGGCATCAGTCTCTGGTCTCACTGTCAGGTCTCTCCTCTCGGGTCCGTTCCATCTCGCAGCCCGCTTCCTTCCTCTGGGCCATCGCCATCATTCAGCGCAATGGGCGACAGCATGTGTGTGCTTGTTTCAACGGGAAATGTGCACATCCGCGCTGCATCATCTGCGAGATCATGCCATTTGCCATGTACCCATGAACCCAGCGGCATGTGCATCTGACGTCGACGCTGAGCGCAGAGCGTTCTGGTGGTGGTGGTAGTGGTGGTGGTGGTTATGGTATGTTAGTGGTAATGCAGCGGTGGGTGGGCTGTCAAATGGGTGGTGGCCCATGGATCATCACCTCAGATGATGACTGTCTCGCCGCTTCTTCTGCCGCCACACCAAAGCAAGGCCTTGCAGACATTGCGCCGTGCTTGGGACCCCCATTCTACCCTGGTGAAGTCTCAGAGTACTTGGTTTGTAGCAGTCTATCTCGTGAGTGAAGCATATCCATTGTTGGCACCGCTTGGACCATCTCACAGCCATGTTACCTGAAGACTCGGCGTGTACCCCCCCTCCATCGCACCACCCCACGACAGAGCAAAGAGGTGGGTTGTTCTTTTCTCTACTACACGCGACCAGACTAGGAACCTGGCATAGGAATCTATTTGCCCAGGACCACAACCAGACCTAGAGCCAAAGCCAAGGTAGCAAGAAATTGTCATCGAATTTGGTTCGGGCGAGACGGGTGTGCAGGACGTTGCGCTGATCCTCCCACCCATGCCTCCTCCAGGGATGTCCGTCGAAACCCTCATTCATTTGGCGCCAGAGAGACGACATGCAACATACCCACTGAGGGCCCCAACACCACACATCCTCTCGAGCATCACTGCCACAAACGGCGATAAGGCCCCCCAGTTCACAGTAATTAGTGAAAAGGGTATTTTAAATGGACAGCTCGCACGAGCGTGAGGATGGCAGGATATCAAACTACCATGAAGTTTACGGCAGCGCCCAGACCGCTGTTGCGACGTCTTGGTCTGCTCAAGAAAAGAGTGAGAGGGCGAGCACAGAGGCGAGGCGAGGCGAGGGTCCGGTGTGGCTATTAGAGTAGGACTGTCGTTTCTCTTTCCTATCTTGTACTCGGATTGTGTGACGAAGACACGGAAATGCAAAACGAGTGGACGAATACTGCCCGAGGCAGGAGCAAAGGAGCAACATCGACGCACCAGGCGTTTTACCTCAATGAGCCAAAGCTGTCGCATCTGCTGCTCCCCGCACATCTCAATCCAAGCATAATTGCCATCCTTCCCAGGCCAACCGAAGGACTCTCTTGGCAAGAAGGGATGCGCAATCGAATTTCGTCTTCGCATTCATCCATGCTGTCGTCACGGCACCCAGGCTGATTGTTTCACTTGCCCATTTACACCCGTTTGGATTTGAACCCCTCATTTACAGCATCCGTGACGTGACAGCACAGCAGCAGAATCAACTCGTATCGATACCAGTCTCTAATTTCGATGGCACTCGAACTACCAAGTCTATTGTTCTCCGACTCGCTCTTGGACATCGCAGTGGGATAGCGAATCGAACGAACAACACACCGTCAAGAAATTAGACCCAAGCTCCACCGCACCCGCCGTCTTGTTTCCCCCTCCATCTCCCACGTCTCCCGTCCTGGGCGACGCTAATGGACTGGGTTCCATCGTCCCATGCCTGGAAAGGACCAATCTAGGGTCACCCCTGTCTAGCCCAGACACACACAACACGCACACGCACGCATGCCCACCGACGCATACACGCCAGCAACGAGACACGCATCGTCAAGTGGTTCTGTCAAATTCCGAGGGCTTTTTCCAAAGTTGGGCTGCAAATATCTCTCTCATCTTGTATTGTTTTCAAAAAGTTTAGCGAATTTTCTCGCTCATTCGAATTGGATGGCCCTGCTAAAATCCGGAAACCCAATTGTTCACTGCAACAATTTCCAAACTGGTACGGAGAGCGTCGGTGACAGCCTTCCCCTTCCCAAGATGGCAGTGGAAAGCCGCCCTTGCGCCTTGGAGCAGAGGGTCCAACCCACTTAGTTCCAACTTCCCAGGTCCCTGCTCTCAATGCCGTCACTCTCGCCGGCCCAGCCAGGCTTAGTGTCAGTGGTTGCCGCCGCATTAGCCCAACCGGTCCATCCTACCATTGGATTTACCCTGGCACTATGGACTGGCCCATTGGCTGGACGTTGATTGAGCATCCAGTCTCATCCGGTGCCTTCAAACCACCAGCCAAGCATCAACCGTCACGCATCCCGAATATATCATTGCTTGAATTCATCTCTCTACTCTTCTTAATACTCCGCAATGTTCACAACACAAGATCAGAATCAATCTATTGAAACGGGTTTGTGGTACACGGTTTGCCCGCAGCAGTACTGCACCCAGCCAGATGGGACAACAGCGCCCGTCACTCGAAGAAGCACCACGACTTGTTCCTCATTGGGCTAGACTCCCAACGCGCCACCCGGTCAGCCTAAGGTGGGTGTGACCACCCGATCTAGAACACTCCTCTGATGCGCAACATTAGAGTCGCCAATTTCGGCTTGAAAATGTCCGGAAGAGTTTCGTGGATAGCATACGAAAAGAAATGAAGGAAATAATTTAATTGACGAGGGAGCGTGTTCTTTCCCTTGATTGCGAGGTGACAGCGCTGCTTAATGACAAGACAGCCGTATAAAGAAAAAGAAAAGAATCAATTCGGCATTCGCTTACCATCGCTCGTCTCATCCACCAACATGATGGTGCGCTACGGTATGACCAATGTACCTGATTGCACCACTTGCTGTACAGGCACATCATCGCCATGACCCAGGCACTATGTTCCCGTACCCTTCAAGCACTTTGGCAGTTCAAATAAACTCCAAATGGCCAAGCACCAATCTGTCCACCAGAGTATGGCACGAGTTGAGGCTTCCCAAGAGGCACCAGGTCGGGGTTACTCCTTGGAGATGCTAACGCGGCGGCGAACGAAGCGGAGCATGAGCCAGTATGTGCCGCTGTCTCTCCCGTGTTGCCCGCATTCCCTTCCCCGCCAAACCAAAAGGGAGCCCAAGCTTCAACAAAGTAATTTATTCTTGCTTTTTAGCGAGGCGGTCCAGTAGGTGGCCAGAAACACTCAAAGCGGTCAGTTCTGTTTGATTTTCGGCATTTCTAACCTGCTCGGTGACTCTATTTACTACGTTGGTACATGGTAGATATTGTGGGTGCCAACACCATCGCCCCGCTGTTGGCCGGATCGACTTATACATGTTACCCCAAACCGCGGCTCGATCCTCCCGAACCCAGGGTTCAGAAAGTCCAGTAAGGTGGGTGGGTGGTCAACGCCAGTTGGGCGTAGGCTTGCTGGCTATCCCGCCAGAAACAAAACAGCGATTTTGTGGCCTCTGCGAAAAGGGTCACGAGACGGAGGTGGTCGAAGACGGCTCATCCCACAAAGCAATGCAGAACGGATGCGACTTGATGTCTTGCCAGCTGCAGCCAATGACCCATCAACCTGCAGCAAACCAACCATGTCACAGACAGTCAGACCTAGCGTTCTGCGTCTTCATTGTAACCCCCAGAAATAGGCGCCTGCCCGGATGTCGACACATTTTCGGCAAATGCTGATCACCAAAGCCATTCATTCAATGAATACCTTCAAAGTTCAGGCCTCCCACCACTGTGGCAATTGATCTGGGGAAATATTTTTCAGTTTCTCAATCTTACTAGCGGGGTCCTCCCATCAAGTTTAGCGCCAACGTCGTCTAGTTCGCGCTGAAGCCAAACCCACCCGGCAGAAGCTAGTACACTGAGCGCTGTACATGTGCGCGCGTGCATGCTTTTTGTGCCCCATGTCTGTCCTCCCCAACCCTTGTCCGTGGCCTTTAACCTCGCCTGAGCTTGCAGCAGCTCCCTTCTCCGCAGGCCATCGTGCCTTAATTTGGCCAGTTCTCCTGGCTCATAACGGGCCCATGCAGGGTTTTCGGTGTGTTTTTTTTTTTCTTCCTCTTTTTCCCGGTTGCTGACGCTCGCGGGAGGGACGCGCGAATACAATGAACTGGCATGACCGAAATGAATGCCACCCCCATGTATTTTGGCCTGCCTATTTGGATCTATCTTTTTTTTTTCTTTTACTTCGGGCTGATGCTTGCTCTGCTTGCCGCTACCGAGCACTAATCCTACTTGCGTCTTTCGATGTTACACGTCATGTGGATCGGTACCCTTTGGGACTTGGGGGCCCAGGCTGAATGAAGATAGCGCAAACGAAAAGAAGCCTCCCTGCCTTGTCCGGCCCATCCATGGTCCCTGATCTCCGGGTGGCTCAGTGATCAAATTCCCTGGCTATTCTCTAACCCGCAGGGCTTGCTCTGGCGTTGTGCGACGGTGGCTTTCCAACATAGACCCAGCCAGGGCTGTTAGCTTTCGGGAGGACAGGGAAGACTCGATCTGGCATCGTGACACTGTTGAATCGCCATACAACTGCAAGTGATGAGAGCAAGACTGGGGACGAAACAAACCATCCCATCACAGGGAGGGGCAGCCAAGCGCGACGTCTAGAAACGAAGCGCAGCCCACCAACCCAGTGTTAAGCGCCCCGACAGCCCATTCACTGTAGGGCAGCCGCCCATTCATTGTAGGGCCACGGAGGCACGTTTCAAATGTCGACCGGTGAGCCTGACCCACCACGCGATCCAGTAGCATGACGAATGACAGCCAATACAAAGGAAACTTGATGGTGAAGCAATGCCGGTGTGCCTATTTGTAGCTGGCGTTTTGGTGATGGGATCCCTGGTGTGTCTGTCGTTGTCCAATCTCTCGTCAGCTCAGCCTCAGCAGTCCGCAACACGCCTTGAGGCAATGAGGTGCAGGATGCGTGTTCCCAAGAGAGCGCCTCAATGCCCGACGCCAGCTCCATCCATCCCAGCTCAGACCGCCGCCTCCGACGCCCCTGGCCTGAATTTTGCTGCTCCCATAACCAAGACGTCGATCACGCTCTGGCAGTATTGCGAATCATGCCAGAAAAAATCTAGAAGCCTGGGGGTGTTGTTTCATCATTGCCATAATGACCACTCTCTTTCCGAAAATGATCAACGCAACATCGCCAGTAGGGTCGTCCTTCGCCCTTCCTCCAGAACACAGCCAACTTCTTACTAACCCGTCAGAGGTGGCTAGACCCCCGCGCCTCACTCAATCGGTTCGACCAGGATCCGCCGCTTCACGATGGACCCGGCTCTATTGGTTTCCTTGCTGGCCTCAACCGGCTGCGCCGCTAGCTCCCGCAGGGGTGCGAGAAAAGGAACTTGTCGATCGGGCTCCTTGCGTCCTACCTTTGGGCTTTAGGTGTGTACGTAGATGGGCATGGCGGGCGCCGGATGCGATCTGACAGGCCCCTCATCACATGGGTGGAATGGTATCTTCCTCATGATAACCTATCTTCCAAACCGAGATGGGCGACGGGTGTTGTTGGCTGCGGGCAAGCACGGCGTACCCGGCCACTTGCTCAAGCCATGATGATGCGCAGCAACACGGACAATGACGGGTGGCCCGATACAAGGACCCTTGTCCATCAACCCGTCAGGCATGTTCCTCAGAGCCTTAGTTTGTTCCATCCCAACCCATCAACCTCACTAGCGACATCAAAATTTCCTGCCGTTAGTATTTTACCAAGACGCCAATCTCATCTACCAGCCTGAGGCCTGCGGCTGCAAAGACTTTCTCGGCATCTTCAAATCTCGTTTGTTGCTTTCTCCCTTTTGAAATCCGATTCCTTGTCTCGCCTCTGCAGGTACAAAGGGTTTGATTTGTCCCGTGCGCTATGACGCCCTTTTTTTTCGGCCCCTGCGCACCACTACCCCTCGATTTGTTCCACGGTGCTATGGTGAATGGCTGATCTCTTTGATCTGTTTCCTTTTTTCTCTTGATCTTTTCAGTTTTCTGTATCAGCTAGTGAGTGAGATGCGAAGAGCGTCAAGTTGCGTCGCGGCGAGGACGGAAAGGGAATGGTGCGTGAAACGACCCGGTGTATGGTCATTCCCAACCTACCGGATCACTGTGAGTGTCTCACGAAGCGGTGGATGTGGAGGATTTGTCTCTGGTTTGGAGACAACTCGGTGATCGGGGCGTCGGGAAAGGACCCGGCCTCCGATCTATGCCACCGCCATATGCCTCTGTGTCGTACTGTCCATGTCTTGATGAATTGTCTGCCTCCCTCAATATCGCAACTACCCTATACCATTAAGGATGATCCTTGTGCTAAGTAATCTGAGGGCGGCGCGGTGAGAAAGGCTCCTGGCTGTCACGACCGTGCCTCCGGCGAGCAAAACTGGCATTGTATGATCAGGGTAATGTATTAACATTAAGCATGGCAGCAGCTGTGTTTCACGACGCCATTCCGAAAGCCATGTAATGATCGACCTACATCCCCGGGCCGATGCGCATATTAGTTGGTCTACGACAACAGATGCTCGACTCACTCGACGCTGGGAATGCAATGTAAACTACGTCGACAGCATCTAATCTCCAGCCCTGTCTGACCCATCACTACGACGACATGGCAAATCGTCAATCACCCACCACGTGGGAATACCACCACCGGGGAAGACCACCACTACAACGACCCTGACAAGGGCCGTTTCATAGCAACCCAATCCCCTGTTTCACACGTGTCTCCGGAAACGCGACAAATGTGACGAAAGGAGAGAGTGAGGAAGGATGGAGAAATGAGACTGTACGAAGGGGAATTTTTTTTTTTTTGGAAGCGTTATGGTCAACAAGAAACAACAGGAGAGAAGAGAGCTAACAAGAGGCTGGAGGTCGTTGGCCATGGTGTATCAAGGAGAGAGGAATGCTTTGTCACCCTGCAGGTTGGTCTGTGGATGGGCCTGGCGCCGGATCAGAGCCTAGCAGCCCGCGTATGTGGATAGGAAAGGACAGGGGATGATGGACGAACAGACACAGGCAGGCCAGACCAGGGGCCAGGGAAGCGTGCGTATCCCGTTATGGAAGCTAATTTTTTTTTTCTTTCCGGGAAATGTAGAATCACACATGAGTATTCACGCATGCCACCGCACCCATCCCCTCGATATCCACAGGGACCATTTTTTCGCGAAAGGGTAGCGACAAGAGACCTGTCTTTGCCACCACCAGCCAAGGCAGCTCACACCGAAGTTCCCCAAAACAGCCCCAACGGTCGGATGCCCATCAAAGGCCAGACGGCTCAAGAATGATACAAGGGTGTCCCCTCGGTCGGGACCAAAAAATGGGCCCCGGGACAGGGACCGGCCTTGTAGCTCATTGACCGTTTCGGAGCCATTGCACAGGCGGGCGGGTCAGCACACAAACAAATCTCAGCAAGTCAAGACTGGCGAAATGGGGGTCAGTTGGATATGCCATGCTCCGTCTCGTTGATATTTTGGGGATTTTTTTTTCTCCCCCTTGCGTTGGCTTATTGATGCCCCCCTTAGGGCCAATACACCCTTTCCTTGGGATTCACCTGGGGATGTTGTCTGCAGCCTTCTATTACTGTTCCTACACAGGGGAATGCGTGTTCTTTGCGTGTGTTGGTCGACACGATCCAATCCTGCAGGGTTGGGCTCTCATGATTGGACGCCTCCTCGGCAGAGTCTGGCACAGGTTGTGCTTCCCCAGCCCGTACACGGATCTTGGCACCTCAGCAGATACAGGGGGGGCAATGGGCATGTCATGATCAAGAAGAAAAAAGTGAGAGATGGCACACAGTAGAGAGCGAGGCATGGGATGGGTCCTTGGGGCTGAGTGGATGCAAGTCCGGATGCCTATATGCAGCTAGCATCCATGTCATCCTTATTTTGCACTCGTGGTGAGAGCATACGTCTCAAAACATACTGGAGCATGGCGCAGCGCCGCTGGCTGAGCTTTGCGCGGGTCTCCCGTTTCCCGCACTGATGAACGCTTGGAAGAGACGCGCACTGACGGTGTAGGTTTCGTCGACGACGAACAGGACGAGCGACCTGACCGAAGCGGAGGATCTGCAGACAAAGCCCACCGCAAGTTGATGGAATAGAGAGGGACGTAAAACGCAAATGCAAGATGCAGACGGCACCCCCAAAACGGCCTTTTTGCCATGTGATGGATGTGTCGGCTACTCCGCTCCGCTGAGCCGCGGAGGTCGGCGGCCGGAGGGTTGGTGATATTTCAATCGAACGGCATTGTGCCAGAGCAAAGGGCAATTCGGGACAGCAGGAACTCTGTGCGATGCGCATCGGGCAGATCGTATAAGGGATATTGGAACATGGGCAAGGGGCATCCGAAGTTCCGGGGCCCTTGCCTATTGACCTTGTTTTCGATTTTCCCCGAGCACTTGATTGCGAGCGGCTGGCGTCACAGAAACTAGGCCAAACCTTGCAGGCTCGGGGTGGCCTCACACGCCCCCCAGGGCGACGAGGGCGAGGAAGAAGGAACAAAGAAGAAAAAGCATAAAAGGCGTCTGTTGGCCAGGTTTGCCAATCACCCGCCGCCCCCAGGTGCCCGTGACCAATTGCGGGCAGAGATCGGGTGATGCGGGAGCCTGAGTGAGACTTCGCCCTTAGCAGCAGCAGCAGCGAGCGCTCAAGAGCCACGGGCGCAGCGAGAAGGCCCATTGCTCTATTTCCAACAGGCAACCTACCCCGCAGAACGCAGACCACCTGGTCCCGCGAAGCTGCAAATGGGTGGGATAATTTGCCACATGCAGAATATAATTTGATTAATCAAACTTGCCAACTCTGTTGTGACACCGACTTTGCCTCGCGATGCGGTGTACCAGGTGGCTGGGAAGAAGCCTCTTTGCGTCTCTGAGAATGCGGTCAGTCCCGCATGTTGAGGTTGAGATGCGTCATTCCTACGGAACCTGGTACACCGACAGAACCAAAAAAAGGGGTCTTTGGTGGTTCCTTGTCACACGAGTTGTCGGTGCTTTTTCTTGTGACTTTGATACGTGTGTTGCACGACAGATTGCCCGCAGTCGAGGCTGCATGACCTTGCTTTCATATGACTTTGACAGGACACATTTGGTTCCTCAACAGGTTAGGGTTGCTAAAAAAGAGATATGTTAAAATAGAATAGGCATGACTGACGTCTAAAAACGATTCTCTTCTTCTACGCCATGACCTCGGGGGGGGGGTCTAGCCAATTTCTGACCTTAGCCCCCAGAAGCCAACTATAATATTGTTTTTTCACCCGGTGACCGAAGCATGACGCAACCGGATATGTGGCTGGACGCCGTGCAACATGAGAAGCGACTGTCTACGTGATGCTTTATTTGAATGCCGGATGAGGAAATTATTGACTTGGGGTGTGCAGTCTACCCCTTTCCGGCATCTATCACTTCGTGATTCTGTGAGAGTAGAAGCACACTCAACACTGTTTGTAACTTCTAGTTGATTCCCTAACGACAGGAATACAAAGGCATTGATACTTTTACAAAGCTTAACACCATAAATATCTTTTCTTGTTCTGTTGTCAGTTATCCTTCTGCTATCCATTCCTGATACGGTATGAAACGCGGTCCATACATGGATATATATACATGAGGGACAAGGCCACAAAGGAAAAAGAAAAGAACATGTAACAAGGAGAATATGAAAACATCAAAGCAGAGGCGCAATAATGTGACGATCAATGCGCACGTAGTTGACGATTGATACAATTCCGAGGAGTGATGAAATGAACGGGTGTGAATGATTCTTGGCAGGTTGACGCGACTAGCAGCAGTAGCAGCAGCGGTGGCAGCAATTCAGTCACTTTTGACTAGTAACATAACTAGCAGAGGAGATATACAGCAAATACTCACTGAAGCATGGACATGTATGAATAACTCTGGCGAAGACTGATCAACAGTATCCCACACCAACACACAGACGGATGGTGATACTGGATCCCGAGATCTGACGTTGAACTGCAGCACGGCCATGGATTCACTCTCTATTCTTAACATTAAATGAGCGAAAATGCAGGCCACTTTTGTGTTGATACAACTACCCTAAGCGTACCATCTATCTGGAGGTTTCCCAGAATGCGGGCTTCATCTCCCTTGACATACTGCTACACGGCAACTGAGATTGATTGTTCCCATCTCAGCATCGTATGAGGACTATCATAGCAAGCCCCGTGGCAGAGAGAAGGAGAAGTTGGCTGCCAAGTTGGAACCACTCTCTTGGCTATTGATCGTGAAAGGGAGTTGTATCTCTCCCTGACCCTGTTGACCTTTGGAGAGTTACTCATCTCCTTAAAGGTATCAACCAACACGGAGATAGCAATTGAAACGAGCTAATAAACGACTCAAGCCACGCGTGTTTCTTGTGGCTACAACCTTCATTCGTCGAGTTTGTATTGTTTCTTGTTACTATGACTCCGGATGCCTGGATGAATGACTTCATGCTTTGTGAGAATATGTATGTAGTCGAGCACGGAGATATGTCCGAATGTAATTAAAAAAAGAATATTGATTCAACCATAACTTTCTTGAGCGTTGGCGTCTATAGCATTTGCAGCGTACTCGTCATGAACATTATCTACTAGTACCAGCAACCAAGATCCCTACTCAAACTCGAAAACCCCGAACATGAAAAAAAAAAAGACAAACTCCCTATGCCACATGTTTTGTTACAACGACACCCCTTAACAAGAAGTGCCACCTTTGTCTCACCGACATTAAAATATCAACACCACGTTCTGCTCCCCCCGCTTTGTCAATTAACCGGCGACTGCACGTCCGACGGCTCCGGCGAGCTCTCCAAAGATGATTCCCTTGAAGATGCTCTCCCCCATGTTGTGCGTCCAAGCGCCGGCCTCCTTGAGGTGCTTCTTCCAGGCCTCCTTCTGCTTCTCGCTCAGCTCTTCCCAAGCCTTTCCGGGGCCCTTGATGGCCACGTCCTGCTTGATCTTTTCAACGGCGTCCTCAACCTTGGCGGCTCCGTCGTAGACCGCAATCTTCTCACCGCCCCGAGCTCCGCTGCCGAGATTGGAGAGGAACTCCTCGCTGAAGGCGGCAGGCGGGTGGTCAGGGTTGCGGAGAGATCCGTACCTCGAGGGAAGGACCTTGTTTACGTGAAGGACCGGTGGCCGAAGGCCGTAGATTTCGCAGATGGACTGGCCAATGACGGCTAGGAGGAGAACCATGATGGAAATGGAGAGGATGGTCCCGCGGGATGAAGGACCGCGCGACTTCGCGGCCACCACGTAGCGCACGGGACGGGGAGGGGCATTCTTGCTGCGGGGTCCCTTGTCCGTGTGCTTGCGCAGAGGGATGTTGTGGACAGCAACCGTTTTTTGGAGCGAGATGCTGGCAAGTTTAATATATTGCTGACGGACGTGGGTCTTTGGGTTCACGAATGTTGAGAAGGCCAACCCGGTGATGTTGTCGGTGCCGTGGACCTCCTTGAGAGTGGCAAAGGGCCAGAGCTCCGCCAGGAGATCGAGCGAGGCGCCCATCTTGTGCTGGAGGGTGAATAGGGAGATGGATGAGTCGTGGCCAGCAACGGCAACGACAAACTCCGTCTCGCCGACGGGGTCTGCGGGGGACGCCGGGGGATTTAGATTGGAAACGGCCAAGGAAGTGGCCGAAATCTGCCTGGGGATCCTGCCTGTCACTGACAATCGCGCCTTTTCACCGGGTTTGCTGGGTAGTCGGAATCCCATAAGAACCACGCCGCTTCGTTTGGGAAGGTTGGCTGCTGCCAAGATGAAGTGGGGAGTGAGGTATCGAATGGATCGGAACACTGGCCGTCGGGAGTCATCGTCAGGGATAACGAAGACGCATTCCGGGTCGGTGTTCTCCTTGCCGATATTCACAACGTGTAGCTCGTACTTGTAGCAGAAAGCCACCTGGAACTCAGCATCTCCGGTTTGAATAATATCCAAATCCTCCGCTTCCTTCGGGAGCTCAAGAACACCCTTTAGCTTCGGTGTAGCTCCAGCAGCCTCAAAAACAGCCAGTTGAGGCTCCTTGCCCATGGCTGTCGCGGCAGCACCCATGGGTCCTGCGATGCGCAGCAGCCGCTGGTAGGTATCGGCATCGGGGTTGCTGAACAGGGCGCTTCGCGATTGCTCGGTAACGCTGTCGTCGATCACCTTGGACCCGGTTGAGGAGCGCGCCTTTGCCCGTTCAATGGTGAGGGCTCGTAGGTGTTCGTTCTTGCCCTTGGCGATGCTCTCGGGGCTCGAGTTGACGCCGGCGTATACGTGTGTCGTCCTGCCCTTCTGGCCGCCGATGGCCAGCGACATGACGCTGTCCTCATCGCGGGAAAGGGTGATCTCCCCGGCCACGCGGAGCTCGTCCTGTGAAACTGTTTCGATGACCGTCTGCGCGCACATGGATTAGTTTTGGGCTGTCGCAAAACCAATGGACAGGGGTAGGCGACTCACAATCTTGTTTCCGACGCCGGATCGCCCAGCGCCGCCTCCACCACCGACAACCAGGCGATTCGAGTCCTCCCGGTCAAAGTCGAGGGCGTAGAGCGGGTAGTCGAGCTCGATGCTCGCGCAAGGGAACGGCGGGGCCATGGTGCTGATCGCGAGGGGCCTCGCTCCTCGAAGGCTGCAGATCTGTCGAAAAGGGAACAGGTGGAGGGATGGTTCGAGGATGGATAGCCGTACAAAGAGGACAGAGCGACGAAACGAAAGCGTGCGGTGGTCCTGTTCAAGTCGCGATGCTGCCTACAAGTGATGTCGAAATAGTTCTCGAGGCCACATATTCAAACTGGAGCCACATCTGGTTGGGCATGCAGGGATGAAAGCAGCTGGGGAAAGCTGCCAGCCACACGTGGCGCACCGTGTCATGTGGCGCAGCACAATAATACCAACTTCATCCCATAGCCAACAGGACATGATACTGAGTCTAACATTGCCAGGTTGGAGATATGGTGCACTGTATTGTTTTATGGATGTAAGAAATTCACGCCTGGTAAGCTGCATATGTGGTTGAAATCCTCACCTTCCCGCCCCGCCTGTTCATCCCAACTTGTACGCTCCTCATGTCTATGCTGGTCTCATCCTCGTGGCACCTACGACAACACCTCTGACGATATATTGTTAAACCCCTCATCTTTATGGTGCCACTTTTTATTTGTTACCAATTTACCGACACCGTGTTGTCGGTATTTAAGCCGAAATCGTTACTACTCGAGAAAAACATCGTCATGTCAAGCCCCCCACGACATGCCACGCTCCTGTCAAATGGTTGCATAAAGGCACCCCCACGAGCATGTTCCGGAGGTTTTTTTGTCGCTAGCTATCATGTTTACTTCTTCATGATCGTGACACCCCAGTCGAGCCATTATGTAAATCCCCGTTGACACCGATCGATCGGTAATGGCTGGCGCCGCAACGGGTTTGACACATGGGAATACCTGGTACGGATGAGCAGCTAACTTTAGCTATCGTGGGGTCTGAAGTTGGCAGCCATCAGCCTCCATGAGGGAATTTTAACAGTGCAATCTAACCGGAATAAATCCTTCCACAGCCATGATGGTGATGTGGGAATGATAAGATGTACTTGATATGGCCGTACATGCGGCTCAACGGTCAAATCGCCAAGATCAGATGGGGAAGCTACTTGAATCAGTTATCCACCTCCTCGGACATCGAAATCCGACGCTACAGTGGTTGATCACAACCACGCATCTTCCGTAGTATAGTGGTCAGTATGCAAGCTTGTCACGCTTGAGACCCGGGTTCAATTCCCGGCGGGAGAGACTCCAGCCCCAGGTGGTAACACCTGGTTATCTTTTTGGGCATTTTCGCAAATATGTTGTCAACTGGTTGTCAGCGAGGATGAAAATTTTCATCCCGAGTCTTGATAGCTTGCCGTGTTCTGATAGTGGCGCTGTCTCAATATTGATTGCTAATGTCATGATTTGTTTATCACCATATCGTAGTTCGGACAAGATGATTTCTATAGAAGATAGAATGATACGTGACAATTGCTTATGTGTTTATCCCGATGATAGTCAATGTCTCATTTACTTGAACAACTCTTTGAGGACCAACTCTAAAACCCTAAAGTGGGCTTCTTTTTAAACATTGTGGCTCTGAGCATAAAACCACATAAGCTTAAACGGTTTCTTTTCTGTGCCGGGCTAGTTTAAATCGCAATTTCATAGCACAAAAGATGGATTCGGCATGGACACTGATTCACACCAATAGTGCAAATGCATCGTAGCTGAACCCACCAAAAATGATCAATGTCTCTGATTCTCATCTGCACCGTTTATTGTGTTTCTTCATGCGACTGGAAACACGCCAGAGAGGCAAAAAAGTGATTCCGCCCGGGATTGAACCGGGGACCTTCTCGGTGTTAACGAGATGCCATAACCAACTAGACCACAGAACCGAAGCTTGTTTTTGATGTCAGCTGAGCTGGCGAATTCGTCTCAAGATGTGGTTCCTCCAGCCGCCCCAGTGTCGGTCTACTACCGCAGTTAATTTTATTCACCGACGTTTCTTTGGTGACACCGAGCATGACTTGGATAGGGCCCTAGGGATGCGGAGGCGCGCCTGTCGGATGACACGGACTTGGACGTCGGTGTCATGCGTGGACGAGGCGGCTTATGGATTCGTCTGTTTGGATACATTCCAGCGCTATTCCCCCTTGTCTCGCATGACAAAATGTCTACTAAGTTAGGCGAGACGCCCCCAAGTTTGACTACAATTTGCTTCTTTGATAGATCGCTTAGACGAGAGGAGGCTCCGCGGTTGGGACCACGTCGTTTTGCTGGTTCGACACCCCCTTTCCAGGCTTACAACGGTGACACTCGACGACATATCGAACAAGAAGCTTGTAAGCGCCGGCGGGTGCGGATGCAACGCCAAGGAAGCCCTGGAAACAACGAGTCCTGCGAGTGAGGCGGACTCAATGTAACGGCAGCTCTCTGATGTCTGCGTGTTGCGCCACGAGGGTGCCGGGAGCTGGGATGAAAAAAAAAACGAGCCAGGGCGAGGGCCTGCGAGGGTCTGCGAGGGCCTGCGAGGCACGCCAACCTCGTGGGGAACCAGATTGGCGGAAGAGGGGGGCCACACAAGACATCTAGCGTTGTTGCCGCTGTGATGCGTCGTCAGTTGACCATCGGCAAACCATAAGGCTCCCTTTTTGCCTCGACGGGCTCGGCGAGTGGGAGATGGCGGGGCTTCGAGAGAGAGGGGGCGCGCGCATGCTGCAGTGTGCTGCACCACGCTGTCCGCAGCCTATTGCATGCACATGTATGTTGATGCAAGTGACGAGTCAAATGGCTCGCAGCCCAAAAGCAAGCAGCTGTTTCACGAGGCGCTCCTGTCAATGCTGCGCAGCACACCGAGGCCCTGGACGGACGAGAGGGACCCAACCGGACGGGGTTCCGGGTGACAGCAAACAAGCAGCGAGCAGTGGGCTCCAAACATACGGTAAGAGAAGATGGAGGGCGGCATGCGGTTGTGGTGCGCGCAGTGCGTGCAGTGTGTGCAGTGCGTGCAGCGCAGCGGTCTCACTTGACTTGCGTGCGTCTACTATGTAAGGTGTGAGTGGGTTGGGGGTGGCAAATGCCAGTTGGGCACCTCCCCCCGTCCCCTGAGGGTGCGACTAAAAAGCCGCCATGTCGAGATGCCAAGATCTGAAGTCATTCAGGGATCATGCTAGGAGCCATCATGTAACAGAAGTGGTTTGAATGCCCAGGTACGCGGGATGACGCGATGCAAAAAGTGTGGGGGGTGTGTGTCACTGCGATTCATGTTTTAACACGCGGGGGAGACAAGATGGAAAAAAAAAGGAACGAGAGAGGAAAAAAAAAATTGCGACACATCTCGCTGGCTTGTACCCCGTGACCGAGAGAAACAAACAAAGTGGGATGCACTTTTCACTTCTCGACCACACATTTCCAACTCTGGTGAAACTGACCTTGTTTTTTTTTTTTTTTTTTTTTTTTTTTTTTTTTTTTTTTTACCCCTCCCC
>JAHXZK010000051.1:0-128102 GCA_020975415.1 Calonectria hawksworthii | reverse complement strand
CCTAACCCTAACCCTAACCCTAACCCTAACCCTAACCCTAACCCTAACCCTAACCCTAACCCTAACCCTAACCCTAACCCTAACCCTAACCCTAACCCTAACCCTAACCCTAACCCTAACCCTAAGTCTTTTTATAGGTAGGTATATTATTTAAGTATAAATAGGTTTAGTAATTTTTTATTTTATATTTTTCTTTTAGTAGGCTATTTAAATTAAGTATTTTTAGCTAGTATTTAGTATAAAATTAACTATTTTAGGTATATTCTTTAAATATATTAATTTTTAAATTAATTTATAAAATTTATTTTCTTTTATCTTAGCCTTTTCTTTGGTTTTTTTATCTTAGTTTTATAAAAGAGTTTTTTTATCTAGGTTTTCTTTTTTTAAGTTTTCTTAATTATTCTTATTTTTATTCTTAGATAGGAAATTTTCTATTATTTTTTATAAAAGATATATACCTTTATTCTTATTAAGGGGGAGATTATAAAGGATATTTATAGTATTTAATTTATTTAAGCTTTAATTTTTATATTCCTAATTATTTTATTAGAATAAATATAAGCCTTAAAAATAGTTTATATTTATTTAATTTTATTAGTATAATTAGTTTTATTTATTAGAGTTAGGTATTATAGGTATATATTTTTAATAAGGGGTATTTTATATATAAAATTGGTTTTCTTAGTTACTTTATAGTATTTAATCTTAATTTCTAGTATTTTATAGTTAAGAATTATTTTAACTCTAGTTAAAAGAAATAGTACTATTAAATTTACTTATCTATAGTTTATTTAGGCTTTTATAAAGCCTTTTTTATTTTATTATAAATAATTTTTTACTAGAATAGCTTAGTTTATTATTTTATTAGATAGATAGGATCTTAGATTTTTAGGTTTTTATATTATCTTTTTAGGTATTTTTTTTGGTTAAGGCTTTAATTTCTTAGCTAAGAGTATAAGTTTCTTTAAAGAATTTCTCTTTATAAGTATATATTACTAAATACTTTTAGTTTTTAGCTTTAGTCTAAGCTTAAACTTATAGTATAAGTTTTTTATATTATTTATACTAAGCTTTTAATAATTTCCTTTTATTTAGCTAAGGGAAGATTTATTATAGGATTTTCTATAGGGATTTATATACTTTTTAGGCTATATTAATAGTAAATATATTTACCTTAATAACTTTATTTTTTAATTTTTTAGTCTATATAGTAAAATTTTTATTATTATAATAGTCTTAGAGAGTATACTTAGACTATAAAAAGCTTTTTAATATAATATTAGGTAATAATTAAAATTATTTTTTTAATATTTTATACTAAAATTCTAGGAATTAATAGCTCTTTTATAATTAGGCTTAATTATTATTATTAAGTATTTTAATATATTATTTCTTAGTATTATTTTTTAGTAAAAAACTAATTTTATTAGCTAAGATATTCTAGTAAGCTATACTTTTATTAATATATACTTTTAATATATTAATAAATCCATTTATAATTACCTATATAATATAATTCTCTTTTTAAAAGTTTTTAATTTAAGGTACCTTATTATAAGAAAATAGCTAAAATTTTCTAATTTCTTTTATATAAAAATATACTAATTCTTTTAGTTTATATAATTAGTATATTTCTATTAATACTTATTTTAGTTATACTTATATAGTATATTTTATTTTAGAATCTAATAAATTAAGGTTTAATAGCTAAGGCTAAGGAGTTTTTTCTTTGGTTCTAAGCTATATAAAGAATATAGGAAAATAATTTCCTTGTATTAAAAGGTTTATATTTTCTATAATACTTATCTTAATATTATTTTCTTTATTATCCCTAGAATATTCTTAGGTAAAGGCTATTTTATTATTATTAGGGAGATTAAAAAAAATAAAATAAGTAAGGCTTTATAGAAATTTGCCTAAGGTTAATTACTATAAAAGAAAGATAAAGGCCTTTTTCTATTAGCTTTAGGTAATATTAGATAATTTATTAAAGAGCTTATTTTATAGAGTAATTTATAAAGTAAATATCTTTTACTTATAAAGACTAGCTTTAATTTAATAAGGATTTTTAAATTATAAATTAGAAATATAAATAAAAAGATATAAATAATTATATACTTATTTAGTAATTAGATATTATAAATATAAATAGCTTATACTATAACTAGCTAATAATTAAAAAATAGTATTTTCTTACTCTTTTATCTTTTACTTTTAATAGAGTTTCTAAAAATCTTTTATAGTAAAATAAGGCTATATTTTAGGAAAATCTTACTAAATAATAAGTAATTTTTTTCCTAGGTATAATTTAATATTTATATAAAATAATATTTTAATTATTTATTTAAAAAGCAAGTAAAAAGAATAAATATAATTACTATTAATATACTATAAACTATAATAGAAAATATAATAAATAAATAAATTAAAAGCTTATTTTAGATATTTAAATAAAGATTATTTATTCTAATAAATAATAATATATATTCTTATTATACTTATTTTTTTATTTCCCTAAAAAATCTTTTTTTTATTTATATTTATCTTTTAGATATTTAGAGAATATTTTATATATTCTTTTTTTAGATATTTATAGGATATCTAAAGAATATTTTTTATATTTTAGCTATAATTTACTTAGATTAATTCCTAGGACTTTCCTTTTAAGGCCTAAAGATTATTATAAGCTTTTATTAGAAGTTAGTAGTAATTAGTATTTAGCTAGATATCTATTAGTCTAGCTAGCTAGTCCTATTAGTAGAATCTTGGCTAGATATCCACTGGATCAATATTGTTCCTTCTACACTGGATATTTGCCGGAAATCCTCTGTAAATAACCTGGACCCGCTGCAAGTGGGTCCCTTCGGGAAATCCTTGGGATAACCGCCGGTTTGTAACATAAATTTTTCCTATTCTCCTAATCTTTCCTACTTTTCTAATTTTTCCTAGTCTTTTTATTTCTCTCTTACTTTTCCCTATTTTCCTATCTTTTTCTTATCTTTTCTTTATATTTTTCCTTAAAAACTTTTTATAAAAACTCTTAACCTTTTATAAAAACTAGAAAGGTTTAAAGACTAGTAAAACTACTAGGCACTAGAGCTATATATATAGTTAATAAAATAACCCTTAAACCCTAAGTATGGACGGTTAACTGTTCAAGGCTGTACAAGAAGCAAAGTGTATTACTAGTGGGTCTGCGCAAGTTGAGATATTTACAGCATCGCCGGTTGGCCAATGTTTGGTAGAGCATGACATGTCTCGGTTGTTTCCGAGATGACAGCGGAGGCTTCGCTCTTCCAAGACGGCTAAACGGCTTTCAGCTAACGTCTTTTTGTAAACATGTCAAGTTTAGCTGATGGGATATCTCGGCTTACCTTACGGCAGTTGCTCCAGCCCTATGACTAAATGTGTAAAAGTTCCGAAATGCGGCATCTCGGCACATTGGCAGTACGAAGCAATCCACACTGATCATGGGCAGGGGTCATAACCAAACAAGGAGCTTCATTCAGCGGTACAAGATATCCTGTAGTTAAGCGATCATCCTTTAAAGAGACACCATGGTTCTGAAGCTTCAGTCATCAATCCCAGGCAATAGACCATTCAACTCATTCTTCCACCACTTCTTCTATCCACTGTTATAACCGATTTTACATACCTTCAAAATGAGGTCTATTACTGCTCTTGTCGCCCTCCTGCCTCTAGCCCTTGCAGCGCCAGCTACTCCTGCTGTCGAAATCATCACGGAGCATGCGGCTCTCAGTGATTTCAATATGACAGAAATCGCAGCGTTGGAAAAGCGCGATAGCTGCGGCAGTAATGTTCCGTACAACGTCGCGGACATGAATACCCTCATCTCGAACCTGCAGTCTGACGGCCAGACGGACTACACCCCTCACGCATCTGGAGTAAGCCACAGCTACAACACAGCCCGTATCTGTGTCTACAATCAATATTGGGTTGAAAACACACACGTGTCTCACTGGGAGGACGGCTGGGCTGCAAGCTACATTGCTGGAAAGTGCTGCAACAGCGGCAGTTCTCAGTGGTAAGTCAAAACATCTTTTATACGTAATATGATAAGGGAGAAACTAATGAGTATTAAACAGTTCCGGTGGAAGCTGCACGGCACATGGTGACTCTGGACTTGCTGTCAAGGTTGTCACGAAAAACTCGGCTTATTCTTGCTGGTAATTACACGTCTTTACATCCCTACTGGCTGTATTGTATTTTTATAAAGCTCATAGAAAATGAACTCGTATTTGATCTCTATGCCTTTATCGTCTCAGAAAAGTCCTAATTGGCTCTCTACTTGCTTTATCTTGATATTTTCCATTTGTTGATGCAGGCATTCGGTAAAAGTTGCCAGTCCCGCACCAAAGTAACCCCTGCTGCATGCTGTAGCCAGAATACGCTGATGGATATGCACGCTGGTTGGCCGAAGCACTTTTTTTCCCTCATCTGTCAGCAATAAGTTTCAGCTTAATAAAGGGCTAACAGGGGTTAGGTTGGCACCACCCAGGTCAGCTATACGCTAATCCCAAGTCTGGTTTTGCCATAGATCACCGCCTTATAGGCACAGAAGTTATAATAACTGAGCAAAGGCGCGAGGGATGAGCAGTTGCAAAAAGCGCAGTGAGTTGTGTTCAGTTAGAATATACAAATCTCAGTATATTAAAGACTGGACGGCAAAATACTCAGTATAGCTACTTGGCCTTGCACTTCTTGAAGCCTGTCGCCATTCGATCTGTTACAATGGGCAATACCACTGCATCGGCCAACGCGCCGAGGAGGTGCCCTGTCTGCAAAGACCTACAGCCGAACGGTCAACCCTCTGAGCCCTACCAGGTCAACTTTGAGAATCTGAGAGACAGGTGTGGGTATTGTCAGCTGCTAAGGTCGGCCGCTGCACAGGTTTTCCATCGACAATTACACCATGTTTTTGTTCACAGCGACGAGGGGGAACCTATCCGCCTGACGTACTTCCATGAGGGAGCCGAGGACGTGCCTGATGATCTCTCTCATGTAGTTGAGCTGATTATGTACTCCCATGAAAAGGCATGCAATCTATCTTCTGAGTATCCGGTATTCATTCTAACCTCAACCCCAGTCTCGATTAATCCCTAAACTGGGAACCCTCGGCTCCTACCCGAAGTCAACCGATCTTGATGCCTCCGTCGGCTTCATTAGCAAGCAACTAGAAACATGCCTCACAGAACACGTGATGTGCAGTATTCGGCACGAATCACCGCTTCCCACGCGAGTTCTCAGCATCGGCTCTTCTGACTCAGATATCCGGCTTGTTGAGTTGAAGGACTTTCGGGCGCGTTACGTGACGCTGAGCCATTGCTGGGGTAAAAAGCAGCCTATGAGGGCTCTTAGTTCCAATATTACGGAACTAAAGAGAGGCATCAACCTTCACGATCTGCCCATTGTCTTCCAACAGGCAATCTCTGTTGCGCGGATGCTAAAGGTGGAGTATATATGGATCGACTCACTCTGCATCATCCAAGACAGTCAATCAGACTGGGAGCACGAGGCTGCCCAGATGTGCGATTATTATGAGAACTCCTTCTTGACCATATCCACGGCCGCGTCTCCGGACTCCACCATTCCATTTCTCAGACGAAGAGACGATATTTGGGATCCAGTCAAGCTGGAGCTCGCGACTTCTAAAGGCACGGAGTTTATTTACGCACAGCGTGTCGCCAAAACACTCGCCCAAAAGGGAAAGCTATTCTCGCGAGCATGGACTTGGCAGGAGTCTGCTCTTTCGACACGAACAATATACTTCACCCCGTTTGAGCCTATTTGGGAGTGTTTGACGCAAGTCGTGCCACAAAGATATATTCCAGATCTGGATACTTCTGATGTCTTAGGCTTTTCTAAACTCGTGTCTGCTCTCAGGCCCGAGGCTCTTGGATTTAACGCCGACCCTTCCAACTTCAATCTGGCACAGCATACTGGGGTACACAGTATGCAAGCCGATGATGACGACGGCACATCCACAAGCAGCAGCTGTTCTACAGGTGTAACGCCACCCCGATTTGTACCTGAAACCTCTCGCCCTTCCAGCTCCGGATCTAGCTCATCCAGCTCTTCTGATAGGGACATGACGGACTACATTTGGGATATGTGGGATGATTTGGTCGCGTACTACTCACGCCGAGAGCTCACCTTTGTCACAGACAAATTACCAGCTCTGAGCGGTGTGGCTTCTCGAGTCCACAAGGCGACGCATTCCAGATATCTTGCAGGAATGTGGGAAGAGAACCTTGCCCACAACTTGTGCTGGAGCCGGGCAGATTTTGGAGACGAAGACCTCATGTCTCTTCCCACGGCCTACATAGCGCCTTCGTGGTCGTGGGCTTCGACACCTGGGGGCGTGGAACATCGGATAGAAAGGACAACTGATACATTCGCGTCTGGCTTCACCATTGTTGAGGCCTTCTGCCACGTCCCAGGGCTCAACCCATTTGGCAGAGTCTCTGCCGGTCACCTCATCTTACGAGGACGGGTCACTGAATCAGTATTGACTTGTAAAAACCCAAAGAAAGGGGTTTCTTACACACTTTCTGGTACACGGGAGAAATGGCGTTTCTTTCCAGATAGCGCATTGATATCGAGCGGCGGGAATATTGCAAGGGCAACAGAGGGCCAGGAGCTTTCCGATTTTAGAATCAAAGTTCTTTGTCTCTACCTAGGCTCCAGCTGTGCTACTTTAGATGGTGAAGGGGCCAACAAGGAAGATCATTATATGATGGTGTTGGGAAATTTGGCTAGTGAGGATGGGGTGTTCTCTCGTGTTGGACTTGCAACTTCGACAAGAAATTCGCTATTTGCAGGGTCTCGTGAGCAGGAGGTCAAACTGCTGTAGAACGAAAGCAAGGCGATAGCGCAGTGTACTCTCTATTCACCGTATCTATACCGCAAAGAGAGCCCAGAATATCTTTATTGTCACTGTGCACGTGCAGAAATTGTTTGGAATACGAGATATGGTGGAAACACTAACCGGATCGGGCTTGGTTTTGCGCCACTAGTTGACTGAAACCTTATCCCCGACTGTGGATTTAGATGGATACAGCGGGTGTGCTCGGAGAGGCTTATTGGAGTCTTGAAACTATGAATGAAATGGGTCATGCGGATGCACAACGGGAACGGGGCATAGTATGTTCCCGCCTCATAGAATTATAAAAGCACCCAGGAGCATACCGCCACAGTTTGCAAGCATCAGACAAGACTTTACTAAACTGTCAGTCTATTCTTTTTAATAAACGATCGAAAGAAGAATCAGACGAAAAAGAAATAGCTGGTACATCGATTCAAATCTTCGTATCAGACACGACACCGCCAACATGACAACTGTTTCTATCAAGCCAGTATTTTCGTTGGTTGACCACGATGGCCACGAAGTCACTGAGGCAACTTACCACGGCAAACACAATGTCACTTTTTTCGGCTTCACAAACTGTGCGGCTGTGTGTCCCCGGGCGCTTCAACGATTGACAGACGCTGTCAAGGCACTGGGCCCCAATGCAAGCCGATTCAATTTCCTATACATTTCGGTTGACCCAGACCGTGACACTCCCGAAGTGATGAAGAAATTTCTTTCCAGTTATGGGTCTCACTTCACTGGCCTCACCGGTACCAAGGAGCAATTGGAAAAGGCCAGAAAGGGATTCCGCGCCTTTGCCCAGCGAAAGGACGAAGAAGGCAGTGGAGATTATGTCGTTTCTCACACCGCCATCACATACATACTCGGTCCCGATGGTCAGCTCATTGATCACCTGAACGACGTAGTCACGGCCGAAGAGACTGTTTCCCGGCTTCGCAGGGCTTTGGAGCAAGCTCTCCCAACCCCTACTCCACAAACACCCAATGCAGACCCAGATGCGTTCGGCCGCGAGAGTTTGGGGCTGCTGGATAAAAGCCAGGTTGGCAGCTTACGTCATATTGGCAACATTGCTCGGCAGCCTGAGGGAGATTGGTCCAATATGATGGGCGCTACCCATCTTAACGATGGATTTGGTGCCTATCGCTTCCAGATGGCGTATGGTGCATACGCACTTGCCTTGGCCCATTTTCACCGACTACCCGCGGCTCCTGGATTATTCAAGCCCACCTTGGAGTATCTTATTCAGAAGATGTGCCATCCTGACGTCTGGTTCTACTGGCGAGATGCCAGCACAGGTGGAGGTATTGGCAATACCCCAAGAAAGGAGCCGGACCCTAACCCAATTGAAAGGGATAATATCATGTACAGTGCATACCTGCAAACTATGACTTTGCTATACAATATGCTCTTTAATGACACTTCCTATACAAAGCCTGGCTGTCTTAAGCTGGCGTATGACCCTTTCTTCTGGGGAGAGGCTGGAGGCTTTCGATTCAATTATGATCAAAACTCAATTAACGAACTTATTTATTGGGAAATGATTGAGAGCGGATACCTTGGGGTTCCCTGCGAACCCGGCTGTGTCTTCCAAATCTGTAATCAGCCTCCAATCCTTGGGTTCCGGCTAAGTGATGCGTTGCACGGCACCCAGAGGGCTGAAGAAGTCACAAAGGGCTATGTGCAAGCGTGGGAGGAGTTTGGAAGCCGTGTTGACTCTGAAGGAGCGTATAGGTACTATGTTACCCTGCACAATAAAAACGTCATCGGGAGCACCGGACCTGGTGTTGACTCGTGGTGCGCCATGCTCATGCACGCATGGAACCCCGAATTTGTGGAGCGTCAATATGATCGAAAGCGAGATTCGTGGCTGATCGATCATGGCAACGGAAAACTGTCTATCAGGGTCAAGCCTGCAGAATGGATGTCAGAGAACACAGTTCGACTCCTGTATGGTGCAGACCTGGGCTGGGTGGCAGCACTGGCCGCAGAGCTCGGCGACAAGGACACGGTGAAGGGAATTCTGGCGTATTCTGATGAGCGATTTTCTCCCCGCTACCAAAACGGCGGCTTGCTATACCCGCGACATGATGAAATGTTCGACGAGGACGGCTATTATGCCATGAGTTCGCCCATGCAGTCGAATGCGCTCTTTCCCCTTGCTCGACTCAACGTCAAAAATGGCTTTCAGCGATTGTACAAGAACCCATGGAGCCCAACTAATAATACTCACTATAGTGATCCAGCACTGACCCAAATTGACTTTTCAATTGACGTCTACCGTGCGGTCTACATTCCCGAGGAAAAGATTCTGCTCTTCGATGTTGCAATCTCCCAGGCAGGAGACCAAGGTATAATCGGTTTGTCTCGAGTGCTTGGCAGAGGAGATTGGGTTCTCAACCGCAATGGAGAGCGGGTTGCTTGGGGAAATAGTGAAGGTCTCGTGGGCACTGATTTAACCAATATCAAGCAAGACGGAGAGAGAATACTGCTCTCCATTTCTAACAGACAGGTTGTCTCGTTTGTTGTTAAATGGTAGAAATAGTGGGTAGTTTGGTTAGTACTTAATATAATTTTACTAACACATAATGGCTATCAAGGTCCTTAATCATACAGCCAACTTGATTTGCAAGAGAACGAAAGTCGAAACATTCGTAAAATGTGAAATATCCAATCTCGTATCAAAAGAAAGACCCCGTTAATGCGGTGACAAAGGCCTGCGCAACCAGCTTATGAATAGCCTGCCCCGCATGATATCCGTCATACCAAAGGCAAGTAGTACCATCGGTGTTAGAACATGTCGCATCAGTCGCTCCGTATGTAGTAGGGTCATTCAGGGCGGCTGTGAACGAAGCTTCCGTCTCTACTACCTGAGCTGTTATTCCGGTATTCGCTGTCTTGAAGGTATCAAGGCGCGCGCTCAGAGCATTATTGTAGGCTGTGATATTGGAGACAAGGTTGGACAGTGATGCCTCGCTCTGGCTAAGGAAATCAGGCGCGTTATTGAAAGGCGGGACAGTCAAGAGCACGAAGTTGGTCACGCCGACGTCAGTCAAGTTTTGCAACAGCTGAAAGTACTCGTCCATTACTGAATCAATGGGCGATGCGACACCATCCCACCATGGATTTCCCACATCATTGATACCGATCCAAACCGCGACGAGCAAGTCATCTGATGTCCACGGCGCGTAGGTTGGTTTGTTAGCAAGATATTGGTTGAAATAGCCAACTTGAGCTTTCACGTCTGGAGTGGAGCCTCTAACGAGACTGGTGTCAACGGTAGCGCCGTAGACGGCAAAGTCGTAAGTTAAAACCAGGGAGGTGTTGTACTCTTTTGTCACCATACCGGCCCAGTTCAGGCCGCCGGCTGTCGTGGAGCCACCATTTCCCATGGGTTCGCTAGAGGATGGATACCCGTTTGTTATCCAAAACCCAGTAGATGAATAAGAATCCCCAAAAACGACCATGTACTTAGTACCGCTACTTGTTGTAGAATCGGTGGCTAGAGTAGATGCAACAGGTACGATACTGGTCTTTGAGGCCGGTGATACCGAGGAAGCCTCCACAGTCGCTATTGCCGTAGAAGAACCGAGAGCTAGTGCTGTAGATGCTTTCGTAGATGCAGGTGCGACTGCCAAGGAGGATGAGAAAGAAGGTCGCGCGCCGCAAGCTGCGCCGCTCACCATGAGCGAGAACGAGAGGCTCGAGGCTGCTGCCAGAGCCAGCACTCGACTAAAGAACATCGTAAAGTGAGAATCGAAGAAATTAACAAAAAAATGTACAGGTTAACCACCAGTGGTTGGGAGGAAGCAAGAAACAAAAGTTCTTGTCATTTGCGGGTGGAATACATTGGTCTTACGCTTTACGCGAGAAACGTGAGAGAATTCCTATCGGGCGATTTCTTGAAAACTCCGAAACGACAAGTTTGCAGTATAACCCGGCGATAAATATTCCCCGAATCATTGTATTAAGGAAAGGAGTATGTGTTTTGGATGGCGGTAAACGAGCCCCTAGTGGAGTATTTCGGAAAAACGACTTTCCACGAATAGCAAGCGCAATTCAAGTCATAACACTGACGACTTATTTCTAGGGTGTGCGCGTTCAATACACGAAGCGACGTAGGATTTGTTAGTCCTCGCTATTTTATAAAGGACATCGTAAGGTGTGTCAAACAGGATATGGGCCAACATTGCACTGCGCATTATCGGAATGTGATTTCAATTGTGCCATCACCGGCGTTGTGACAAGGGTATCTAGTTAGCGTATCGCAATCATTTTTATTAAACCAAAAGAATATTGTTTTATACTGCGGTTTCATATCTACTCCAGTTTAATTTCTTCATTTTCACCAGAAACATCTATAAAAACAATGCTTAGGCCGCTGCAACTCATGTTGTAACCATGACCATCACACCCCTGCAGATTAGTACACAAAATTGGCGTTACTCATCAACACAAGCGGACTGGACCTCGCTTATACCGTATAATCTCGCGAAATCCGACCATGGAGTGGAGCACGCTTTTTGCTTTTTCTCTCCGTTTTGGCTTCTAAGAACAACCATCATTGCTTCTCTACATATATATGGAGACATTCTTGCCTCCACTTCCTGGTCGGATTTTGCGAGATTATACGGTATCTTGTTGGTCCATGCTCTGCGACATGAAAATATTGTTACAACTGGTATTACTCCCGAAAAACACCGAACCACTTTGACATAGGCGCGATTGTTGTATTGAACAAGGGGCAGGTGGTTATATTAAGGAGTATAGGAGGGCAGGTTATGTTATCAATAGTTTCATTCACTTTTAACGGCAAGTCAATTCTTGCAAATGTGACGGGGACTTCCTAATAACTTCAGGGTGTTGCCGAACTTGTCAAGGAATTAAATATGACCCCGATCCTTAATTACCGAGATTCTAGAGAATTGGGCCAACGAGGTTCTCGAGCAGCTGCATATGGAAAGGTGACGGGCAGCCTGGTTCTCATCTATTGACGGAGTGCGATTGTGCACATGCCAACACAAGTAGATCGCATACATGGAATGGGAGGTAGCTGGTTTATGTGGCTGTGCGTTCTAAATTTTCAATGGAGTTTACCACAGAACTGAGCGGGCCAATAAAACAAGACCCATTACGTGGCCGAGTCCAGTTACTACTGCAGCGCTTGGAAAGTGGCTGTTTTGCTGGCCGCAATAGTTCCAATGCATGCGGGGCAAAGTTGCTTCTTCTTTTCGCTAGTGCATGGCACTATTGATGTTAGTGTCACCCATGCGCTAGAAAATTCAATAGTCTCAGACACAATTGACACGGTTCACTGTGTAAACAACCCCGCATCATTAACCCCAATCATGTTGGTTCTGCTGTTCGGTTGGTGGCACGCAACATCTTCCGCTCAAAAGCCAATGTCGTCAAAAAGACTCGTAACAGAATTTGATGCTCAGATCTCTATTTCTTCTTGGAAGCACACTTTTATCTACGTCTGACTCCGTGCTATTTTATTATGCCACCACATTGGGCTGACTTCTTTTTTTGGTGCCATCTCAACCATTTCCAGACCCAAATGTTGCACTGTCAGTGGCGGTGCGCCTGGTGTCATGGGGTCCCTTTTTCTGGGATCCATATTCGGGTTCTCGGCCACCGAGACTAACGTCAGTTCAAAGTCTACCACTGCTCATCGACAGTGAGCCAATTTGAGGGCCTGGGAGACTGGGCCTGTTATGCCAGTTATTTATTTCTGCACTTGCATCCCACAAGAGCTATTGTGAATGGTCTTTGAGTATCGTACTTCTATATACATCCAGCTCCAGCCTGTACAGCGAGCAGATAAAAAGAAATTGGTTTATGGCCCAAATACCCTTTGTGCCTGTACGAGATTTGAGTGTCGTACTATACGGTATCATCTAATCAATCAATTTCGTGTGAATTTCTTTGTGCACAGTATAAAGCGGGGTTTGCTGTGTCTTATTTTCCGAATGTGTCAAACTACGGCTAGATCCGAAGTTGCTCAGCTATGTCTCACTATCTTGTCGTATCATGTTCATTTCAGCTATTCTAATCCACCGCCACTCGCCACCAAAAGACACCCTCCAACCATACTACACAACCCAGCTGGGTTGAGGGTCAACGGAATCCAGCCGACGTCTCTGCGCTAGAGAAATGCGGCTTGCGCCCTAGTGACGCCGCCTAGAATAAGTCGATCAGCCAGCCACCTAGTTCAGCCCTGAGCCACGTATCAACCAAGTCAAGCCAGCTCAAGTACCAGATAAAACTATGAGCACTCCCTGCTCCAAATGTGACTTCTACATAAGAAACCTCAAACCCACCACTATCTCACCTTGACCACACCAACTCTTACCACTGACCGTTTTGCAATCGACTCTTCTGTACAATTTCGTTGGGAGAACGACAAAATCATTAGCAGCACATCCTTTCATGACCGTTCCGAAGGCTCCTATTTGATGCTGCAGTGAAATTACAAGGTAAGGGATTATGTATGTGTACGGGAAGACATTGATTGAGATGATCAGTCTCGCGACCGGTGCGTCTGGATTGCTAAGTGGGTCTGTTTAGGTGGATCTGACACACCGATTCCGATTTGATGCACTGAGTTCACTGTGCAGAGGCTCCCAAAGTCGACGATCTCCCTCGCTGTAGTCCTGCACGGTGATTTGGGCCCATGACAGGGACAGGCACGCCCTTTTGCCGTTGGACTTGACTTAGGTGACAGAAAAGAAATAATACCAGGAAGCCTTTTTGGAGACGCCACTATATATTCTGAGAGACACATCTGTTGCTGCATCACTTTGACTGCTTGTCACTAAGCATACTTATGAGTTGTCTAGCAACTGTATGCACCCATCATGCATCATCATCTCCTTCTAGCTGGCGTGGTTGGCATTGCCACCCTTATCAACGGCGAGTGCTGGCCATATGATCGTTACGAGCCAAATGAATATGACGGATTGGTCGGAACTCCGCCCAGAAACCCATCCACAGAGTTTCCCTCGGAATCAACCGACTTATTTGTTGATTGGCTCAGGAATCTTGTGAATAGAGACGATAGCTTTACATTGCAGAGTGTCTTCAAGAATGGCACTATCCCAGGCGAAGCCAACTCCATCAATGACCTGGTTGATCGTGTCGACACACCACAACAGCCCGTCATCCCGGTTATTGACCCAGAGATCCCAATCATACCACCAACTGACGACCAGCCAACAGAGGCAGGTACTCTCTTCAAACACTTGAAGTATCCCCTGGACCCCCATTGTCTCAGCAATAAATCTTCTTGGTGGTACCGTACCTACGAGGGGAATTGCAACTGGCTCAAGCGAGGTGAAACGGGCGAAGGCTCCGTTGGCACAGCGAAACCACGCGACTTCCAACAGTATACATATACTGATGGCGTGTCTAAACCTAGAGAGGGCCCAAATGCTAGAGCTGTTAGCAATGCTTTTTTTAAGAGGAAGAAGAAAATTTACTATGAGCATACCCCCTTGCTTCTGGGTTTGATTGAAGTAAGCCAATGTCGTCACCTGTTGCTCTTTTTGATATGAAATTAACCTGATGACATAGTTCATTATGCACGACGTCACCTACAGCCAAGACTCCCAAGAAGAGTACATCGAGGTTTCCATGCCGAATGACGAAGATCTCTTCCCCCTCAACACCACACTCAAGGTTCAGAGAACCGCGGCAGTGCCAGGAACAGGTACATCAAAGAGCCACCCGCGAGAGAACGTCAATATGGCATCCACATGGCTCGACATCTCCTCTTTGTACGGAAGCACGCGTGATGTAGCGCTGAGGCTTCGCTCCAATGTCGATGGCAAGCTCCTTGCCCAAGAGGTTCAGACCCCTGGCACCAAAGCCAGCGCCTCGTATCTTCCCTTCAACACCATGAATGTACCTACCAACACACGTCCTGGGGTCAAGGTAGAGGATCTGTTTGCGGGCGGCGACCCTCGCACGAACGAAGACTGGTTGATGCTTGGCGTTCACACCTTGCTGCTTCGTGAGCATAACCGTCTCTGCGATATTCTGAAAAAGCAGAAGCCTGATTGGGACGACGAACAGCTTTATCAAACTATCCGGCTAGTCATGTCGGCAAAGTATGCATTGATTGCTAACTCTTATCAAATGGCATACTGGACAGATGAGATGCCGTGGCCCAGGGACGATGGATTCCCCCTCTATCGTCAGATGTTTGGCGCAAATGCTCTGCAAATTAACCCTGCCAACACCTATCCCTGGCCTTTGGTCACCAAAAATGGCAAGCCTATGACAGTCTCAGCAGAGATGGCAGTTGTCTACCGCTTTCACGAATTTATCATCCCAAGCTTCCCAATTAAGAACCAAAACAACGAGACTATGTGGGAACAGAACCTCTTTGATACCAGCTTCAATGCCACAGGTTTTCTCAATGTTGGTTTAGAGAGAATTCTTGCCGGCACAGTTGCCTCGCACATTCCAAACTTTAAGTCTGGAGTTGATGAGAACTTTCGCAGTGCTGGGCGATACCGCGGTCGTCCATTCGATATTGTCGTCTCGAGTATTGTGCACGAGCGAGAGCAAGGCCTGCCGACTTTTAACCAATACTTCCGTGCGTACAACAAACAGGATCCAAAGGTCGTTGTCCCCATCCGTGACACGTGGGAAAAGTTCTCTACAGACCCCGAAGCCGTTGCAAACCTCAAAAAGCTCTACAAGCATCCTGACGAGGTTGATCTCGTGGTCGGGTGTCAGCTCGACGAAGAATGGTTCCCCGGTACTACAGTTCCAAAGTCAGCCCTCATTATCAGCCTGTTTAGTTTATTCGGCATGGGGAACTCTGACCGCTTCTCTGTTGGCTTCTCTATGATGCGCTGTCTCCTCGTCGATCGACCTTGGGATTGCCACCCTAGCAATGCCTTGGAAGATCTGCTCTGGGAACGAAAGGACGTGCCTGGTTTCCCCAACTTTAGGTTCTATAGCGATTTTTGGATGAAGGAACTTGACCTGCCAGCCCATGGAGTCAACCTTCTCTGGCGCCTAATCACCGAGAACTCTGAGATCAACTGCCTCCAACGATCGCCGCTGTTCCCGTACGACAATGTTACGAACCCTATCCTCTGCATGTTACCACCCAAACAGACCGAATATTCGGCACTTTTCCTTACAGCTCTTGAAGTTGTCCTGAGCATAATGAAACAAGGAAGTTTCAAATCAGTCGCCACAATCACAATTACTGTCCTGAGCGGCATCATGGCGATCACCTACTATCTGCGCTCATGGCGCCGGAGCGACGAACCACCCTCACTCCTCGGTTGGCCGGTCCTTGGAGAAGCCCTCGCCTTTCAAAAGAGTCCCCTCGAAATTCTCCTTCGAGGCTTCAAGAATTATGGCAGCTCTCCATCTCGTTGCTTCGGCATCAAGCTTGCTTCTTTCACACACTACGTGATTACAAACCCGCAAGACCTCGAGCTTATGAAGAATACCGAGGGGAAGAAATTCAGTTTACATGAATTTTTAAAGGTCATCAATACTTCCATCGTAACCAAAAAGGAGAATTTCGACTCTGATATATTCGCACAATTGGTCAGATCAAACTTTGGAGACCCCTCAACTTTGGCTCGGTTCAGGCCGGTGATTGAAAGCGCAAGCCAGGAGTTCCTCAAAAAGAAACCCCTCACAACAGGAAACGCAAGTAGCCATGCTAACATTAATAACTGGATGGACGAGTATATCACCTTTGTCATGTCTCGCTGTATCGTGGGGCCCGAGGGGTATGAAAACCCTAAGTTGATCAAGACATTTCTCCAATTCAACGATCATGCCATGGCAGCCATAGGTTTATCATCCATGCTACCGAGCTTCCTACAGTTTCTTGCCGCCCGTAAAATCAACAAGGACTTTGATGCTATTCGTAAAATTGCCCTTCCCATCATTCAAAAAAGGAGAAGGGGGGTTCCCAAGACAGGAGAGCTTGTGTTCTTAGATTTCATCCTCGAAAAGGTGAATGATGATAATCGTGCGTCTGGTAAGTCATTTCAATCCTGTTTTCTATTTTGCCCCAGATTTCTTTCAGTCGAAGAACACAAAAGTCTAATCAAGTGTTGGCCAGACCTGATTGCCATCATTGTCTGGGGAGGACTAGTCAATCTCCAAGCCACATTTTCGTCTACGCTTCTCGACATCATCAACGAACCTGATGGGCAATCGAGACTTCTTCCAGCACTGCAGTCCGCCGGTACCTCCACCCTGAATCCCTTCCAGTGGGACGTTAACTCTCCCTGGAACCAGCTTCGGAGTGCCATGTTCGAGTCCATCCGACTCTCCGGACCAATCACTGGCCCAGCACGCATAGTGCTTGAAAGGGTCCCTCTACCAAGCCAGCCATCATTAATCCTCCCCGCTGGTTCAGTGGCAACTCTCAGTTCGTATAGTACGCATCGGAATACGGCAGCATGGGGCGAAAAAGCCGCAGTGTATGATCCAGACCGCTTCCTACAGAACGCTCCTCCAATTGGAGAGACTCGATTTGTGGCTTGGGGACTTGAAGGACCACACATGTGTCCTGGTCGATGGTTTGGTCAAACAGCAATATTGCTCATGGCAAAGAATGTGCTCCAAACCTATGAATTTGAGCCTGAAAGGAGATTGAGGGATGAGGACAAGTACGTTTACTCAGCAGGCAAGGTGGGGCGAGTGCCTGTAGGAATGACAGTAAAACTGCGAAATTAGGCATTAGTGTATAGATATTCTTTTATAAGCTTAGTCTAAAAAGGGAAGAAGTGGAAGGAGCCACGGGGTAGTCGTTGTCAGTGGACTAGATTCTAGAGGTACTCTTCTCAAATTAGTTTTCTAGGCCTTACCCTATATCAAGACACTCCTCACACTTGCCATAACTTCCAGAAAGATCCTACTACAAAATACTTCAGATTAACAGTAAAATCACGCCTGAGTTGAAACCTCCCTTGTTTATGAAATGTGGCATGGCTTGGAAACAGAACACCGGATACTGAGTCCAATCAGCATTTGAATCATCTTTTACTCTCTGGTTCAGACCACCCCACTAGTTCACCAAAAATGAGGAATCAAGATGCAAGGGACAGGTAGACCGTTTGTTATCACTGCCATTTACTGGAAATGCGTTGCGTAATTCGAGACTCCAATCTAGAGGCGCGGTTCAATTGATACCGAAACACCAATCCTCACTGTGCCATTGGACTTCCGTTGCAGTTCAGTCGCCTAGGAAAGTCCGTACTATCACCATGGAAGGAGTCTGCAACTGGTTGCGAGATCTTCGTGCCATCTGAACACTCAAGCCCAGAGCAGGATGATTTGACCGAGGCCATATTTGTTGAAAATCCGTCTAAATATATACTGATTAGTTAAACCTTACTAACCGCCAATGACCGAGCAAGAAGTTATTAACTGAGTAATAATACTTTTATTATAAATAAGCATTCTACCGTAGGCGAGTGCCAAAAGTATACCAACATTATAATAAATTGTTTATTCCCCGAAGGTTAAGGGTCCCAGATCACAACCACAATGGCCCATATCCAGTACCCTCGCCACGCACCACATCTACCTCAAACGCTTCCACAACTTCGGCACCAGTAGACCATGTCTCACCCGGGACTAGCTCAACTTTAGGTATTCCGAATATCTCTGTCTGAATGCGCCTGACACTATTCAAGAATCGTGTTTTAATGTCGTCCAAATCGGAAATTGCCAACCTAAAAGTCCGATACTTGTCCCGTCCCACACTACTACATCTGCTTTTGCTCCAACTTTGATTACGCCGAGGTCAGGCCGCCGCAATGCGAGGCCTCCGTTGCGGGTTGCAAGAATAAACGCCTGGTTTACAGACATGGGGCTGTTTCGTGGCATTTGCCAGAGGCTATGAACTCCGTTGTAAATTAGCTGGCGGATGTGCTGTAATAGAATGCGGGCTTGTGTGAGAATGTCGGTCGAGCTTGTAAAGAATTCATCAATGCCCAAAGATGCCTGATCCAGGAAGAGATGAGCCGTTGGATTGGTGTGACTGGTGGTATGCTCAGTCTCCGGGCTGATAGATATATATTGGTTGGCCGAACTTAACATCTGGTAGTTTTTCTGGTCGAGAAAGCTGGCATGTGAGAATACTATAGGGGTTGTGCTATTCAAGATGCCTAAGTCGCGGAAGATTTCAGGGGTGTTTTCGACTGTATTTTGACAATAATTTAGTACCCCTCTTTTTCAAACATTTCAGATTAAACATCTAGTGGCTTCTCCAAAAGCGACAGCACATGGTTGCTACAGGGATGCATCCAACTTACCTCCATATGGGCCTTGAACCAGATGCGTGGTGATGACAGATATGTTGAAGTTTCTGGTGTTGGTTAAAATTTGTGCAGGGCTTATTTAAAAAAAAAAAAAAAAAAAAAAAAAAAGAATTACTCTTACCGGATCAGTTCAATGACTGGGCCGATGTGTCCGGATCCCCAGGAATCACTGGCAAGGCCAAGATTCGTGGCCGTTTTGTCCAGATCAAACACATGATAAATCTGTTTGAAATTCTCAATCTCCTCCTCCAAGGTAGTATTGCGGCCGCGGTGGCCAAGGTAGTAAGCATATAAAACTCTTGCTCCACTGTCTATGGATGCACGAAGTCCTGCTTCCGCTGAGGCCTTGTCCCACGTGTTCTCTGCCCAGTTTAGCATCGTAGTAACACCTGCGTTAAGTGCCTCATATGTCCCCGTGATCTGAGCAATGTATATGTCTTCGGGTTTGAAAAAGCTCGCGGCATGCGGCGTGGATTTGTGGCGGAAATAATCCCACATGGTATTATTAGAGGCCATTGTGCGCCATGCTACATTCCAGCCATGGCGATGTGTGTCAATGAATCCTGGTGTGATGATTTTGTTTGTAGCATCAATTATTTCGGTATCATCTTCGTCTGCTCGAACCGGTTCTTCGTCTTGGGTAAAGATGCCGGTGATCCGATCGTCAGTGATGAGGAGTGATCCGTTCCGTGTGACTTGAAGGGTATCACTAGCGTCGTTCCATCCTATTATGGTTGCTCCACGAAATAGGATGGAGGATCCAGCGCTCAAGCCAATAAGCAATTGGAAGCTAAAAAGGGATAGATGGGAATGCATTGTCTTGATGTAATGAGTTGTGGCTTCACACTGACGACGTTCTCTATGGAGCCTTTGTATTTGTTTTCTTTCGCAGACTCACAGTTCTCATCAGTTCGTATTTCAGTCCAAGTTCTCGGACATCCCTTACTGGGAGTTCATACTCGCACTCGTAGACCGAAAGCGGAGGTTCGTTCTTTCTTCGGGTATTCGCTATCACACGACGTTGTATGGACTCAATGCAAGGTCGACATGGTCTGCCAAGCCTCCAAATTAAACCTTAATAAACTCCGCCGAATTTCATGTTGCCAAGATCGCGCTCCGTGTTTCGGAGGCCGATGCTCATGGTTCCCCGGCCCATATTCACACATCATACTCCGGATTTTTCGCGTTTTCTTTTCGAGGCTCTCGCTCCGCTCCGCGTTTTGGTATAAAATTAGAAGCGAAAGATACTTCAAAGTTTAGTCTCTAGCACTTCTTGCACTACTTTACAAACCTCTTTCAGCCCCACTTTCATCACCAACAATGCCCATCATTCTTGCTGGCGTAGTGGCAACATCAGCCAGAAGCTAATTAATAGCCTTCATCAAAGGGCTCATCATGTCTGTGGACTATGGCGAAGCCTATCAAAGCTTCAGGATGCTCGCAGGGCTAAACTATGGTTTTGTGGAGACCAAAAACCATCACGATACCTGCGCCCTTGAACGTCCCCGCAAAGGCCCTGATACGATGATCGCTGCGTACGCTGCTGTTCCCGAACTTCAAATACTCGGTAAACATGATAGTTATGGCTCTTATATTACCTTCCGTCGCGTTGTCAAATTCAGCACTTCCATTAAGCCAATCTACATATTCACTGCTATCCTCGCAGTCTTCTGGAGTACAACATCAGGACTTTTCGCAAAGTAATCATGGGGTCTGGGACTGACAGACAAAATCTATGAGCATAGAAGTACCAGTAAGAAACCATGATGTTGAAAAAAGAAAGATATCGCTGAATTCATAGCCGCCCTCGTCCAGAGAGAAGATGCTTGGAGAGTGGTTGCTTTGCTCCGTTGGCAGGGATTGTTCCATAACCCCACATTCGCACGGCTTCTCGGAGTCCACACTCACGGAGTCCGTATCTTCAGGGATTATTTCTAGTAGATGTCGATGACGAAGTGGATCTAGTCAGATCACATGACTTCACACCTCCAAAGGCAGCCCCACCAGGGAGCTTTTGGAGGAAGAGTCAGACTTCTACAACACCATCAATCACACCCTCGGATCACTTCATAGCATGCCATTATGGATAGTCAGTGGTCCCAAACCATCAGATTCATCCTAGTTCCAATCAAAGTCTATTTCAGACCCTATCTTTCGTGATTCATCAGACCTGTCACATTTAGACTTTGTTGTATCTAGTTTGTGGTGGGTTAAGACTGCCCGCTCAGGGCCCAAGAGAAGATCTATCATATCTTTATGATTCTAGATGCATAGAAAAGCACTTATTTATTCAAATGAAGGTCTATCTAGGACAATTATAGCTGTTGTTGCTATGGGCCACCTTCGGCGGCTATGTTCATTCTGACCTTCGTCTGTTGCCACAGTCGGCTCACGTAAAATGGGCCCGCTGCCGCCGGCCCTGTTAAAGCCTAATTGAACACATCAAAAGTTGCCTTGTCTTATACGGTATTTCGAGGGCAACTCACGGCACTATTGATCCTGTTATTACCGTAATTGTGATGCCGACCGCGCCTGACATTTGTTGCGGATGGTTCGGTTGTTGCCCCGAGCCAACATGGTGTCATCACGGCTTTGCCGGCCGCGGCAGGCCTCAGATCCCCTCTTCCGCCTACGGCGTTGAATTTTGTGATGATTGGATCAAGCTAATACCGAATTTGATGACATTTTCAGGGGAAATGAGGCGCGAGACTAATTGAGGGCGGCTATGTTAATAGTAGGAATGCCATTATGTTCACGCCAGACAGCTGTCACTATTAGAGAGTGCGACAAATGCCCTTTGCCATGCTGTGTTCAAGGGCATCGTAGAGCATAAATGAAAAGACATTGCCATATTCTTTCTTGGTGATTTCGACATGAAGAGGCTTCAACGCGAGCAATGGTTCGATGACTTTATGACTTTAGACTTCAGACCTAGCGTATTAAAAGCTATCCACAATAATGAGTACAGGGTCCTCTCCTAACCAAGGAGTTATTTAGCAACTTCCAAATATAGCTATCTCAACATTTGTAACTCTGGCTCCATGAATTAAGAGAGCGTTCATCATATTAACTGCGCAGTAATGCCGTGACAGCCTGATACGACCCTGTCTTAATCTCATCAAGAATTCCCGGTCCAGTGAGTTTCCACCCAAGCTCCTTCACGGCTTTCATGCCGGAAGCCCTGTTTTCCCTTGAAAAGAACGACATAAGAGCCGGCCCGAAAGTGGTCAAAGCCTCTTCAGAGCTAATTTCTACCACATTTAAGTTGAGGGCTGCAGCCATAGCCTGGTACAGCTGACTCGCAGTCACGTTAGTGGCACCGCTCGCGTTGTAAACTTCTCCGGCCCGACCATTTTGAGCTACCAAAAGGTACAGTCGAGCGGCATCATTTACATGAACGGTGGTGGTGTAGTTTTTCCCGCCATTGACGACAACGACTCTACCGCACTTTGCAGCCATTTCCATGAAGAGTTTGACACCACTACCACCGCGACCATACACGTACGGGGCAAGTCGCACCGAGCAAACCCGGATGCCCTTTTGGGCCAAGTCAAGAGCATATCGTTCACCCTTTTGGCGAGTGTTAATGGGGTTGGGGTGGGGTGGCGATGATTCATTGGTTTCGGCACCCGAAGGGTCGGCGGCGTAGAATAAAGTGCCACCGGTTATAACCAGAGGTTTATCGGTGCCCGCCATTGATTCAGCCATAGCATCAAGTGCAGCACTGTCAATGGGCATTACATCTTCGTAGCGATCACCCAGACGGTAAGCTGTTGCGAGATGAATAACCATGTCGGCCTCAGATGCTTCCTGACGCAACACGTCGAGGGAGGTGAGATCGCCACGTACGGGGGTCGCGCCAAGACTCATTAATTTGGCATCTCCGGATTGTGAGCGGCTCAGCCCGTACACTTCATAGCCATCTGAAATGGCAAATTCGGTGATTGTTGAGCCAACGTAACCGTTGGCGCCAGTAATGAAAATTCGTCCCAGAGATCCCATTATGTACGCCATGAATGGTAACGGGGACCAGATTGTTTTGAATTGATTTGCCAGTAAATAAAACGACTTATCCTCTTTTTTCTTCCTCAACCTCAGGCGACAGATCATTTTTTATACTTATCTTGGTATCTGTCGGACAAAAGACTGGTGATGGATTTAAGATCTCTAAGTCCGAACTTCGGTAATAGCGGCTACATCCAGTGGTATTGCAAAAAGCTGGAGACGGGATCCGGAACATAATTAACAGGCCGTATGAAAAGGCAGTAAGACAGAGACGATGTCAGTAAGCTAATGTCCAAATTGTAAATTACAGTGACAGAAACACCCGCAATCTCTGCGGTGAGTAACGGTACGGGAACTAATGATTATTGTCTACTAACCCACTTCCACCTTTTACTCCATAACCTTCAGATTTCGATTATTCGGGGCTGTAAAATAAGCCATAAGTAGAGACGACTGCAGGGGCATTGTGATCTGTTTGGAATGCCTGGTTATTTAGGCCTATTGCGCTGAATTGGGTCATGAGCTAGATAATCCATTTCAAGGCTGTATCACCATATCCTTGCTGTATGTCAGAATCGAGAATAAAGGTGACAGCAAGATAAAAGCTCTGCATGACAAGATGATTGTCGCCATTTTGGTCGCCAAGGGAGTTTGCCACCTGCATCCCTCAACCCGTTGAGCAGCTCAAATAGAAATCTAGGATTGTCTGATCTGTTGATGCATAGCTGACGAACATTGGGATACTTTCCCCTATAATGCACGGTGCATGGGTGATTCGGTTTGCTCTTCAGTGTGAGAGATTATCGCTCATAAATTTGTTGTGTTAATGGAGACGTTACATATAGAGTATGCAGAATATGAAACCTTTAGCAGGTCCTTTCATCAGGTGATAGGACATAACAGTATGTGAGAAGAGTTGGGACTGAATATGGTGTGGAGAAAACACATGCGAAAACATGGCGTAACGCACATAAAATTCAAACCGTAACGGTGAAGTAAAATTATTCTTCATATTTAGTTCATTTTATTTCGTGAAGAATGTGGCAAGGTTGATTGAGAGCATGATCAAAAATACTCGTTGCATAAAGCTTTGCTTAGTACATCATCTATTAATGAGCTTAGCATCTTTCGAGAAGGACATAATTAGTGACAAGCACAAGACTGGACATAAATGAGAATTCGAACAATAAGACTCATATTCAGCCTTGCAATAATCACCAAAATAATGTTTGTGTGATGCTTATGGCAGCTTCTGTGTGGGTGTGAGCCACCGGACAGTATCGGCTGGCTGATGAAGAAGGCAAAAAAATCACCAAAGGAAGACCTACTCCACCATGGCTGAATGGCATTCGGAGGTAAAAAGATCATCCAAGCTTCACCAACAGTAGTCCACTAGGTCCTCAGTGCTTCGCAAACCTAACTAAAAAATGCCGGGTGCACGGGGACTCAGATTGCGCCACTGTCTTAAGCGAAATGGGCATGGGGGCGGACTTCTGAACCCTAGCTGGGTTGGGATGGGCCCAACGTCAGCATTATACTTTTCCTCGTGAACATGACAGCTTCAGGCAGAACGGAGATCGATCATGTTCTTCATGATAGATTTTGACGCGTTCATGTTGGTGCTTTTTTTTTCATGATCCTGCGTCTTTTTTGATCCGAACCCATCTAATACAAAGGCCGGAAAATATAAGGCTGGATCCACCGCGTGTCCATTGCTGTTCATTATCCATCCTTCACCAAGAAAAAGCCGGGGAACCTGGTACTTGCCAGGTTACCCTGCTCTAGGTACAGCACTTCCACCGACCAAAGCATCCATGGATCTAGGACCGTGAAATGCGGCCCGCGCATCGAGACCAAGTTTAACGGCATGATCCGCGGAAACAACTGCAACTGTTTGTTATTGACCATTTACATTAGCGGCCGATGGTTGGATCCCCTCGGCTATATCATATCTTATGGTCTGTGCGAATGGTGTCACTTGGCCCGACAACCGTAGTTAGAGGGAGAAGAATGGTATCAGCGAAATAATTCACTAAGCCGGCAGGGCGGCAACACTGCAATTTACTTACCTAGGAAAATGGGAAGCACGGAATTTCGGGTTGGCAATTCTACCCATTCAAGAAAAAAAGAAAAAAAACTATGGCTGGAGTGTTCAAGAGACTTGTTAGAAGTTAACATCTTGTGATGCAAAACGAGATCTTTATGAGCACTGCTCGCACACAAGGTCTATCCAACTTCCTTGAGCAACACTTTTAGGGTAGAAGAAGTCCCATATCTTCCATTCTCGTGGTAGAATACTTGATGCCATCTGTGAACCGCTGCTGAACTATATCCTACCCTGGACAAGAAGGATTTGCTTTCAGATCACTGTGGAATTAGTGTGGGAGGTCTTGTCTAAAGCTGGTAACTCGTATCCACCTCCGAGCTAGGGCCAAAGATGGCCCTATCCCGCATTGGGAATAGGTGAGGTGGGGAGGTGGCGGATGTTCATATTGATTCTCGGTTTCACGACGATATCAGACGATTATTAAGTGTCTGTGCGAAATGCCAACATTCAAGTGTCACCTACCAGCATTAATCCAAACCATCGTATGATGCAAGGCATATCAGTGTTTCATATGGGCTCGCTTCCTCGAAACACAGCCTTCTAGTGCCCGTCGAAAAATCCGTGCGCCTTGTATCGTCTGGAAGGCTATTACGTAAACCTTGCGAGCTCACGATCCCGCAAAGGGGTTAATTAGTGGCTGAGAGCGGGGAATTGAGAGCTTTTTATGTCCATTTCGTGTTTTAGTAACGTTCTGCTAAATTATTGTGAATTCTTGGTTATGCCAGCTGGAGGGCCACGGCCTGGCAATCAGGCGTTCTTCTGAATCGCACCGTCGGGGTCCAGATAATTCCCGGGCTTATCAAGAGCTAACCGCTTTAGCGCTCACTACTGACCCCAACGTAGCTAGGATAGACTTTGAAGTCCGTGTCAGAATTAACCGTGCACTTCAATTTTGCCCATTTGAGAAAGTGGTTCGGGTTCCATGAACCCCGATGCAGATACCAATGTCGCTAACACGTTAGTGTCGCAGTTCTTGAAATCGAAGGGAGCAAAGGGTTTAAAATGTGGCAGAAAACGGTTCCTTTATCTCACATATAAACCAATTGCCAGAACATAATGAGTATTTGCCATTTCCGCTTGATTTACCTTGTTCATTGTAACATTCTTACTGGCTGGTCCACCCGTTAGGCAATGTCGGCCTCAGACAGAAGCTCAGAAATTCGCATCATTTGCATTGTACTGTCAGCGGTCGCTACGATATCAACCTTGCTGCGATGCTATGTTCGGATATTCATGGTCAAATGTTTTGGAATCGACGACGCCTGTATGGTTTTAGCATGCGTATGACCCTCTGATCTTCGTATACCATTTTCGGTATCATGCACTAAAGCTAAATGATGCTAGGTTCTTTATCTTTTATTTAATTCATTTTGTTTTCTATCAACGGAATACGGTTGTGGGCGTCATATCTGGGATATTGAAGCAAGCGACCTTCAGCAAGCTTTAAAGGTGATTCTTCCTTAGATATCGAGTATGGCATGCTAATAAGTGGTCTATAGTACTTTTATTTTCTATATATATGGTATTGCCAGGCGATAATATGGTCCAAGATGTCTATTTGCCTATTTCTTCTTCGAATTCCAACAAGGAGGATGCACATCTGGATCATTTATGGTGTGATTGCCAGCACACTCATCAATGGTTTTGCGTTTTTCTTCGTTGCCTTATTTCAATGCCAACCTGTGTCCTACTTCTGGAACAAGAGCCAACCGGGAAATTGCATTTCTGCAGATGTCATCATGAATTACACCTTTGCGTACAGCGCATGCACCATTGTTTGCGATTCCATCTGCGCCGCTCTACCAATCATGCTCGTCTGGAATCTACAAATGGGTCCCAAAGTCAAGTTCGCTTTGATGCCTATTATGATTATGGCGTGCCTGTGAGTTTTTACTCGGCTGCTGGGAAAAGGAAATAGCCCGAAGCTAACATATTATAGGGCAAGCTCGGCTGTGATTGTCCGATTTGTTTACCTTACAAAGTATAAGGATCCCGACTTCCTTTGTATGTGAAGCTCCTTTCCCTGCGGTGGTGGAATCACTACGTGGTCTTGGAATAAGTTTTTAACTGTTGAATTTAGGGTCAACGGTTCCTATTCTTATATGGACTGCTATCGAAGGGGGGTTGGCAATTACAGCAGGCTGTCTTGCAACTCTTCGCCCACTATTTCGGTCGGTGGGTAGTAAATTGGCTCTGACACCAAGTGATGACTCGGTACAGGACCAAGAAAAACAAACTCCAGCAGAAAGTATCGGATTCAAACGCCCACGAAGGCAAGGACCGTACGTTATAACTACACTCACCATTCATGTCAGCCGGGCGGATGACATCAATGATTCAAGATGGACCCAAGGAGGTATATATACCGGGGACGACGGTTTTCGAAAAAGTGGAATAATAACAACGGTGCACTCGTGTGGAAATCTGAGAAAGGCGGGCAGTGAGGAAAGATTAACCGATGAAATGAAAACATAATGAATATTGAGGAGAGATAGTATAAAGGCTTCATATTGAAAGAAGTATAATTTAGAAAAAGCCGATCAAATTGTAATTTAACGTCATATGAAATGAAGTCGCAGTCGGTGTCTGCACAGCCTCATGATGACCATGTTCTCCGCACTATTGTATCCACGGAGGCTGCGTTAGATACAGTCAGCGCATCAAGCTGACTGCTCATCTTTGAGGTACCATTTTGGGTACCCCGCGTCCACCCCCTCATTTGGTGCGTGGGACAAGACCTTGCGAAAGTCGCCGACTCTAAGGATGCGCTTTTTAAGTCTTGTCTTGGCAATTCATGCATGCAGGTGGCCTCATTGAGAGAAATTAGTACCGTCTTCAAGTACGCAAGATGCATTTTTCATGACAATGGTCAATGTGTCTCTGATAGTTTTCAGCTCGCTGCAGCTTGTCTTGTCGCCTCAGGCTAGTCTTTCACTAACGACACGTGCTCAATCCTTTCGTGATTTTGCCCCCCTAAAAGTCTATTCTCCATCCCAAGAGAAAAGATTGTTTAGCATTGAGCTTAGTGCAATATTGACATTAATTTGTTGCTGAAATGCAATTGTTTGCGATAATATTATCATAAGTTTGCTAATACTGTGGGGATTAAAGAACAAAGCAGAATGAAAATGATGATGAAATTACAATCGATATGCTTGTTGGGTCTAAATTCTGCAGGCAAGCAAGCCACTTTCTCCAGCTGAGAGTTGTTCAGTAAGCGTGGCTTGATACCTCGTGATGTATTCATCGGTCGTGTCAACCCAGCCCTGATGTAATTGGCCCAAGTTGTGGCAACTATTCAGCTAAGAGATTTCTTCGGCCTAGTCGGCTGTGTGGTGCCAAATAGCTCGACGCCGCACTATTCCTATTGGTAGCCTTGAGATCATCTTTTCCCCCGCACTTGCTAGGTGCGCATGTCTAGAACAGGCGGTGGCGGAGCTCGCGGGCTGTGTTCGGCAAATGTTTCCTCTGTCAATGCTATTATTGCCTCGCACAGCTGAGAAGGCGAAGCCTCAACTGCGGCGCTGGATGGTGTGCCAGCCGATTTAACTGCAAGAAAATCGCTCAGGGAGTAAGATACGTAGTGTGCGACGCTGAATATATAAAGTCCTTGGGGTTTACCACAGAGTCCCCGAAACCCAGCAGGACAGCAGCTCAGACATTAATTGTTGATAAAAGCCGAACTCTCTGCAATAATTTACCGATATAACCCTCCCATACAATCTTCATCATGCTTTTCTACAAGGCCATTGTTACTGCCGCTCTGGCTGCCTCGTCTGCTTTTGCTGCTCCTCTTGCAGCCCGTAATCAGGAGGCCTTCTACCCTTCAGCCACATGGGCATACGATGTCGGCATCGGTGCCATTGCTTCCACGGATGTTGGTCTCGTCGCCAAGCACCCTAGCGACGGTGGCCACGACATCACTGCACTGTTGACGTTTACCTATCCCGATATTGTCAAAGGTCTCAAGTGCCAATTCGCTTTCTCTCTCGCCCCAAGCGATACTCTCGACGGCAGCGGCAAGCTTGACCTATTCTCTAGCCTGTCTCCCGCCCCTGGCCCTAGGGACAGCTGGGGACCTGGTAACCAGCGCAACATTCATCTTGGTCGTCTCTCGGCTGCCATTGGAGCCGAGGCCACCTGGGATGCCACATACAGCACCTACCTCACTGAGAAGACTGATTGCAAGGAGCCCGGAACCGTTGAAGCCTTTGAGCTTGTCGGAGTGTACGACTACGATATCGTTTCCTGGGCTGAGGCGGCTTCTGGTCTTCGCATTGTGCTGTCTAACTGAAAAGTTTTATCAGAAACCACCTCAACCGACACTTATCAAATTCTTGTCTTCTCTTTCACATAATTTTGGATAAAAGCTTGATGGCACCCTTCTTGGTGATGGCGCAAGGGCGTTGGAGATTGCTTGCAGATCATAATATCCTTCGTACTGTCCTTTAATAAGTCTAGGATAATGTAACCCTCAGACCGATACTAGTTGTCTCATAAATAATGGATTTCTGGAGCTTTGAGATGATTTCCTTGGGTCTTGTGCTTTCTATTTGAACCCCAAAATACGCGGGTCGTTCTACTAATTCATGCGGCCCCGAACTCAATAGCACCAATAATTGTCTCTCTAGGCCCATTGAGTCTTGTTTTCAACCATAAATGATCGCTATTCCAAAACTTTAAACAGCTCTGCCAGATTCTCCTCCCACAGCCTGTCCTCATTTTCCCATTGTAGGCGCAGTGCCTTTTGCTGCTCGATACGTGTCATCTCCCAGCCAAGACTTTTAGCCTCTTTTTCGACCAAAGCTCTTGTCTCTTCCGAGCTTGACGGTATTGTGTCAAGAAACCCCCTAAAATCATGAGCATCCTGTCGCACCTGCCTAAGTTGCTCATCATAGTCATTTTTGAGATCATCTAGCGGTACTTCCAACTTTGCGCCCGGCCGCAAACGATCTGCCTCAGCCTGCGAGGCCTTGAGAGCGATATAAGATATCAAGACCTGTCTTGTCGCGCGAATGACCCCTACGTCCCTTTCATAGGGAACATACTTCTTTAATTCCGCGAGCGCCGTTCGCTTGTGAGCATACTTTTTCTTGAGGCAGTGCAGTTCCCAAAGGGGCAAATCTTCGTGTTTTTGGCAGATGCCGTTCGGGCAATACTTTTCCACCATCTTTTTCGTTTCTGGGAGACGAAGTGCGTGGCGGTCCCTCGCACGCTCGAGTTTCCAGAGTTCGAAGCGAGACGCCCATGCCTCATCTTCAGATTCGGCGAGTAAAATGGCGCGGTTAATATAGGGAACGGTTTTATCGTAATATCCCAACCAGTTCTCAGCGCCATCAAGTTGTCGCACCGGCTCTTGCGCGCTGTATGCTGCCTCGATGGCGCATTCTTGCCGAACTTGGTCGGCCTGGAAATTATCTCCATTAAATTTGTCCGGCCAGCCATTTTTTCGATAGAGTGCGGCCAACTCCATTACCTCGTTGCTCCATTTAGGGCTGTCCGCGGTGCCGGGAAGAATTTTAAGCTCCCGATACCAACGGTTGATGTCTTTCAATACATCAGAAGCTCGACGGTTGTTTATGTGTTCCAAGGAGAATAGGTTGGGGCCATTACCAAACGGGTCAGGCACGCCCTCAAATTTTGGGTCCACACTTCCCCAACCTTCCATGTCGACGATCCATATCTTATGTTGGCGGGCATCGTACACAAGAACGCCACTATAATGGTCAAAGGCTTCAGACAGGGGAGTCATCCATGGCCACATGTATGGACCTTGTTCGGCGAAAAAGTCTTTTCCCACAGGGCTTCTAGCAAGCGGATCGCGTCCCTCTCGCACTTTATTTGGATTACGGAAATCAACGAATTGAGCTCCACCGAAGAAGGACGAACCGCCAGCCCGTTGCACATCAATGTACGGTAAGATTGAGTACAAGTAAATGATTGCAGGGTCCAGGCCCAAGTCTCCAAACATTGCCTGGTTATAGGTGAGGTTGTGTGGCCCGTGGATGATACCAGCAGGATCAATGTAACGCATTTCCGCTAATGTGTTGTAAATGTCGAGCATCAAGTCGGCGACCTCGTGCATCCTAGCCTTCTCTTGGGATGAGATTGGGTGAGCTGACCGATTCGGAATGAACGCTGCAATCAACCTCGGAGTGAACCAAATAATCCAGGAACCCGCAATGTAAAAAATCCAGATGATAACAACGCCTAAGGCTAAGAAAATAATGCTCTGTGCTCGTCGCCATTGGCGCCGTACTTGGGGGTCCAATGGTAACTGGCCCAGCACGCGACGACCCGCGACTTGGGGTTTGCGATTAATGAGCGCCATTGTGTTTGGGCCAACAACGGCTTCACAGTTGCATTTCAAGAAGAATCAATAATGGACAAGGAAAAGGTGGCTTGTTGGGCCGTTTTGTTGTTGGTTGGTTTTTTTTTCTCCTGAGGCAACTGGAACGACGTTAGGCCGTTAGTCATCCCTAACTAGGCAGCCGCCGAATCCACTAGCGTGCCGTGCCGGGAGTCGCTGATGAGATGGGAGATGACGGTGGAATCCTTTCATGCCGCCACATCACTTTGGGAAAGGCAAGTCAACATCAGCCCGATCGCATCCAAAGCTGTTCTTGGCGCAAATGCCCAGGGCATTTTGCGCAAACTCCTGACCAGAGCTGCGCTTGGGAGATACAATCCAAATTGAGAAGCATGCCATCATTTTGGGTAAAATTGAAATGCATTGCATGCCCTACATCATTACGCGCGCCTATTTCAGCCGTGCTCCTGTGGTTTGGATCTCAGGAGGAGAGAAGAGGAACGTGACAAGCCTTGTTGGTGCAAGTGGAGGCAACGCGAGCTTATAGCTCCACCTCTGCCTTGCGCGTGTTGATTAGTAATGTGGAAAGGTATAGGGTAAGCCAGCCTAACGAGCCCGCTTGGAAAATAGGTGAAGCAATGAGTCGAACCTTTCGTAGCAAAAGAGGGTGGTTTGGTCGTTATAGTCTTGTAAATTTGTACCAATATGAAATGAAAAATTACAGGCATTATCTATTTAAACATTGCGTGCCCATGTGAGACGAGTCATCGGCGAACATGGATTTCTATGAATACCCAAACCATCAATTTACACCGCCCATGTGAAAGTGGGGACACAACTATTAAGCTTCCTGCACGCTATCAAGCTAAAGTTTTGGCGTCACACAGCCAGGTCGAGATCGCAATTGAGCGACCTTTTAATGCTCCTGCTAGATTCTTGAATGCTAAAATAAAGATACTAATCAGCCCAAGAAATATTGGGTCGATTGTTGGAGTAGAAGATGGGGAACTTACTTGGCCAATTTTGACAACGGTAAAAGATCTGTGAGTGCAAATTGAGCAAATCGCACGCTAATTGACCGGCTTTTATACCGTCAAATTCTTGAGCTGAGGCTGGAACATTCAAGTCGGCACGAAATTGGACTTTGCGGGCTTGTGAAAATTTGAGCACGTCTTGAAGGAGACAAAAGTCCTCCACTTCTCCGTTGGCCGTTGCATTGAGTGGGTGTATGTACAGCCGCCTCCGCAAGCAGTCCGCGAAGAAGCACAGCCAGCTACTTAGCATCTGAATGCAGTAAAACACAGCTATTCCGACATGAGGCGAGATATCTAGACTGGGCTTGTCTGAATTCCACTCCGGGTTGCAATGAAATGCCATCTCCAACGAGTTTACCGAATAAACTGAAATGCGACGGAAAGCTCGTCGCCTATCCATGTCGAAAAATACTTGATAGGTCTGTCGCCAATTATCTGGGTTAGTCGAGAACGAGCATTCAGATTGATCACTCTGCAGGCGGAGACCAAGGCTCGGGAATGAGACGCAAAACCCGTTATATTCGCGTGATATCAAAGCAGCTCTTGCTTCACTCAAGTCCACGTGTAATAGAAGTTGCGTATTGTCGAAAAGAGAGAGGCTATTGCAATTGAACAGCTGCCTGTAAGCCCCAGAGTCATCTTTCGGAGCGACATGCGTCCACAGTATTTGCCATTGTTTTAATGCGTTTTGAATTATATTTATATCCATCTTCTCGTTTAGCCTTTGATAGAATGTCTCTCGATGGATTGCTGCAATGAGATGGAAACAAGACTGGATATTGATGGATTCAAAAATATTTTTATGCGAATCAGGTTGCACAGTATCGATTGAGGTATCTTCACCACCAAGTGGATGGCTTTCAATTGTACCGGAGAATAACGCTTCAACGACTTTCGCAAAAAGTGGTGGCTCAGGTTCTTCGTTGAATGCGGCAGTCCATTTGAGTGGGCTTTCTGCAAGCCAAACCTCGTCACTGCATGGCAAACTGTGACCAACGTCACGCCAATCCATGCTGGCAATTGAATCCAGATAGGTAAGAGCGCCGCTTGATAGGGAGAAATAGGTTAAAAAGGTTCTTTTCCTTTCTTCCGAGACGATCCAGTTTAACCAGTCATTCGGGATGACTGTCCCACAACTTGGACATGGGCGGCGCTTGTGCGTTACAGGCTTAGGATCCGGCTTATCCAAGGCAGCCGATTTGATGAGACTTTTCAGAGAGATTGTATGTCCAACCGTGAGCTGCTCGATTGAGCTGTCTCCAAATGTAAGACCGAATGTGACATAGTTGAGGAAGGCTTGAAGGATGTCCAGCGGAGCTTCGGTACTCTTAGTTCCTCGACAATTTCCCAACCAGCTTAAAATTTCTCTTCTCGTTTTTTGATAAAGGTCAAGAGCTAATGAAGGTTCTTTGAGGCCATTGGCCCCTAATGTTAGAATGGACAGCACTAGGGCGCGGTGGGGCCGACGTTTGCATTGACAGCGAGCTGGTTGCAAGGAAGTCCTCCGGCTGCTTTCGTGAAATAGAGAGCCATAGTCGAGGTCTAAAGTGGGGAAATGAATGAATGGTTGGTGGTTTGCGCAGTGCTTTTCGTAACACCTGACAAGTCGATCAAAGGTAGATTGGGTCAATGAGTGGGAGAAGTAAGTTGTAGATAGCGTATGCATTGGCGAAGGAGTTGGGTTCATGGAGAAAAGCCGATCAGAGTAGAGCGGGGAAAGGGCATACGTCGGCTCGTTTCCCAGGTGTGGACCAGGGGTATGCCATCCAGTCCCTGGTTTTTGTATGCTTACAGACCCTGGTGAATGGATAAGATCCCGATCGTGACTTGTGGGAGGTTGCTGTAGTTGGCTTGACGCTATCTGCTGAAGAGCTTCGGACAAGCCGCTCCAAGAACGAACATTAAGTAGTCTGTCGAGGAAAGTGTCGAGCTCTGCCTCCCGCAACGCGGATATCACGTTTCCGCCGGCAATAGAGTTCGCACTCAGGTCAGGGTCAGAAGAAGCGGTGTTTGCTTGGATTGAAGTTTGTCGTCCGTGCTGCAGTTTTGCCCTGCGATGCGAGTTTGAGGATGAAGTTGAGGATGTGGAAGCAGACGTGCTGGAGGCTGGATTCCTCTGCCAGCCGTGAGGTGTGGGGGACACATGTATCGGGTTCAGCTTATGAACCTGGTCAGCATGACGCAGCAAAACATCACGACGGCCAAAGCTCCGATTGCATATTTCGCATCGAAAAGGGCGAGCATTGCTGTGGGCGCGCTCATGCCTTTCAAGGTGATCTGGCCGCCTGAAGGTTCGCTGACATATACCACATCTGAAAGCTGCTGGGCCAATAGACTGACCAGAGGCTGACATGGTGCTTGATCGATTTGTGCTGGACCGAAACACGATGAACAAGGGAAAATCCACAGCGAAGGGTGGCTTGCTTACGTGCCAGTCAGGGAGCATGAAAGAAAAAGATACGGGACGAAGAATATCCGGGCGTCATTGATCCTGGCATGGTCCACCCATCAGATGATGTAAATATAGAAGTAGGAATCTCCGGACTACGAACAAGGACTAGTGTGACCCACTCATGGAGATCCCTACCAAGACGCCGATCGATCATGGGGTTTAGCCTGGGACGAAACACGATATTAGTAAAGTTGGTTGAGAACTCGATTGGCATTTACGAAATATGAACATGGACAAGATGGCTTGACACTGCGATTTCCGCCATAGCGCAGGGCTGAAAAAAAAGTGAGCCTCAGTTCGGGATATGACTGCTCCACATCACGACGCCAACGGCACATTCAACACACACAACCCCTTTTCCTCAGCATCTCCAGGGGTCCCCCAGGAGCAGGCATTTCTGACTATACGGGCCATTGAAAAAAAAGACAGAATTTTAAGGAAGCTCGTCAAGTTTATAAAGCCCTAATACTAAGGCCTAATACTTTAATCCCGTGCACTGTATTAGCTGCTCCAATACCGCATATCCGCCTAGCCGCTGAATTATTGTCGTATGTCGAGGGTATCTCCCGCAAGGTGACTAAGTAGGCAGATGGTAGGCTCACAAATATCCCCTCGCCGGCGCCAGTCATCTGGCATAGTAGGGCTGTCGCGAATGAGATTATAACAATAACCTTGATCAAAGCACATGGAAGGGCGGACTGCCTTATATTTTTGTGTGGTTGAAGAGTTGAATACAACCCTAATAAGTATAGGTAATCGTCAAACTACTCTTTAAGGTTCATAGCCGTCCCATTTGGGTAAAGGTAAACACCTTTGGGGCATCATTTGAGCCTAGAAAAGTCGCAGGCGATGTACATATTTTCCGAGATGTGCATTTGGTGAGCATTTTCATATACAATATATTGCACCTTGTCACTCCAAGGATAATCTGCAGTAATCTTATATGGGCTACGTACAATGATAATAATAACTGGGGTTGGGGTCCAATCCATTGTTTACAACACGGGTTGCTCAGTGAGACGTTCGGATTTCAAATGTCGCATGTGGAGGCAAGGGGCGCCATGTTCTCCCATCCAGCAATTTGATGGGATAAATGATTGAGTGTGGTTATTTCTTTTAAGTTAAAATGTTTTAATGATGACTCAATTGAGCCAGAACATTCTCTCTCCATGCGCAGAGGCCAATCTGTGCGGCCGCTGGACCAACAACGACTTGGCCCAACGAAGCGTAAAACGAAGCCTTGCAAGCTGTCACAGTTGTGATGTAACCTCGCCTTCTCAAGTCCCAAATGCGGTAAAGGCTCTGAACAGTCACGGACGCGATGTTCAGTGCCAGATCCCATTTAAAGACATCAACAGGATCCGCTTCCTGGGCTGGTTGACTTGCAAAGGGATTGGACAGGTTGCCAAACACATTAGCAAGGGACAATCCCGGCGTTTTCCAGATGTGATAAATCGAGTACAAGTGAAAGAGCGCAAAGGCACCGAAGGATACGGCATACACCTGGCTCAGAGTCTTAACGCTTCTTGCGTTTCGTTGAGACCCGTCTTGTTTATCCTTGCCATTTTGAGTGATCTTGCCGGCCTTTCGCTTGAAATGGAACTTGGACAGAGCACTGACAAGAATTCCCGCGTATACTGGAGATGGTTGCCAAAATGCCACAGCTTTCTGCCATGTATCGTTGTTTTGGAACGGATAAAACATGGCAAGGCTCGGCAAAGCAAACCCGATTAACAATCCAGGCAAGAGTGCCCGGGAAACCTCTTCGGGTACTGGCCGACCGATGGTATTACCAAGGGTCTTGAATGTAACTGACGTGGCAATTGCAGCAAGATTGTACAGGGGTGCAACACGGCCAATCCCTAACAGCTGATAGATTGCGCCGTAGATGCTGGGCCTGGATCATATTGATCAGTTAGTATTGAACTTAACATACACCTCTGTGCGCAAGGAGGTGAATGGGGGGCAAGGGACAACTCACCAAGAAATAAGGGAACCTCTATTCCCTGCACGATAGCCTTCAATGGTCCAATCGAGAAGGGACGAAAAGATCACTGGCATGAAATACATTATCTGCATTCTCGGTGCGGGGTTTTCGGGATTGATAATGACTCCAAAAGCAGAGACCAGCATGGAGAGCATGTTGTCCAGAGACTTGATCCCCACGTAGTGCCTTCTCAGAGGCTTGCCGTGAAATGTTTCCAGGGGTGCTAGTGGTAGTAGAGTACGATTAGCCATCCAGTAAAGAAAGGCCTGAGAGACGAAGGCTAGTCCAGCCAGAAGCCATGGCGATGAAAATGGCTTTGCGGGAAGCTCGTCATTGTATGGAAGTACATGTGGACGATGTGGGACCGGGAGCATCTGGAGTCGAGGATTTCCGATCACCCACTCCGACGGGCCTTGCAAAATAGCAATGGATGGAAGCACCCGTGGCAGAAATTTGGCCATGGCAGCCAATACAGGCGTATCCATAGCATCGAGTCGCTGGCGCTCATGCGCATCTGCCACTAACCACGCGACGCGGTCGAACTGATCGGCTTGCGTCTTGGAAAATATTTCCTCAATGTCGGTGTTGGTTAGCGAGTTACCCTTGCCCTTGATTGCAGCAAATAAGTAATTAATGAGGATTGCGGCAGACTCGATTGCGCTGTTGCCACCATTGCCTGTGATTGGCTCAAACTAGCACAAGGAAGCGTTAGTATCTTGGACTCATTGCTGTGGATCTAGAGCTGCAGATAGGGATAAATAGCCATACCTTGTGTGCTGAGTCGCCAACAGTAATTATTCGCTTGTAGAACCACTTTTTGAAAACGTGCTCGTGAAGGGGAGTCAGAGCAGAGCTGGTCCGAGCCTTGTACAGGTCGCCAAAGGTGATTTTGGTTGTAATGAGATCTGATGCGTGTTCGGCAGCCAGCTCTTGCTCATCCTCTTTGCTGTATTTTGGGATGTCATCGCCATATACTGTTGCTGGCAATTTCTTGAATAGAAACCAATAAACCCTACCACCAGGACCGGTAGAGACGAGGTATGACCGACCGTCATTGAGAACAAAATGAGAGCCCGGTATAATTAGGCTCTTATCAGGTTTGGAGATGCCAAAAATACATTTGTAATCGCATGGAACAGCTGTTTTCTTCGACTTTAGCAGGATGTCTTCCAGTAGCTGCAGCTTTGAATCATACTTGACCATTCATTTGCAGGAAAGTGAGTGGGTGATTGCTTCTTGGCAAGACGCCACATTTCCTTGCGGACTGTACTGTGAATCCCGTCTGCTCCAATAAGGATATCGCCTCGGAACGTGTCTCCTTGGACCGTGGTGACCTCAACGTGGTCACTAAGATGGTTGACGGAACTAACGCGTTTCCCGGCAAGGATTGGGTCTTTGCACTTGAGATTATCGTAAAGCTTCTGCAAAAGCATTTGTCTGTCGATGAAGATCATGGGGTAGCCATGCCTGAAAGTTTTCGTCAGCTGTCAAATCGCATCTAGGATGCCGTACCGAAAACTTACCGCTCTTCAATCAGGCCACAAAGATTGTTGATATCGCAAATCGATATTCCATCGGGGCCTCGAACGAACGACTCCTTTAGTGGCATGTCAACAATAGAAAGAACAGCCTCGGCACATCCGAGCTGATCCAAGATGCGCAAACCAGTAGCTTGCAATGCAATGCTAGCACCAATCTGGGGTGCAATCTCAGGGTACGCTTCAAGCAAGACGTATTTGATCTTAAGTTGCTCAAACATGTTGGCCATGGTCAGACCAGTCACGCTGCCTCCCACGATCAGGGCTGTAAACTCGGTTTCAATCATTGTGAGGGCTGGCTGGCAAAGAGAAGAATGAAAAGAGCTTAATTATTGCGGTTTGAGGTGCTGTGTTGTTTGGATTATGGGGTTCGGCGTTGAAGGGATAAATAGATTACTTATACCTCGCTGGAAAATCATGAATTGTCCATCGACCCAGTCTTTCGTCTCGGAAGCTTACGGGCTCGTCCCAAAGCATCCGTCATGGCCGCGGAAATGCAAATAGATGCTTATGGAAACAGCCACCTTGTGACCCTCCTGCACGTGTATGTGACGCATCATCATTTGCCTCCTTGCATTCAGGGGACCATCCAGCAGGAGCCTTTCGTTGCAAGGATAATCTCCCCGTTTGTGTGGAGAAGCTTCGCACAGTTTGTGACTATATCGCCAAATCGGGGCAATCACAATGGCTCACTCCCTTATGCTACTATACCCAGTCGATGCTCGCAAAGGTGGTCTCAGATTCCTTTCCATGGCGGCTATCTACTTGAGTGGAGCGTTTGCTCATCAATCCCTGCTTCTCGGCTGCCCACGAACTCGGTTGCCCACGTTGGCTTGCTTCTTGCTTACTCTCGGACTCAGCACTTCTCCACATTTACAATTCCCACCTCTCTTCGTGCTCACAAGAGTGGGTAACTGACGAATTTGATTCTTTATATCCGTAAGCAGAGTGGAGATACTTGCTCACGCATTTGGCCAATAAGATGGACTTGCATTTCAAGCCTGCGGGTGCGATCTCAATTGAGCATAAAAATATTACATGCTTAAAATAGATGATGAGAAAAGTGATATGCTCGGCAGATAGAATCTTATGGTTGTTTGTAAAGTAAGATGCCACATCACCGCGGCATCAAGACATCATCTTCGGTGGAAAATTCGATGCTATTTTATATTATTTTCAACGGCGTGATCTGAGTGACCTGAAATCATCGCTAATTCATACTATAAATCTGCGTCCTTGCTACCCTTCGCATCTTCTAGCCCTCCCTTGAAAAGACGACATGAAACACGGCCCCGCAAGCTGCATAACCGACATTCCTGACACCCAAGTATCTCTTGAACAAAAGCTTAGCGAGAGAAAATATCAGCTCACTCATGTACGTCAAGACCTCTTTCATACCCCAGCGGGGTGGGTGCTTACTGAGAAAGACCCAGGCCAACCAACTCATTAAACTTCAAACGTCTTTTCCGACCATCCATAGGTCCTCTTCAACCGACGCGCAAAGATGGGAATCAAGTATCCCTCAATTCGAGACTGGTGCGGGCGGTGCACCGTGAACGACTTCTTGACTTCCATCGTTTCAGGGGGGTAAAAGGTGTAGACTGACCCATATTTGGGCAACACGGAAAATCCTAGGTTTCCCATGGCCGACTCAAAGGATGACCAAGCCACTGAGCCCCGCGACTCTGACTTGACGAATATTCCTGAAAACACCTCGGCAGTCGATTTATCCACCTTGAGGATTTGTGCAGGAGCTGTGGGTTCTTCGGTGGATGCAGCTGGAGTATCCAGTTGCGGAGCAATTTCGTATGCAGATGAGTGGGATGGCCTTGTCTTCTCCTTTTGCTTTCGTTGTTCAATGCGCTGCTCTGGCTGCTCGGGAGTTGAAACTAGAGGAGTGAATTCAAGTTTGGGGCTTTCCTTCTGTGCGGTTTTGGCTTCTTCGTATTTGACCTGGAGGCCAGAAACACCGTCCTCAATCAGGTCTTGGTACAAAAAGCCCAACTTGGTTCCAGTTTTCTCGATGATACACTGATCCAGCGCCTTCAGTGCTGCTTCAGCCATGCCTGGCTCCAACAAATTGTCGATGGGAACTGCGAAATCACGTAGGTCGAGGTCCTTCTTCAACTGGCTCAACTCAATGTCCAATTCTTCCCATCTGACAAGAAAGAGCTGGTTTTTCTTCCGAGAGAAAGAGGGCATCGAGATGGCTGACGACAGATCATTGACAAACCCAGTTATCACAGCCAAGTCTGTCAGAGAGTTCGCCTCTCTCTCTTGCAGATTTTCACGCTCAAGTGGGTGGGTAGTATGGAGCTGGCCCAACTTTGCCACCCAGTCCAAGGCTTTGGCTGCTGTTGTTTCAGCCTGACAGAGGCGAAGCATGTAGTGAAGCTGAGGGTCGGACCTCGTCAGATCTTCCGGATTGCCTTTCATAGACACACGTGCGTTGCCTGTTTTGTCATATACATTAGACACCCGCTTGAACCATTTTGAGCCAGTCGCTGTCTGGACATGTCGTTTAAAAAAGGCTTGGGCGCGTCCATATTCCAGATGACAAATGTTGGATATCTCTTGAAGAATCAAAGTCTGGTACGCCTTTTCAGATTTTGAAGCATCAAGTAACTCCAGAAGACGAGTGAGATAGGTCCAGAGGGCAGCACCCTTGACGGCAGTGAGAATTGCGTCGAAAAATGCGCCACTAATATGCTTGTCGGTATGTGCAGTTGGTAACATGCGACCTTTCTCATCGCTCACAAGTTCTGGCCGGCTGAAAAACGTGATGTTCACAGCATAGGCAAGCACGACAGGCTCTGTGGCGAGCAAGTCTTGGTACTCTTCCAGCGATGCCCTTTGTTCCTGAGCGGCGGCAAGCAGGCTCTCGAGGGTAGGCTTCACGATAGGACCCTCCAGAGAAAGCTTGGAGAGAGAGGCGGCCACGTCCTTCTCAGACTTCTTTGACTTTTGCTTATTCTTTTGTGACTTGACTCGCGTATTTGCTCCAGCCTCGTCCAGTATATTCTCGATGATGATATTGAGGCACTGCAGCAGAGTGAGTTGCCTCTGCAGGATCAACTCGCCAACCGCTTGGGGTATGCAGACGCCGGAGTCGATGGCCAATTTAAAGACAGAAGCAAGTCTGGCTTCGGGTGAAATCTCGTAAGATTTGCCATAGTTCTCATCGTCGGAAAAGAATGTGAAGCAGTCCTTGAAATCCTCCACGTGCTGGAGATTGCTTATCTGCATTTTTTTATGGATGAATTCGAAATCACCAGGTGTACCGGGGATACCGGCCCGGTACTGATCTCCAAGCGAGAAGGTGGCTCGAAAATGAAGCATGTCGAGGAAAAACTCGGGCTTGGCCGACATGTCGCGGATATTCCACTCTGGTATGAAGTGGTGGACTCTTCCGAGGGAACGGTCATTGCGGTGCTTCAAAACAGCACCGTCAGCAGCGCCAGCCTTCATGCACTTAATGCGCTGGGCTGGGCTGAACGATATCCATGCAGACTGGATGGCATCTTTGTGGCGCTCATACTTCCGTGAGAGGTCATCACGCAGATCGATCGCTACCTCACCTGGGCTGGAATCCATGGCTTGATAATGTGTTTGTCGAAGACACGTCTGCACATAGACACGCGACTTTCGAAACTGTCTCGAGGTGTCTCGGTTCGGCAGTAGTTTAGTCCGCCACAGTGCCGTCAACTTGTTTGCGTGCCTTTGTTGGCTGTGGGTCCATTCCATTGTTATTGTTCCACCAAACATCAAGCCACCAAGGCTGCAAGAAAAATCACGTGGACAGAAAAAGCAATAAGACCCTAGATATGGTTATGATAGATTGGTAGATTTGGATATTTTCATCTCAATTATCATGGCCCGTTTCTTCTATTCCTTTCTGGGGCGCGTGAGTCGCCTTTATTATGCATCTGGTGACCGACAGCGACTATGGGGATTAGGAAAATAGGTTGCTAGTCGCAATAAGTTCCATAATCACAAATGCTGTATTCGCCCATGTCTTCCTAGAGCTATTGTCAAAAAACCAATACACTACCTTTTCTTAAGCCAAGGTCTTTTTTGGACCATGGATTTATATTTCTGAGCTACTCCACTGATTTATAGGCGGTTAGAGATGTCATTCATTGCTGATGCTTGCTTCCCCATTCCCGCGATCAAAAGGGCAAGATCACGACCAGCCATGGCAAACCTATCGTCTTTATCAGAGACCAAGTACTTGGAAAAACAGGCAGAACTTACCGAACGGACGCATGTCGCTTCGCAAATGTCTCAAGAAGATCTGGGCGGGGCTCAAGACCGCCGAGGCCCACAAATACCTTGCGACCGTTGCTGCTAGCCTTCTCGGCTGCGCCAGCAATTTTACCAACAGTCTCGTGAAACAATTCAGTGTCGTACTGTCCAGGAATTCCTAGCCTCATACTTGTTAGCGCTTTGTCGTTCCAGTGTGACTTGCTTATGTCTTACTCCATACATAAATCGGCACACCCGATCAATAATGCATCAATTCCTGGAACTGCAGCAATGGCGCTACCAAAAGTTAACCTTCACCTTCTCAAAAAAGAACATAAATAGCTTACTCCACATTCTCCACTCCCTCCTTGGTTTCAATCATTGGCATCATTAAAACCTCTTCATTTACGACTTCTGCAATAGCTGCGTAGGAGAGCTGTGTGGTGTACTGTGTCATTGGCTGAACCATTGTGACAGATCGGTGACCCTGCAGATGTCAGCACAACGTCATCTGGTGCATGGACCAGAGCGAGGATGGCTTACCAAAGGCGGAAACTTGGATGCATTTACACACATCTTGGCCTGCTCAACATTGTTTACATGTGGTACGATTACGGCTTGGGCACCAGAGTCTAAACAGCGCGAAATCCATTCTGGTGCGCACGTCGGCACGACCACCATAGGAGTGATGCTGCAAGATCTATTAGCCAGGATAGACATATTGACATCAAAAGAAGTGACGCACCCAACATTTAAGCAAGAGACAGCAATGTCCTTCACCGTCTCCATACCAATTGCCATGTGTTCCAGATTCATGAGAACAGCCGAGTACCCTGCTCGTTTCGCCACAAGGGGCATCTCGGTTGAAAAGGCGACACGGATACCAAATGAGTGAGCCAGCTTGTTGTCCATCATCAGATTTTTGACAACGTTGGGCCGACACAGCTCCCGTGCCAGGGCGACTTGATCTTCATGCTTGGTAGACATCTTGGCGTTCTTGGCGTTTATGTGGTCTTATCTGAGGGAGATAGAAAGCGCGTAAGAAAGACAAAGGATCGAAAGATATGGGATTAATCAAAATATTGACTAGAGAGTATAGACCTGGAAACAGAAGCCACAGTCGTAGTGTTCGAACTCTGGTTATTTGGATAAAGACCTTGGCGACAGCGACTTGTAAATTCGACTTGTGACGCAAGTTATCGGCCCCACTATTCCCTAGCGCCCGATGGTTGATAGATGGTCGGCTTATCTTTCGGATATTCTGCCGACCCTACGACCCGACGATATGCGCCGGGATTGCACAGCCATCCTGATAACACAAAGAGGAGTTCTGTAACCCTGCAACCCTGCATCGTCTGCTATCTTGGTCATGGACGTACGAGCTTGCATTATCAAGTAGCCGGTCTGAATTTAAAGGATAGCGAGGTTCGGTCAATTAGTGAAGAGACCTGGACACTTTTCAATTCCAATTTCTTTGTTTTGCGGCCAGATCTCCGGACTTGCACCAGAATAGAAAATGGACGAAGACAAGAAGATGCCTCAAGCAGCCCCAACTTCCGACGTGGCAAGCGGGGCCTACGAAGATACACCACATCGCAATGCTAGCTTCGCAAAGAAGCTTCTCTACCGCCTATGGGACGCAGATGCGGAACTCAAGACCCCTGAGGTACGGGATCTTCTGGGTAGTTCATATGCATCAAAACTAAGAACTACTAGGAGCGCAAACTAGTTCGTAAGCTCGATCTAGGAATTCTTATTTGTGCAACATTGGGCTGGGTAAGTTCTTTCCAATTCAAATACTCCATGAAGTAATTGACACCGAGATGAAAATAGTGGATGAAATACATTGACCAAAGTAACATCACCAATGCTTGTAAGTGATCCTGTTTGTGCAAATAAGTTAGTCCGCCTGAGACTAAGATGGCGCTTTGTAAAGATGTGAGCGGAATGAAGGAAGATCTCAATATTGAGGGTAACGAGTACACCTACATGCAAAGTAAGTTTCTTCAAATTTGATACAGTAGGAATTCGTTAACACTACTCAGTGTGCTACACCATATCTTTTGCCATAATGCAAATCCCATCAAACATGATCGCCCTCAAGATCCGCCCGCGCATCTGTATTGTTATTTGCGAACTTGGTTGGACTGTATTTACGTGAGTCTTTGCATTTGTCTCAAGTCAATTACGTTAGATCTCTGACATGAAATTTGTTGTAGTTTCGCTCAAGCTGCCGCACAGAACTCCAACCATCTATACGCGTTTCGATTCATGATTGGTCTTTTCGAGTCCGGCTTCTCGCCCATTATCATCTTCCTGCTCGGCTCGTGGTACACAAAGACGGAACTGGCTAAGCGCGTCGCTATCTGGCACATTACTGGATTCTTTGGACAAGCGACTTCTGGATTCCTTCAAGCGGGTATTCATGCTTCTCTCGACGGCCATCTGGGTCTTCCTGGTTGGCGATGGATGTACATCGGTAAGGCACATTGCTCTCCAGAAAATGGATCTCGAGTTCTCACCGTGAATAGTTTGCGGATGCATGTCTCTTCCAGTCGCCCTTTCCGTCTGGTTCCTTCTGCCGGATTACCCCCACAACACAAAGGCCTGGTACCTCACCGAAGAGGATAAGGCCTTAGCTCTACAACGATCAGCCAACGCAGGCAAGGTGCAAATCACTGGAAAGCTAGATACCCATCTTGTCAAGCGCATGTTTGGAAACTGGCGCTGGTGGACACTTTGTGCAATGTACATTCTGGTAGGGCTGACCGCTCCATCAGGCACATTAGCCGACTAACACGCACATTTAGTACGGAAACTCATGCCAGGGAAACAGTTACTTTGCCATTTACCTTCGTAAGTCAAGAGCAACGTATCCTTTCAGAAAGAAAGTATTCTAATCTTGTACCAGGCGAGCAAGGCTACTCTGTCACTCAAAGAAACGTCATTCCGGCATGTGCCAACATAGTCACCATGGTTACTGACTTTACATGGGGCTTTTGGTCAGACTACACTGGAAATCGTCTTTGGTGGATGGTTGGGCCTCTGGTATGCCTGACTGAAAACCCATACACTGTCATATACTGACCATATTTTAGCTGGGAACTACAACTGTTGGTTCATCCATATTAGTTGCTTGGCCGGATAGCGATGCTGCAAGAATCGCCGGCTTTTTCCTCCTTGCCGGAGGCTATGTCACTGCTGTCACTTGGGTATGTGAAATTTCGAGATTCAGGTGAACAATTCTAACATTGAGTACCAGACTTGGGCCAACGAGATCAATGTGGGAAATGCGGAGGAACGAGCCCTGACCATCTCAAGCATGAACGGACTATTTTATGCAACCAGTATGTCTGAATTGTGGCTCGAATATCTCAGAAACTTGTTCACTAATCACTTCTCAAGATTCCTTCCTTCCTATTCTCATTTTCCCCCAGACCATGGCTCCCAAATTCGTCCGAGGTTTCCCGTCAATTCTCTCATTTGCTCTCGGAGCCGTCATTCTTATGTGTAAGTTTTATGCCCTTCTGTCGCTTTTCATTCTTGGGTACTTCCAAATAAGAATCGCAATCTGACGCTTGTCTAGTCTTTACCGATTTCCTGCACAAACGTCAACTTCGACAGGAAGCAACCGCGGCACAAGATCAGCCAACCTCCGAGAAGGGGACCCACGATGTCGGGGCGGAGGAAGTTAAGGCGACTGATCAGGTTTCAGCCACAGTAGCACCTGTTCGCCATTCAGCATCCATCATCTGATGATATCTATGTGTTTGGAAATGAACTCGGTTGACACCTAGCATGCGGACATAGCTACCGTATGAGTCTGATCACCAGAGTATTGCTTTTTAGTTTGCAAGCAACGATTATTTTAGCGGTCGCGAATCTTTTATTAGTCTTTTCATGGTCGGACAAGTTTATCATAGCACCAATTTTTGTTCCCAGTTCAATATCCTTTTCACAGTGACACAGTGCAACCTACTGTGCTCCAGGAATGATTGCATAAAGTAACCTTTCAACTCTCGTAGATTGTAGACTTCTCATGAAGCCTAAAATAGGCCAATTATACATGCAGTTTCAAATACCTAGCATTCAATCAACACGGATTTGACCAGATAATTGACGTTACTATCTTCACTTCATGAGTGCAATATGTTTTATTTAATCTTCTTCCCTACCTAATGCCGATATTCTTGCCATCACTTATCGCCTCGCCTCGCTCCAGCTTCCCTCTTATTCCGAGGATTGTGTTCGCTAGCCTCTGGATTCCCTCTTGTATTTCCTCTTCTTCATGCCACGCCCAGCACAATCGGATACTTCTCGCAAACCCACCCGCCGCCTCGGCCCTCGCGACACTTGATTCGTCGCCCGCCACTGTAAACATGTGCCCAAACGCCACTCTCAAGTTCTGTTCACTCAATGCCGCCGAAGCAACAGTGCGAGCCACGGGCATGTCGTCAGGGAGGCTAAGGTAGGTGAAAAATCCACCAGCGACACCATCGACAAGCTTGGAGCTAATTTTGACACCAAGTGGAATAAGAAGATTATTGATCGATCGGATGAGGACTCCATAGCGTTCGCGATATGTCGGGACCAAGTTGTCTTGGATATGACTCTGCAGCTGGCCGCTACGTAGCATCTTGTCGACGAAGGTGGACATTAGGTGAGAAGGTGCTCCGCCAGAACTCGATGATCCCCTGCGTCAAACATGTTAGTTGTATGTTATCTGCTATCTGCGGGATTCGGGGCAACCCTTACACTTCGGCTAGCTCCAGCGCAAATGCAGTAGTAGATTCAGACCAACCGACTCTGACGCCCGGCCCGATAATCTTGGAGAATGAACCATTGCTCAGTGTATTGCCCCACTGATCACCACCCTCCATTTCATTGTCAATGTCAACTAGTCTCGGCGGCACGGGCCCAACGTCGGTCTTGGGTGCCGATGGATCTTCCGGCCAACTCAAGAAATCATACACATCATCACTGATAACCAGCGCATCGTATTGCCTGGCCAAAGTGACAAGCTCCTTCCGCCTACGGAGCGACATGGTCATTCCGCTTGGGTTTGAGAAGGTCGGTACCACGTAGATAATGTGCTTGTAAATCTTGGGGTATGACTTGCCAGTTTTGAGCTTGGGTTCGTCGGTGCTACCGCTCTGTTCGAGCAAGCTCTTGGCTTCTGCCTCTGCGCTTTCGAGCTCCCGGCGAAGGAACGCGATATCTAGGCCTTCTTCGTCCTCGGGTACACCTCGCAATTTTTCTTGGAGCCCATTGTCTTCAAAGATGGGGCATGCGAGGAAGTAAGTGGGCTCTATCATAAACACGCGCCGGGTGTACAATGCGTCCGTAAACTTTAGCAAGACGTTGGACAAGTTTGCCGAGGCTCCATTGCTAATGCATATACACTTGGAGTCGATCTTTCGGGGGTATATCGTGGATAGCCAGTCGGCCACGCTCTGCCGAAGAGGCGGATGGCCAGCATGAGGACCATATATGAGAGCCTTTGCGGCTTCTTCTTGCGTCGTGAGAACATCTTGGGCGCCATTCAAAATGCCATTCGTGGCACAGAGTCTTGCGGTCGGCCACCCGAGCTGTAGGTTGATCAGGTTCGCGGGCTTGGCCGCAGCAGGGTCTGGAATGCTACCCATTGTCTCTTTGTCGCACTGGATAATGTCTAATTTGGTGAAATTCTGCAAGCTCTTTTTTCGGAAAAGGGTCACCAAACTAATATCTAGAATGTGACACTCGAAAGATGCAGGTGTCGGGCCACCGGGGACAAATCCCTGTCATCCTTCGGGCGCTAGGCGTTTTCTCCGACCCGTGGCACTTATCGGTGGGCCAGGTCGATTGTGACACTTTTATCAGACAATCAATCCTGGCTAGATTATCGGCGTCGGACCGTTTGCGGCCGGAGCACCGATGATTATCCAGAATGGGGATTCCCCAGAAACCCCAGGAATTGTAGTCGTGTTACCGGCATAAAGGTTGTGTATATTTGTGTGCATCATCCAGAGTAGCTGTGTTTGCTTATCCTTGGTTTGCATTTTATACCAATTTATTCATCAAACCAACCATCTACAATGGCTCAAAAATGGGAGAGCGTGGAAGCCGAAAGTGCAGCCTTCGTTGCTGAAGTGAAAAAGATCGAGCAATGGTGGCAAACAGATCGCCAAAAGCATATCAAACGGTCAGTTTCTAGCAAGTACATATTCCATGACACATGTTAAGAAAAAGCATTTCCAGGCCCTACACAGCCAAGTCCATTGCAGCTTTGCGCAACATAGGTTTTAAGATTGATTATCCCTCCAGCGCCCAGGGCCGTAAGCTATGGCGCATACTCAATGAACATAATGCGAAGGGCACTTACGAGTTGACGTTTGGTACTACTGAGCCACTCATTGTAAAGGAGATGGCCAAGTACAGTGAGTTGATCGTTGAGTGTGCAAGAGTAGCTGTGCCCTTACATCCAACTAACGAAAATAGTGCAAACTGTATACGTCTCTGGCGCGCTCTGTGGTCTCTCTCAAGCCGCATGGCCTGGTGAAGATCATGCCGACTACCCCACCGACCTGGTTCCATCGGTAGTGAAGCGCCTCTTCAACACCCAGCTGTTCCATGATCAAAGACAAACACAGTTCAGAATGCGATGCAGCGAGGCCGACCGTAAAGACCTCGACTGTATTGACTACATGGCCCCCATTGTTGCAGATGCCGACATGGGATTTGGCACGCTTACCGGATGTATGAAGCTTGCGCGAAGCTTCGTCGAGGCTGGTGTTGCTATGATCCACATTGATGATCTTGCCATGGGCCTCAAAAAGTTCACCAACGGCGAGGGGAGAACTCTTGTTTCAACATCAGAATATCTCCAACGATTGAAGACTGTGAGAATGACTTTTGACATTATGGGGTTTGTTTTCTTACAAAGAATAACAATTGAGAAAATTCGGGCGCTGACATCATTTACCAAGGGCTGATACTATGCTTCTATGTCGATGTGACAGTGACCATGCCGAGTTTATCAACAGGTACGTGCTCATTACTCCTTAAAGGCAATCCAACTGACAGACATGTGTGCAGTGTCCTTGATCCTCGCGACCACCCATACGTCCTGGGCGCGACAAAACCAGTCATTCCGTTTATTCAAGCGATAGAAGAGGGACGACAAGCCGGGAAAGCATACTTGGACATAAAGACTGAGTGGAAGTCGTCAGCCGGCTTGATGACCTTTGACGACGCAGTTAAAGTTACAGCTACCAGCGAGCAGTACGCTAGGTACATGGCGGGAGTGGAGGGAAAGGTTCTCCACTTGCACGAGCGCAGGGCGGCAGCAAAGAAAATTACCGGAAACGATATTGAATTTGATTGGGAGCTGCCGAGAACACCATACGGCCAGTACATGTGGCAGTGGTCCACCCAGCAAGTTATTGACCGAAGCATTCTTGCTGCCCCGCTTGGTGATGTGACGTGGAGCCGTCAAGACAAGCCTAGTAAGTCGCTTCTCCTCCGATCTACACTAGCGCTAACAAGAACGTGTAGATAAGAAGGATATGCACGATTTCCATATGGGAGTCCGTAAAGTCTTCCCAGACAGACTGTTTGCCTTTGGTTACATGGGCGCATACGACTTTAGCCAGGGAGGTTATTCACCGGCAGAAGTTGAGTCCTTCCACTCCGACATTGCGAAGATGGGCGTGGTATGGCAGGTTCAGCCCATCTGGGCAACCCAGGGACTGAGCCTGCATGTGAGGCAGTTTGCTGAAAAGTTTGTAAAGGAGGGCATGGCAGGGTACATGCGAGATGTGGCTGCGCCGGCTATAGCAAGTATGCCCACGGACAAATACGGCAAGCCGACGGCTCGTGGAGGATACTTGGCCGACGCGTTCTTCGATGTCGTGGCCGGCGAGGAGGTAGCAAAGGGCATGTGAAGTAGTGTCTTAATTTCCCTACCAGATGTGATCAATCAGCACAATGCAGCACCATAAGAGCCATAGCCTTTCCGATCACACACCCTGTGCAATTCCTTCAGAACAATCCCGTAAAGTCAAAATCGCCAGGAAACCCAATTTCCATGCTCTCCAACTCATCACAGCTAAGCTCGGCGGGCTTCAAATGGGGCTCAAACGGTTGGAAGAAGTCTTCAGTCATGCCTGTATGCCAAGAGGGCGACACCTCCGCATCCGCTTGATCCAAAACCTCCGTCTGCGTCGCGTGGTTTTCCATCTCACTCCGATCATGTTCTCTCCGACCGGGAAAGTCCTCCGTGGCAACCTCTCTGATCATGCGCAGTGTTTCGCGATGCACAACAATTGGTTCCAGCTGCTTGAGCAGAGACAGGAGCGTTTTTGAAGACTCTTGGCGTATCTTGCGCGGCTCCGGCACGCTCCCCGCGGACACCGATTCAAAAAGCGGGATTTCGCGTGCCAGAACGTCAAACGCGTCGCGAATACACCGAGACTGAACCCAACGCTCCGCAATTATGGCGAGCGTGATACTACACGCCCTCACGGCCTCGGCTACCTCGGGCACCTCGTACACGGGCGACCGTTTGTGTGGGGGCGTGGCAAAGAAGCAGTACAGCAACGCGACGCCGCACCTGAACTGCATGATGAGACCGAGCCAGAGCTCCGTAATCGGTGTCTCCCGTTGAAACTTTCGGAAGATGAGACACGCTTGCACGCAGGCCCTGACTGTCCAGTCTCCTGCCGAGTCGAGGACGGATACCTTTGTTGGCTGATAAAGCAGCGCAAGGCTGTAGTTGTAGATCATGTTGAGCCACTCGCTGCTTGTGAAATTCCTCGAGTGCACATCTGTGTACCGATGGCAAAGCGACCGCCACTTGTCGAGCTTCTCCAGCACCCGCAGCCGCCACCGGTGGTGCCGGTTAAAGTATTTGTTGAAGTCGCGGTGGAGCGTTGTGTTGAGGATCTCGCTCTGGATCTGGCGGCAGTACACAACGTGCAGAGCGGCCGATACGTCGGTGAGACCAGGAAGGCTCTGCGGGTCATCCGAGGTCGCATCGGCGCATCGCCCCTCCAACTCCCGGTCATTAATGTTTGCGTACATCTTGACGGTGATTTGGCCATCGGGGATGGAGAATGGGAGGTCATAGATGACGCCAACGGTCCGGTCCAACATGTACGCGCACCAGAAGACTCTGCGCCTCATCTGCACGCGTACTTTGGTCTCTGCATCCACGCGTTCTGGTTCTGCTGCAGCGGAGTGCAATTGAGCCATTACGCAGGAGCGCATGGTGGCAGACGCTATGGTGATGATGCGCTCGGTAGATGGCGAATACATGGCGTGCATCGCAAGCATCAGGTATGCTTGGATGTGCAGTATTTGATCCGACTGGGCGAATACATGCGACAGGTATCTTGTTACAGCTATGCGGTAGAAGTCTTGGTGGGTTTGTGGGACGCGGCTGCTGTTCTTCTCCAGGAGCAATCCTATCGAAAATATCATGTTGACAAAGAATGCCTCACAGGGACTTGGGCACCTCGTCCTCCTGATATTACGCAGCTTTTCATATCGTAGAAATGGATATCTGCACTGCACCTTGTCGCTGTAGATATCAAAGAGCGCGTCCTCGACGGCTCTGTCAAGCACATGCTCTGGTTGGTCTTGCTGATTTCTTTGATCGTGGTCGCCACGGAGCTCCAAAAGTGGAAGGCCATGGTCCGAAGAGCTCGCAAATGTCGACAGGAGACCCATTGCTGGAGCACTCCGGGTCAAGGCCCCTTCCTCAAACCCAGTCGTCGTGGTGTAATTATTGGATTGCAGTAGCGGGTCCATGAGAGTTGCTTCCGGCACAAGATTGTCCCTAGGTTGAGAGTTCAATGCATGGTCTCTGCTCTCCAGAATGGATATTCGTTCCTCAAGTGAGGCGAGGTCGGCCAAATAGGCCAGCGATTGAGCACTAGGCCTGCACATCATCAGCGTGGGGTCGATTTCTCGGCTGTGCGAGCTCTAATCCTATCAAACACATACACCTGCGAATGAATTGGTTCTTGCTGTGGCTGGTATCGGTACATTGTCGGCACTTCAAAGCATTGCTCATTTGATCTGGTGCAATTGCTGCACGGCTTTCTATTGTCACATTTTTGCTTGGAGAGTCAGCCGGATTTGCCCGCCTCATGGGCCGATCGGGGACTTTGGCTTGTTACCTTGCGCTTCCGGCAGCGCATGCAGGCTAATGTTTTGAGTCGCTTAGCCGGACGTTCCAAGTCATCGCAGGCCTCGGCCGCGCTGATCTCAGTTACAATGATGTCGTTGTCAGCCATTCCAATTGCAACGTGCACTGAATTACGCGCGAGAACGCTCAGCCGTGTCTATCTCTGGGCCAAGAACATGTAGGAGATAAGCTCAATTGCGGAGGGGCCAGGCAATGGTGGATGTACCTAATCCAGAGTGCCCCGGTTGCTGAGCCAGGTTTTATTTCTCATCTGAGGTTAGTGTGGCGGAGAGTGGGACTAACCATGGCTAGCTACCCTAAGGTATGTCATGAAGAGCTGGACGCCTACTCAATCGCTGAGAACATGGCGACTCAATAAAAAAAAAATTTGTGTTAAGCTAATTCTTTTCTTGGTGCTATAGTGATCGAGATTCCACAACTAATTTTGGTTTTAATGGTGGTAGAATTTTAAATAATCGTGCTGATTGCTACACGCGTAAATGTGGGGTAACACGACATCGCGAAGTAACCTCCACCATTGTCTTTTGGAGCGTCATCAGCGGGTATGTTTATCCTGGCAAAATTCACAACTACAAGACTACGGACGAAGGATTTTCAATTGTGTTGGTATGAACCAAAGACTCTTGCCCCAAAACGCCCCCGTAGATCTAGAAACTCACCAAGTCAAGGAGACAATCCAACTGCAGCTAACTGGATCGCGTCAATCTTTTAAGCAACGTTGGCTTGATCTTTGTACGGTTCCATTTCTATTTTTCTTCATATATACGTTCGTAAATATCTACAATTCTAGAGAAATAAGACAGCTATCAAAGCCTTTTTTAAAGAATTACTGGTCTTGCGTCATTTGTGTGCGAGTTGTGCCGCACCGGTCTGTTACTTCCCACCTTTTGAACCAATTCCATCTCATCGCTGTCGCCGTATGCATTGGGATGGGGCTTCCCGACCGTGATCCTATCAATGCTGCGATGCCGTGAAAAATTTGTGATTGAGCTTGTAAGAGTTCCGTGGGACCTCTCGCTCTTTGATTTTTGACTAGGTTTGGATTGCGCGGATTGGCCGGTGCCATACAGCGACCGGGTGGTGCCCATGATTTTTGGGAACGCGAGGGTGAAGAATTGGCGGATGGAAGGCATGCACGCGCATATGATGCCAGCACAGATTTCGATATAGCACCAGTCGCTGACTTCAGTGTAGTCCCAGGTGACATTGGTGCTGTTTCCATAATTTTGAATGAATCGTATGCGGAGGACGCTAATTACCGTGACACTGCGCTTGACGTTAGTGGACGGGTTCATCGGTAGAAAAGGGGGAAAAAAAAAAACGTACAACCCGCCAACGCTAAACATGAGACCAACACCAAGTTTCTTTTTCCAATCCAGATTAAGAGTTCGTAGTTGTGAGAGGGGAACCACCAGCATCCAAAGGTCGGTCGCAATGTTGATGATGGCGTGCGAGAGCGTGATCATGCTAATGTCGAGACAAGTTCCCTTATGCTCGCCGTCCCACTTGTTCCAAAAGTAGCTGATGGGTTGACACTGAAGAGCCGAAACGCAAATGTAGCCGACACCAAAGAGAATATTGAATAATATTGTGCCCCAGAGCACCCGACGAACGCCCTTGGTTGGAAAAATGCGCAGGTATAGCAGCAAGATGGTCATTTTGAGGAGGGCGATTTGAACAAAGTAGAGCATTTCCAATATGTAAAACCATCTTGCAAAACTGGTAATGTCGTTGAACGGGATTCTCCAAATATCGCGTCCTAGGCCATTGGGAACAACTCCGTACGCGTTCACGATCAGACTGGGGATGCCAGCCAGCCCTGTCATGAAGATGAACAAGTCGTCGGCACCAAGTCGAATCCCCCACCAAAATTTGAAGGCTAGCCGATGAATAATACAAGCGCTTGATACAAGGCCGAGTGTGTTGGAGAGGAGCAAGTGTCTGCCTGACTGGTCGCGAATCGGGGCGCCGCAGCTCGTTGTCGTAACGTTCTTGGTGGCTAAGATGAGGAAAGTCAGCGTCGAGGTCGTCTAGCCATGGGTCCGCTCGAGCGTACTGAGAGCCTCCTTTGGCGTGCATAGATGCAGCACGCAGGCTGTCACGTAATTATTTAGGTCATGATCGTTGCAAGTGCATGTTGTATTTGTTGGCGAGCACTTAGATTGGGTCAACGCATACTCCAGGCATGGTATCTTGAAAGAATGATTAGCTCCAAAACCACCACCTTCAACATCACCATTCCCTTCGCATAGGAGTTGACAACTTACCGCGCAATGAGGCAATGCCTTGAGCAAGGCCTGCTGGCGGGCCTCTGCTTCTGATGTGGTCTGTGCCACGCTGATGGGTATGACCAAGAGCCAAATCAGGAGAATCAACTTCTGAAGAGCTGCCATGGCCAGATATCGGCGTGGTTAGCACGCAAAAGCCCATCCTCCCGATCCATTGAAGGATATAGTGGCCTGTATATAGGTTTCGTCTTGCCAGTGAGAAGCTCGGTAATTTGGTTTCGGGTGATCTGCGAATCATCAAAGCACGACACTGGGTGCTGCACTGGTTGGACGCGCACGGTCTTCCCCAAACGCACCATCATGGAGTGTACGAGCAGGGCTGAAACGGCTTTTGTGGTACGCGTCCCTTGATTGGAGGCCATGATAAACTTAATCGCGGATGCACAATTCCTGGCCGCAGCCATGTAGAAAACCCATGCATCTCCGGTAACCCGGACGCTATAGTCTGACATTCATCTGAAGCTGAAGCCCCGTTTCACCCCCAAGGAGAGCATCATCCCGTTTTTTCCGTCACCAGAGGGATTGGTCTGCTTCATCTGAAAAACACGCGCCGCGGGCGGGTGTCTGAAAATGTCTCTGGCGGCAAATTAGTGGCGTGGCCTAGCCAATCAAGCGGCGAAGGGGATCCGGCACTTGTCTCTATCGGCTAAAGCACTTGCGCACAGCGCATCTGGAACAACCAGGGAATACCTTGCTTGAGATGATTTTCATCTAGGGTCATCTTAGCCCGCCCACCTGTCGGCATTGCTCCCGCTGACTCGCGCCTGTTGAGTGGGGTGCCGGGGGGAAGAGCAGGCAGCCAGTGTTTTAGATTGGTAGTGCGCGGAGTAGATCTGAGGCCGGGAGCGTGGGAGCGAATATTAATTCATGCACTACTACCGGAAAGCCATGGTCAAGGGTCTATTTGTTCCGAAGTAAGTGCTGCCATCCTGTTGGCTCAGGGGTTGTGGAGAGAGCTGAGGCTGAAATGTTGAAGAGCATATCCGCAGGTCTCACGGCCAATCAATTCCCTCGCTCAGGCTCACCTTCGTAATCTAACAAACCGGACATTCCATCAGGGGGTTTACGAGAGCGAGAATCAACTGTGCTGTAGTTTTGGCTAGCCTGGTGGCGAACATCAGAGTGCTCGACAAAACCTCCGCCTGTCCCTTACGTTAACCTTGGATCAAACTCCTCGCTGATGATATTACCCAAATACCAGATTCCAAGGCCATGCATACTTTGCACTAGGTTTCCTATTGATATCTTGAAATCATGCATTGACAGTATTCGGCTATTTTTCATTCATTAGCAGGAGATCGCCACTGTTAGTCGACCGCAACAACAACCCTGTGATGAAGTGATGCTGGAGCAAGGATAAAGAGCGTGGTCTTGATTAGCAAGATCTACGTGGATTTGAAGATTGGAACGGGCACACCTGCCGTGCTGAAATCGAAATTACAGGATTTATAATGACTCAAGATTAAAAAAAAGTATATGGATTTGTCCTACCTCTTGTGGGTACGTGGCTTTGTGCAGCGTGCATATGAACGCATAGGCCCCAATGAATACCCACAGGCTAATCTGGCGTGGTAGCACGTTCAGTGTGATTTAATTCGGGAAAAGGTCTAATTAACCCACTACCATTGAATTGGGCAAATAAACAAGCTATTTAGAGGTGTCTTGGAAGTGGCAGTAAATAGCAGATTGTGGAATCCGGAGACAACCATTGGATTCTTCTTCCCACACGAAGGTGAAATCCCAATTATGGACAGCATGCTCTTTTTCTTCAAAAAACACTCGGTACTACTCTACGTAGATTTATTTATTACAGTCATCTCCACGGTAGTTTGTATACTTCCTGTGTCAAGGCAAGGTCGAATACAGTTGCAGTGGTAGCAACCACATGGCGCTTGCAACTCATGAGCCATCAACAAGATAAGAATACTCCTTTTCTATGAATAGCACCTAAAAGCTCATTCATTGCCCACGAAGGCGATCCACAGGATGAAACGTCATGGAGAATAATGCAAGACATGGAACTTGAATCGTTCTGTTACTGTTTGAGAAGATGAAGACTGTATGTGATGCTCACGTGAAGATTATGCTTGGTGAATGCATATTGTAAACATAGGATCGTGAGTAGGGCTGAAATGGACATCCATTGTTGCTCGTGTGTTTGGGCGCGAGATGTGGTTGGATCAACTAACTGGAATGAGCCTTCATCAACGGCCCGAGTATCCAGAGGTTGCGCAACAGAGGCTCCCACGTGGTCTAACCGAATACTGTGCCGTACGTAATGGTGGTTTCGTGGCGCGACAGCCGCTTTCCCGTCAAGTGAGGTGTGTGATTCGGACCGAAACGTGGTAATTGGGGGCTAGACAGCAAATGGCGACGATTCCAGCTCCCTTAGTGCTTAGAGTGACGCAGCTGCCGATCGCATCACTACTCGGGTAAAGGCACAAGGCAACCCCGCACTTCCCTCGTCCTTCACGCGAGTAGTGTTGCATTGTCGCCAACGGAGAAGCGGCATGGGCTAATGTGATTCCAACGACTTGCCGCTATGGGCTAGTGTTCCTTGCCTTGAAACGTTACGTTACCCTTCCTTTGGCGGGGCATGATGAGCAGGACTAGAGTCGAACCTGAGAAGCTTTGGGGTGGGGTACGACAGTGGAATTGGAGGCTCATTAGGGATGATGTGATGGAGAAGTCCAGAAGGCCGGGTTTTGGGGCTCCTCACAGGTGCGGCCGACTCCATACGCGATCAGAGTTGGCAATACTGCAGTCGCACATAAAAGCTAGCTCGTCCATGGCTCATGCCACAGCTGGATTGCCACACTTGTGGTCTAAAACTGTGCAGCCTAAAACAATTAATGACGGGTATAAGCGATGGATGACTGGCACTAATAAATATGGACATGCGCACGTATGATAACCCTGGACGGTGACAGCCACATGTCACTTGCATGCCAGTTAGTCCACGTATCACGCGCGCACACACACCATCCAAAAGTGCCGAGCGTATCCAGCCAAGATCATCTGCTGAGGTTTTGATGTTGTTGAATATAAAACACCCCACCCTGGCTGGCTTGGCATCGGGTCCCGCCCTTGGCATCGACTTTTGATCACTTGGCATCGACAGGGCACCGCTACGGATAAAGTCGAAGGCCTGAGAAAGAAAAATGTCAGGCACCCCGGAGGTCAAAGATGAGTTGCATCCGGGCAGCAAAGAGGCCCAGACCGATATCCTCCATGATGAGGTGTTGGGAAACCGGGATCTCATGAGCGATGCCTTTGATGGAGAAAATCGCGAGCATGAGATGGGCGTGTGGGCGGCTGCTAAGCAGTATCCCTGGGCTTGCTTCTGGGCCTTTCTCATGTCCTTCACCATTGTAAGTTTCCATTTCCCCGCACTTTATTCTCCACCCCCATGTTCCACCCCCAGACTTTCACCCCGTTCGTTCGAGCCAATGGCTGAGGTCCTGTCTACTAGGTCATGGAGTCATTTGACATGTTTTTGAACGGAAATTTTGTCGCGCTGCCAGCCTTTCAAGAGAGATACGGCATCTATGTCGATGGCTCTGGTTGGACCATCCCGACCAGGTGGCAGAGTGCCCTCTTTCAATCCGGCCAATGTGGCGCTTTTGTGGGTGTCTTCATGGCCGGCCCAATCACCAACCGCCTCGGCTATCGCTGGACGACGATCCTGGCCCTGGTTCTGATGAATGCGACCATCTTTGTTTCCTTCTTTGTGAGTAAAATGACACCGTTGAAGACTTCTCCACCTGACCAAATGCATCCAGGCCGACTCGCTCGCGCTACTTGTCGTTGGACAGACGCTGGAAGGCATCCCTTGGGGTCTCTTCATCGCCAACTCTCCTGCCTACGCTAGTGAGATTGTTCCCATCTCTCTTAGAGGTGCTTGTACAGCCACGTTGCAAATGAGCTGGTCCATCGGCGGCATTATCGTTGCTGGCGCTACGTATGGTTACACTAATCAAGACAATGAGTGGGCATGGCGAATCCCTCTTGCCTTGCAATGGATCTTCCCTGTAAGCCACCTCTTTCAAAATTCAACAGCCCCAGGAACTAACTTGCCCAGACTCCCCTCATGGTGCTAATATTTTTTGCTCCTGAATCGCCTTGGTGGCTTGTGCGTCGCGGACGCAGAGAGGAAGCTCTTCGCTCGATTGTGCGACTCGGTACCAAAGACCCAAATCAGGCTCACAATACACTTGCCATGATGGAACGAACCGTAGAGATCGAAACCCGGAAAGGAGGTACCCCGACCCTTCTTGACCTTGTCAGAGGTACAGATTTGAGGCGAACCACCATCATCTGCTTGATGTATGCATCGCAAAACTTTGCTGGTAACCTCATTGCCAACCAAGCAACATTCTTCTTCGAGCGTGAGTTTCCAACCTACCTTGACGACCAAAATACGCGACTAATCTCTCCACATTAGAGGCCGGAATCTCGTCTGATCGTTCTTTCCAGCTTAACTTGATCAACTCTTGCATTCAATTCGTCGGCAATGGTATTTCCTGGTTCTTAACGGCTTGGTTTGGTCGCCGAACCATGTATCTCTGGGGCACCGCCACCAACGTCACTTTTCTCTTCATCCTCGGCATCGTCGCCTCTATATCACAGAACAGCGCGACCAACTACACCCAGGCTATCCTAGGAATCATCATCTCTTTCGTTTACGCTGGCGCCCTCGGCCCAATCTCATACACCATTGTGGCAGAGACTTCTTCTGTCCGTCTTCGTGCCTTGAGCACTGGCGTTGGCCGTGCCGCCTACTACGTGGCCGAGATTCCCATGATTTACCTCAATTCGCGACTGCTCAATCCAACTGGATGGAATCTTGCTGGAAAATGTGGCTACGTTTGGGGCGGTACAGCTTGCGTCTGCTGGATCATGGCCTATTTCTTCCTTCCTGAGTTGAAGCATCGGTCTTATCGCGAAGCTGATATTCTATTCAATCGCAAAGTTCCTGCCAGGAAGTTTAAGGAGACCATCATCGATGTGAGGGATAATGAATAGGCACTGGCGACAAGATTAGCCTTTGGGTCAATTTTCCACGTGCAGGGTTGAGAAGCCGACAATAATTATAAGGGAAACGTGTACGTGTGAGTATTCAGCTTCTTTGCTGGCCGGAATTTCTCCCACAAAAGAAGACGTAGTAATAAATTGGTTCCAATCTTGAAGTAAAAGACCTATCAACGTACCTGCGTCGTAAGTACGATTAACATTGCACATACTCGGAATAGAGGAGCATTTTTTACACCACCTGCATATATTTGTCAAGATCACAGCATCATGAATACTTGAACTGTTCAAACAGTTCACTCGCTACTTCAGCCTGTGGAAAGAAGTTGCTGTTTCTAAGCCTTGAACTGAAATTCAATCAGGATGTTGGTGGGCAGTGATCCACTTTGCTCTCGACAATGATGCTACTTCACAAACTTCGCGATAGCGTAATCTACACGACCCACCTTCCTAATTATACTGTTCATCGTTGCTATCAGAATGACATTTGGGATGCAATTGCCGTGCTTGGGGATTCTTGGCAGAAATGAAGCTCGATTGCTGTTGTCAACATAAGAGATGCATAGAAATGACATAAGAATGACAAAAATGCTACCAATTGCCTAAAGTATTCTACGCCGATTCGCCTGCCTAAATTCTCATATAATCGCTCAATCACGTGACCTATTGATAAGGTGTCACGAGTCAAGCCTGTAAGTCATGTGACCACAGCTCACTGAGCTGTGGTCGGGCTGTGGGGCAGTAAATCCATAGCTTAAATTGGGCTTAGGACTAGAGTAGGAAAATTAGGCCTAAGAAACAAGGCTCTTACAGTGGACCAAGCCCCGTTAGGGGCTTGTACTTAGGACCCTCTATTTTCTAGTACATAGCTATAAAAGCTAGGTATAATTAGTTATTTTATTTATAATATTTAAGGCTTATTTTATTCTTTTTTTTAATATTTTATATAAAGTATAATATATGACAATTATAAGCCTAGATAGGTTTTAATATTAAATAATATTATAAAATCTAATAACTTTTATTGCTTACCTTAATTAAAGTTATACTTAGAAATAATAAATCCTATGTATAAGCTAAAGAAATTAAGCTTATAATAGACCTAATTATATCCTAACTATAAATAATCTTATTACTAAAATTTATAACTAAAGATAATTAGTAAATATAGTTTATTATCTTAAAAAACTATACTTAAGACTTAGATATTTAGGCCTTAATTAATCCTAAGCAAAAGGAAAAACCCAATAATACTTTTAAAGCTTAATCTAAGCTAATAATTATGGTAGCTAAAGTAAGGGTTAACTTAAAGAACCTAGAAACCCTTAGCCTTACCTTTGCTAAATATTACTTAATTTTTATTAAAGAATACTAAGTTATTTAAATTAAAAAAATTAAGAATAAATAAAAGGCTTAGCTATTATAAAGCTAAATATAATTAATAATTAAATTAAATATCTATTAAGTATATATCAAGGAATTATAAGAAGATAATATAGAAAAGAAGATTATACTAAGATAGCTTCTTAAAAAGCTTAAGAAAAAGATGGCTTTTAGTAATATAAGCTTAAAAGAATAGATTTAAAGGAATTATTAAGCTATCCTTAAGAATACCATACATATAAATGCTAATCCTAAGCTCTAGTTCCTTAATTAAACTAAGGTATATATAAAAGTATAAGAATATAGAATTTCTAAGATTAAAGAAAATACTATACTATATAACTTTTTAAGCATAATTAAAACCAGGTTTAAGCCTACTTAGGCAAAAATTAAGCTTAATAACCTTATTATAAAAAAGGCACTTAGAAAGCTAATTATAAAATTACTTAGTAATTATAGAAATATATTTAATATAATAAGCTTAATCTATTATACTAAGTATTATAAGTATAGTAGTATTTATATTATATTAGGTATATACTTAGATAATAAAAACTAAGCTATAAAATACTATTATTTATATGTAAAAGATAAAGTAGTAATATATAGCTAAAGTCTATAATAATATATTATTCTTTAATATATAATTAATAAAAAAAAGATTAGAAATTTTAGGTCTTAGCTAGAAAAGTATAGATATAAAAATATAAGGAAATATTATAATAGTAAAAAGTAGTAAAGCTTAAAAATAGTAATAAAAAGAGAGAAAGTTATAAACCAAAGCTTAGGTAATACTTTAATTATATACTTTCTAAGCTTAAATATCATTATAATCTATATTAATCTTTTACTTATATAGACTTATAATAAATCTTTTAGTATTTATATTATAATTAAAAGGAAGAAATATATATTATTAGAAAATATACTCTATAATAATTATAGTATATTTTATTTGGTAAATAATAAGAGCTTTTTAATTTTAGACTTTTATACTAAGTATAAGGAAAAAAAATGGGTAAAGGTAAGAATAATATTATTTTTAATAAATAGAAAAAGAATCTAAATTATTTTTAACCTTCTAAATAAAAATAAGGGACCTTATATAATTAACCTTATACTTAAGAATATTACTTTTATTAAAGGATTCTATATAAATATAGTATTTATAATGCGGTTAAGGAAGATTAAAGTCTAGTACCTAGGTCTTAATAATTTACTATACTTTAAAATATTAGAATTAAATATAATATTAGTTAAGCTAAAGACTAAATATAATTTAATCTTCTTTTAATATAAGCCTCTTTACTCTTATCTTTCTATAATTCTAAAGATAATTAATTTTCCTATTTTATATAAAATACTAATAGTCCTAAATATATATTAAGTATATATTTATATATTCCTAAGTATAATATACCTAAGATTATTAAAAAACCTACTATTACCTTATAAAAATAAAGAAAAACTCTAGTATTTATGGTTAGGCTATTTAAGTATAAAGGTACTTAGAAATCTTATTTTTAATACTTAAAATATTAGAATTAATAGGATAAAGTACAAAGATTGTAAAGTCTATACATAAATACACATAATAACTATTATATCTTAAAGGCCTTTATATTATAAATTTTTAAGACCATTCTAAAGAGTCTATTAGAATCTCTAGGATTATTCTAAAAGCTATAATAAAATAAGATATTTTCTAATATTTAAGAAAGAATATAATAAGATACTATATATATTCCTAATTCTAAATAAAGAACATAATACTATATTTAATACTATAGTTTATTTTAAATAATAAGTAAAAAGATAATTTAAACTATTTATATATAAGCTAAAGTATAATAATAAGAAGATAGTAATATCCATCTAAGGTAATATAAAATATTAATAATAAACTATTACTAAAGGTATTAATCTTAAGCTTATATTATAGGTAATCTATAAATCTAATAATATAGTAAAAAGGGTAAATTAAAAAGTTACTATAAAATTAATAAAGATACTCTATAATATAGGTCTTTTAGAAAAGCTATAGTTAGAAAGTATAAGGTATATTATATACTTATATAATATAAGCCTAAATAAAGTATTAAAAATAAAGTTTTTAATATAGGCTTTTAAGAAATAATTTAGATAATATATAAAGTTACTAATAATATAAAATACAACTAATTTTAAGTCTAATTAGAATAGAATATATATATATAAATATAGAGTATATTTATTAAAAGTAAATAGGAAAGCTAATAAGAATAAAAGGTTTTTTAAAATAAGTCTTAGAGGGTATATTAGGTATTTAGTTAGCTATTCTACTAGTAATCTTTACTAAATATAGATTTTTTATCTTAGAAAGGTTATTATTATATAAAATATTATATTTAATAAAAAGATTTTCTATATTAAATTAGAAAAAATAGTAAATATATTACTAATTATAGAATTAAAAGAATAATTTAAATAATTATAAATTAATAATTTAGAGGAAGTATAAGAATTATCTTTATTAATATTATTAAATAAAGATAATATATTAATTATTAGAGAAAATATTAAGGATTTAAACTTAGGGATAAGCTTAGGGATATTAATAGTATACTTAAAAGCCTTTATTTCTAAGCCTACTAAATAATAAAATACTAATAAAGAAAACCTATATAGACTTTAAATACCTTAATAAATACCTAAACCATAAATTATACCTAAAATATAAATAAATATGCCTAGGTCTTAGGATAAAGAAGTATAATTATACTTAGAATAACCAAAGAAAAACCAATCCTAACCAAAGGAATAAGACCTTATAGTATTAATCCTAGGAAAATAAACCTTAATATCTTATAAAAATAATTAAACTTAATTAAATATAAGTAATTAATTAATAATTAAGAATAATTATTTATAATTATAAACTATTAAACTAATTCTAAAAAAAGATCTTTTATTAGATTTCTCTAAATAAAAGCAAAGCAAAGAACCAGTAATTAGACTATATAGAAGCTCTAGGGTTAGTAAAAGGAGAGTCTAGAACTAGGATATTTGTAATATTCTGTTTGGTTCCCAACTGTAATAAGCCAATCAAAGCAAAGGGTTTATTATTAGTAGAGAGGTTAGGTACATTTAAATATAATAAGCAATATAATCAGTATTCACAAAAAGGTATTACATTAGGTAATAGTCAATAATAATTAAGGTAATCAAGTTATATTGAAAGCTAATTATTTCATTTCTTATGATAAGACAATCTATCTATATACTTCTACCTAAATTATAGCTCATATTTAAGATTAAGTAGCTTACGCCATAATCCCTCTAGCTCACATTATAATCCCTTAGTCTTAGTGCATAAGCCAATATAATTAGTCATTAATCTAGTCTAAGGTAGATTAATATAATTGATTTATAATAATATATTATAGTACCTTTCGTAGGTCTAGGGCATTCTACCATATACTACCACCTTAGATAAGCATAAATTATAATATAATATCTCTCCTCTATTAGTCTTATCCTCAAAACCTATTATCATAACCTATTAATACTAAGTAAATAACCTAGACTTATAATTATTTTTATATTTACTAATATACTATTACACAAGGCTATCAAACATCATAAACTTACTAACTTTATTAGGCAAAACAATATTATATCCAAAATAACTTATTCTTATTGTTCATTAAAAGGCCTAAAATATATTATTTATTCTAAGTCCTCTAAGTATTCTAAATATATTAAGCATAGGCATATATATAATACAGTAGGGATTATTATTAGTTCTTATAAGGGATTTTTCTATTATTATTATAATTTATTCTTTTGCTAATTTTTAGTATATAATATCTTAGATTAAGGCAAAGTCTATTCATTTAAACTAGGCCAAGGAGGAGGCGGAGGAAGCTATACTTAATGCCTAGTCAAAGCTAAATAAGGCTTTAGTATATTTAACTTATCTTCAGAGACAAAAACATCTTCTTAAGACAAAAGAAAAGAAAATACTTTAGTAGGATTTAAATTCTTTAAATAAGTTAAAAAAGGTAAATTAGGAGGAGTTAGAAGCTGTAATTAATACTTAAGTAGTTAGTACTATTAAGATCATTAATTAAAATATAATTATTAAAGATTTTTCTTTTTCCGGATTTCCCAAAGGAATTATTCTAGCAGCTTAAAGTAATATATAAGATTTTTTATAAATTCTTATATTATTTTTTTATAGCCTTTTTATTTAATTTTGAATTTCCTATTTAAGTCTTATTATCTAAGGATTTTTTTTACTTCCCATTAATCTTTAGGGGTTTCTATTTCTAGTTTATATACAGGGCCAGTTCCTACTTAGATATTATCTCTTAGTTCAAAAAGTAAAACATAAAAAATAGGGTAGACTCTAATATTATCAAATAGGTCCAGTTTATAATTATTTTCTAATATTTTTTATTTAATAGGGTAGGATCTAATTTATATAAAATCAAGTTTTTTATTTTATTATTTTAAGGATAAGTTTTTTATTACTAAATAGATTATATCTCCCTCCAAAAAAAATAATCTCTTTAGCCTTTTTAGATTATAGTATTTCGCCATAATAATTTATATAAACTTAAGTTCTATTTTTATTTCTTCATAGAGTTTCTTTAGTTTATCTAATTTAATTATGGCTTTAGCTTAGATTAAGCTATTTAATAGCACTCAATAGGCATCTAGGGTAAAACTAAAATTAGTATAAATAGGAATAGTCTTAATACTATTATTATACAATATATTATAAATAAGCTAGGTAATTAATAATTTCTCTACCCAATTAGTTTATTTATAATTAATATAGTATTATAGGTATTATTTAATTTCCTAGTTTTATTATTTGGTTTATCTATTAACTTATAGTCTAAAAACTATATTAAGCTTATGGTTTAGGCCTATAAGTAATATTAGACTTTATTAAAATTTAAATACAAAGGATTATCTTTTATTAGAAATAATCTCTATTGATAGTCCATATACTGCAACAATATACTAGAAGAAAAGATAAGTAAATTCATCTTTATTAATTGCTTTTTGGTAAAGAATATAATATAATGCTTTTATAAAGCAATTTATAATAATAAAAATACTATTATAGTATACTCTTATAGCTAGATTAGCTAATAAGGGGAGGTTGATAATAAAGTCTATTATAATTAATTCCCATGGTCATTTTACAATGGGTAAGGGCTATAACTTACTATATAGCTTATATTATGGCTTTTTTGAGTATTGGTAGAGATTATATTCTTAGTAGACCTAGGTAGCCTTCTTTTTTATTTTACTAAAGGAAAATATCTATTTAATATATTTAAGGATTTTATTAATTCCTTTATATTTATATAAAGAATGCTTATAGATTTCTCTAAAGAGCTAGAGTTAGTATTCCTCTGGTATTTAGAGTAAATCTATTTTTTTTTCGTTGGGTAAGGCAAGATTATATTCCTTGATTTTTCTTAATAGTAGATTTTCCTATTCTATTTATTAGATTAATATATCTATAGTTAAGGTAATCCTAGATTATTCTCTAATCTAAATAATAGCTATTAGTTTTTTTATTTTAATTATTATACCATTAATAAATACTTATTTATAAAATCTATTAGGTATTTCCCTTAAGAATTATTCTATAATTTAGGATTTTTCCTTAAGGGGGCTAGATTAATGGCTTAGAGTATTGGCTCTTCCATTGGTTAATCCTTTAATATAGACAATTTTATAATCAAACTCAAAGAGGTACTCTATATAGTATAATTATCTTCCACTAAATTTCTAGATAGTAGCAAAAAAAGCAATATTCTTATAATTAATATATATAATAACCTTATATAATCCTCTAAGAAAATACTATTAGAATTCTTTAAAAACATTAATAATCACAAGGAATTCTTTATTATAAATCAAGTAATTAAGTTTTACTCTAATTAGCTTATATAAATAAAATATAATTAGGTATAGAATACTATTATCATCCCTTTGGCTAATAATAGCTCTAAGGGCATAATCAAAGGAATTAGTCTCTAGTTTAATGGATTAGCTAGGATCAAATATTATAAGTATAGGCTCAGATGTTATTACTTTCTATATTACTTTAAAGGCTTCTTAGGCTTTAGGGCTCTATTTAAATAGTACTCCTTTTTGCATAAGTTCTATAAAAGGTATAATAATCTTACTAAAATTATATATAAATCATCAGTAATAATTAGCAAATCCAAGGAAAAATTAAACATCTTTAGTATAAATAAGCAATTCCCAATCTCTAATAGCTATAATTTTCTTAGGATCTATATAGATTTTATTAGGGATAATAATATATCCTAGAAATTCGACTTCCTATATATAGAATTTGCTTTTTTTGGGTTTAACTAGTAGTTTAGCATCCTAGAGTACTTTTAAAACCTTATAAACATATTTACTATATTCTTCTTTATTCTTAGAGAAAATCAGAATATTATCTAGATAACAAACAACAAAAATGTTAAGATACTTGCAAAGAATGTTATTAATTGTTCTTTAGAATAAGGCAAAGGCATTTATAAGTCTAAAAAGCATAATAAAGTACTCAAAAAATCCAAATTTAGTTCTAAAGGCAGTTTTTCATTCGTATTCTTCCTTAATCCAAATAAGATTATAGGCTCCTTTAAGATCAAGGGCAATAAATATATTTATGTTATATAATTGGTCTTTTATTTCCATAATTAATAATAAGGGAATTCAATCTTTAATAGTAATATCATTAAGTTACCTATAGTCTACAATAAGTCATAACTTATCATTCTTTTTAGGAACAAATATAATAGGGTAGCCAGCTTCAGAATTTAAGATACAAATATATCCTTTCTTAAGCATATCTTCAATATATTCCTTTAGGGTATTAAGCTATACTTGGTTAAGATTATAAATAGGGTAGAACTAGGTACTAGTTCTATCTTTTAGTACAATTTCATAGTCCTATTAGCTAAATTTGGGTAGGCCTATTTCAAGTTTTTCTATGAAAAAATATTTGTAAATGTGATATTTAGGTGGTACATTTACTAGTTAGTCTTTACTCTCTTTCTTTATTTTCTTAAGATTAGAGTTAAGGTATTAAAACTATATTTATAGGCTAGTGATTTATTATTATCATTGTCTTTTCTAACTATTCTTATACTTATATTTAATTCCTTTAGGTAATAATACTTTATTACTTATTCCTTTTATTTAATTAGGGTTAAAAATTTAAAATCTTTTATTATCGGGAATATCACTAGCTATATTATACCCAAAGGGTATTTACACTTAGCTAATATACCAGTTAATATTAGGGTTATAGTAGTATAACTATAGGTACCCTAAAATAAAGTTATAGTCTCTTATGTCCATAATATCAAAATTAATGCCTTAGTTCTTTTTATAAACAAAGACTTTAAGATAATTAAGCTCTTTATCTATTATACCATTATTATACTTAAGCAATTCTCCTTTAATATTGTGTACAATATAAGATTTCTTCTTTATTTTTTATAATAGCTTTAACTTATTAATTATTTAGGGATTAATATAATTAAATTCTACTCTACTATTAACTAAAGCATTATACTATTATCCCTTAATCTAGATTTTTAATTTTAATTAGGTTTATAGGTTTATAGAGGTTAAGTATAGAGACTTTTATGGGAGTTCTTTTAGTAACTCTAGAAGCTTTTGCTTAGGCCATTCTTAAGGCTCTAGTTCTTTGAGGAATATTAAAGGTTTTTTGGGATAATATTAGTAAGTCTATGCTAATCTCATACTTTATCTACTCTATGAATATTACATTCAAGGTCTAGGCAATCAAACTATTCTTTGCCTTTATAATCAAGCTTATCTTCTAGGGGTATTAGGATAATAATATTATTATACTTTCCTTATTGGTTAATAATATAGTAATTATTATATTGATTTTTATAGGTATTTTTAATTAGTATATTAGTAAGTTATATGGGGAAGTACTTATTATCTTATTTGGTTTTAAGGTATTTATTATATATATAATTAAAATAATAAAACTAAATAAGTTTATAATACATAGGATATTCTATATTAAGTCTAGGGTTATTAGACTTTTTAAACTAAATAAGCTTTAGCTATTTCCATTATTAATATTATTATCTAAAGATATAAATATTTTAATTAAGGTATTTCTATTACCAAAGTTTTTTATTATACATAGCTTTTTTATTAGTCTATCATCAAAGGCCAGTTTCATCTATAGTGGCTATTTCCCACCACCAGGGTAAATAATTATTCTAGTCTATATCATCAAAGTTAACTAAGAATCCAATTTCCTATACTTATTCAAAATCATTACATAAAACACATAGTTCTCCTACTTTCCAGGTAAGATAGCATCATTAGATATACTTATCTTGCTTTTATTAGGGGATTAAAATAATAGGTAATATCCTTTATTATAATATAACAAGGATTTAGCCTATTATCTTATAGGTTTTCCCTTTGGATATAGATTCCTATAAGGAATCCTATATTTCTGATTATACTATAGTAATAAGAGGATTATTAGTATAGATAATTATAAAGGTTATTATCTTTTTATCTTCTAGGATGGATTTAAACTATTAGTTAGTTAAGGATCTTTAGTACTTATTCTTATAGTATCTTTTTTTGCTACAGTTATAATAGGTAATTTAAGATTTATTATAGGGCTAGATAATTCCTAAGACCATAAGTCCTAAGTCTATTCCATAGGTAATAAACTTAGCTTTTTTATTATACAAAGTATTCTTTTTATTACCTTATTTCTATAGTTATTTTTTATACTAAAGATTATTAAACCTAATAACATAGATAATATAATTATCAAATATAATAAGGGAGTCTAGGAATTAATATATTTCATCCTATACTAATTCTTTTAGATAATAATAAAACTTAATAATCTTAGTTTCTTTGGTTTAGTTAAGTTTAGTAGAATGGTATTTAAAATTAAAGAGTATATTACTATAGGATCCTTTCTACATAAGCTTAGTAAATTCCCTAAAAACAATTTATTTTTTATTAATAGCTCTAAATTATTTTCTTATTTCTTCTTTAAAGTTCAAAAAGAATATAAAAAGATACTATATAAATAATTAAGTCTAATCCTATTTCTTTATAATAAAGTCTTTAAGTACTTTTTCTATAAATTATAGGGGTTTTCCTTCCAATCTCCTAATAGTATATTACACTTATAAAATAAGTTTTACAGTAAATATAATTAAAAACATTACTTAATAGCTCTTAAGCTAGGTAAACCATTTAAATAGGGTATTAATATCTCCCTTCTAAGTTAGCAATTCCTTAGGCTTAAGAATTTCTCTAATATTTTTTCTAGAAATAATAAACATATTAAGATTAACAATATATTTCTTATAAACTTATATAATTACAAGATACTATTATCCAAGGCTAATAACCATAGCTTAAAAATACAAGATATTAATATTATTAAGTTACTTAATAAAAGTTTCCAGCTAGCCTATAAGATCCTTAATTTGGTTATATATAATATTATTTTCCTCCTTAAGGGCTTTAATACATCAATCTCTCCTATCATCCTCATCTTCTTCCTCTTCTTTTTCTTCCTCTTAAGGATCCATTTGGATATTACTATCTTCATCAGGAATAGCAGGTCTATTTTTATAACCACTAGCCTAAAAAGGCTAGAAAGAAAGAGGTATCTAAGATATTATATTATATATTACTCAAAAGTTTTGGTAAATAACCTTTTAAATAAAAGCTTTTAATATATAATATTCTATTTAATTCCCAACTATAATAAGCTAATTAAAGTAAAGGATTTATTATTAGCAAAAAGGTCAGGTACATTTAAATATAATAAGCAATATAATCGGTATTTACAAAGAGGTATTATATTAGGTAATAGTTAATAATAATTAAGATAACTAAATTATATTAAAAGCTAATTATTCTATTTCTTATAGTAGGACAATCTATCTATATACTTTTACCTAAATCATAGCTTATATTTAAGATCAAGTAGCTTACACTATAATCCCTTTGGCTTACATTATAATCCCTTAGTCTTAGCACATAAGCCAATATAATTAATTACTAGTCTAGTCTAGGATAGGTTAATATAATTGGTTCATAATAACACATCATAGCACCTTTCGTAGGTCCAGGGCGTTCTACTACATGCCACCGCCTTGGGTAAGCATAGGTTATAACAATATTCTTAGAAAATACTAACCTAATTTATATATATTAAATATACTATAAAAAGCTCTAATAATAAAAGTCTTGCCTAATTAGCTAGATTCCTATATATCTAGGAAAAAGAATTATAAAATATTACTCTTTATTATAGCTATAGCCTACTTAAAGAAAGCTAAAGCTTATAATAGTAAGACTATACTAAGAAAATATATATACTAAAAAGACTTAATTAAGTCTTTTTTATATAATTAGAAGAAGATATTATCTTATTTACTTAAAGAATTATTTATTAAAGTAGTATATAAAGAAATAAACTTATTCTTTAAAAAGAGGACCTAGAGTATAATTAAGTATATAAATATATATTCTAAACTATTTTTATTAAAATGGATTTTTATATATAAGTTTAATAGTAATGGCTATTTTAATTATTATAAAGTATAAATATATATATAAGGTGATTTATAGGAAAGCTTAATATTTAAAAGTACTTATATAGTAATATTTACTATATATATATTCTATATATTTATAGTAATAGTAATAGTATTTAATTTAAAACTAAAATAATTTAATGTTAAAAATGTATTTCTTAATGTACTTATTGGTAATTAAGAAAATCTAGTAGTATGTAAATTACTTAATGGATTTAAGTAAAAAGGAATATATACTAAGCTTAAAAAGGCGCTTTATAGGCTTAAAGACTTACTATAATTATAGTTTAAAGAGCTTAAAGTAAAGCTTAATAAGCTTAGACTTAATATTTATCTAGAAAAATCCTACCTTTTTTACTCTAAGGACTAGACTATATTATTAATCTTTTTTATAAATAATATTATTATTAGATATTATAAGAAAGATTAATAAGCTATAGAAGTAGTAATTAAAGGCTTATAATAAGCTTATAAATTATATAAGTAAGGTAAGGTTTAGTTTTTTCTTAGAATATAGATTATTAGAAATAGAATATAGTAAAAGATCTTTCTTAGCTATAAAGCTTATATTAATAAAATTATATATAAATTTAAAATTAATAAGTAAAGCTTATTTCTAATAATTCTAATCCTAGTAATAAAGCTTTTAAAGTATACTAATTAAATAACTAAGCTTAAGATTAGGCTTTATTAAGAAAAAATTAGATTAATCCTTTATATAGTAATTATAATAAGACTAGATATTATATTTACAATAGCCTAATTTTTATAGTTCTTAACTAATTTAGGACCTAAGTATATAAAGGTAATAAACTAAGTACTTTATTATTTATTTCTAATAAATAAAATTATAATATAATATAGTTTAAGCTTAGAAATATAAGTATTAAGAATTATAAGTAATATATCCTTTGCTAATAATACTATAATACGGAAGTTATTATAAGGATATTTTATTAATCTTTTTAATGGACTTATAATTTGGAAAGTAACCTATTAAGTAACTATAATAACATCTATAATTAAAGTAAAACTACTTACTTTAAATTAAATAGCAAAGAAAATAATAGGTTTATAATGCCTTTTCAAGAAACTATACCTATAAATACTAATAGACTTTAATATTAATTATAATAATTAATAGATTATATATTTAATTATAAGAGAAAATAAGTATATAAATATATATTTATAGTATATTAATATTTATAATTTATAGCTATAATAGGAATATAGAAAGGGATTATTTAAAGTATTATACTTACTAATATCTAAGATACCTATAGATAGGTTAATAAAGGCTTTACTAAGGTAATACTTTAAATACTTTAGGATAATACTTAATTTAATTAATTTATATATAGTAATATTATAATAAAGGTATAAAAAAAAGGGGATATTAAATTAATTATTCTAAATATAAATATATAGCCCCCCCCTCTTAGAGCAAAGCACCCTAAGAGGTAAATATAATAAAATATTAAAATACTAAATTCTTAATATTAAATATTTAATACCTAAATAAAATTAATATTAAAAATAATATAAAAAAATAAATATAAAAATATAAGCTTTTATAAAAAGTCTATACCCTTACTAAGGAAAGTAAGATCTTCCTTAAGAAATTATTTAGCCTAAGGGTATTACTTTTCCTTAACCTTATTATTAGAAAATCTAAGAGCTCTTTTTAAGATATTAATAATACTAAGCAAAAAAATAGAATTAAGCTTTACTAGAAAATTAAGATAAAGATATAATATTATATAATATTAATTATATATCTATATAATTATTAATATTTAAGCTTTAAAATATAAAAAGTAAATAAAAAATATATTTTTTTATTACTAATAGTATTAGCTAATAATATCTATTAAATAAAGAAAATTATAATAAAAAGGCTAATAAGCTTATTAAAATATATTTTAAAGTATAAAGTAATAAAATATAAGCTTACTAAAGAATATAAATATAGTCTATACTTTTATATAAAAAGCAATAAAAGGAATATTCCTAATTTATATTAAAATAATAATCTTTATTATTCTTTCTAATAATTGCTATTTAGATATAATACTTATATAATAGATTTTTAGATAGTCCCTAGTTAAAGAAAAAAAGTTAAAAAAAGAAATTAGCTAGTTATTTATAATTCTAAAGCTTAGAAAGAAAAATACTATTATTTACTTATACTTTTATCTAATCCTATAGGAAAGAGCCTCTAGAGTTAGAATATCTAATAATAGGAGATTCTTATTCTAAGAAATAAAAAAAGATAAGCTATTATTAATACTAAGATAAGGCTTAAAGTAGAAATTAAAAGGGATTTCCAAAAAAAGGGTGGGATTAATTTTCTTAGGAATTACTATCTCCTATCCTTATAATAGTACCTATAAAGGCCTTAGATTATATAAAGTAAGATCTAATAATTTAAAAGAAAATTCCTTTTAGATCTTAGTATATAAAAAGCTATTACAAACTGGCGGTCATCCCGAGGATTTCCCAAGGGGACCCACTTACAACAGGTCTAAGTTATTTCCAGCGGATATCCGCCAGATATCCATCGCAGAAGGAACAATATTAATCCAAGGGATATCTAGCTAAAGTTCTACTAATGGGACTAGCTAGCCTAACTAGTAGATATCCGGCCAAATACCGACCACCATAAACCTCCAAAAAAAGCCTATAATAATCTTTAGGCCTTAGAAGGAAAGTCCTAGAAATTCCCCTAAGTAAATTATAACTAAAATGCAGGGATATCCTTTGGATATCCTTTGGATATCCTATAAATATCAAAGAAAAAAATATACAAAATATCCTCTAAATATCTAGAAAATAAATATAAATAAAGAAAGGATTTCCTAGGGAAATAAAAGGATAAGCAAAATAAGAATATATACTATTATTTATTAGAATAAAAAATCCTTATTTAAATATCTAGAATAAGCCCTTGGCTTATTTATTTATTTATTTCTTATTATAGTTTATAGTATATTAATAGTAATTATATTCTTTTTTTTTACTTGCCCTCTACTAAATTCCTAGACCTATTACCTTGCATAAGTAGTAAACTATACCTTGGAAAAAAGCTTATTACTATCTTTAAAGAACTTCTAAAAGTATAGATTTACTTTATAGCACAGGATATACAGGAACTCTACTGGGAATAAACTATAAGAGAAAAAGAGAATATAGCCCTTTGGTTTTTAGCCCACTATAGTATAAGTTATTCTTATCCATAGTATCTAATTACTAGATAAGCTTATGATTATTCCCATTTTTCCGCTTATATACCCAATACATAGTTCAAAAATCCCTGCTTAATTAAAACTAATCTTTATAAGTAGAGAACCTCCCCCTAATAGATTAGCTTATGGGAAGAAATATACAATTATTTAGCTAATATAACTTAGAATACAAGGGGAGATACTTTTATCTCTTTTCCCTAGTAATTTACTTTAGGTAAATTTCCATAAAGCCCTTCTTATTCTATTTCCTTTAACCTTCCTAAAGACAAAGACCTAGCCTCTAACTATGAACACCCCGAGGAAAATAAAGAAAACTATAATAAGATAAGCACTACTAGAAATATAGATCCCCTTAGTTAGGGAACTTATTTTTTTACTCCTTTTATATAGCTTGGAATAAAGAATAGGATTTTACTAACCTAACCAATAAGACCTAATCCACTAGACCCTAGGATATAATATACTACCTAGGCCTAATTAGAATAGGCCTTAGCGGAAATGTATTAGCTATATAGACTAAAAAAATTAGTATATTTCTATATAGAAGAAATTAGAAAATTTCGGCCATCCCCTTATAATAAGGTACCCTAGGTTAAAAACTTTTGGGAAAAGAATTATATTATATGGGTGATTATAGATAGATTTATTAATATACTAAAAGTATATACTAGTAAAAGTATAGCTTACTAGGATATTTTGGCTAATAAGATTGGTTTTTTGCTGAAAGATGATGCTAGGGAATAGTATATTAAGATACTTAATAATAATAATTAAGCTTAGTTATAAGAGAGCTATTAATCCTTAGAACTTTAGTATAAAATATTAGAAGAATAATTCTAATTATTACCTAATATTATATTAAAAAGCTTTTTATAGTCTAAATATACTTTCTAGGACTATTATAATAATAAGAACTTTACTATATAGGCCAAAGAATTAAAAGATAAGGCTATTAAGGCAGATATATCTACTATTAATATAGCCTAGAAGGTATATAAATCCCTATAGAAAATCCTATAATAGATTTTCCTTTAGCCAAATAAAGGGAAATTATTAAAAGTTTAGTATAGATAATATAAAGAACTTATACTATAAGTTTAAGCCTAGACTAAAGCTAGAGACTAAAAGTATTTAATAGTATATACCTATAAAGGGAAATTCTTTGGAGGGATTTATATTCTTAGCTAAGAAATTAAAGTCTTAACCAAAAGGGATACTTAAGAAGATAGTATAAGAACCCAGAGATTTAGGACCCTATCTATTTAATAAGATAATAGACTAAGCTACCCTAGTAGAGGATTATCTATAATAGGATAAGGAAGGCCCTATAAAAGCCTAAATAAACCATAAATAAGCAAATTTAGTAATATTATTCCTTTTAATTAGAGTTAGAATAATCTTTAATTATGGAATACTAAGAATTAAGATTAAATACTATAAAGTAACTAGGGAAACTAACCTTACATATAAAATACCCCTTACTAAGAATATATACCTATAGCACCTAGCTCCAATAAATAAAACTAATTATACCAATAAAATTAAATAAATATAAATTATTCTTAAGGCCTATATTTATCCTAATAAAATAATTAGGGATATAGAAATTAGAGTTTAAATAGATTAAATACTATAAATATCTTTTGTAATTTTCCCTTTAATAAAGATAAAGGTATATACCTTTTATGAAAAGTAGTAGAAGATCTTTTATTTGAGGATAGAAATAAAGATAATTAAGAAAACTTAAAGGAGGAAAACCCAGACAAGGAAATTCCTCTATAGGACTAGGATGAGAAAACCGGAGAAGAGGCTAAGATAGGAGAAAATAAGTTTTATAAATTAACCTAAGAATTAGTATATTTAGAGGATATGCCTAAAGTGGCTAACTTTGTACTAGATATTAGCTAGGGATACCTAATCTAAATAGCCTACCAAGAAAAAAATATAAAATAAGAAATTATTAAACCTATTTATATTTAGATAATATGCCTACCTACAAAAGGATTATTAGTTTTTTTCCTATTATCTTAATATATATATATTAAGGTATTAGTAACTAAGTATAAAAATTATTCCTAGCTTATAGAAGCTTATGTTAATTTAGGTACTAGTTAATTAGTAGTAAAAGAATTAATTCTACCTTTACTAATAAATATAGAATTAGATATCTTTATATATATTATACTAGACAATATAGAAAAGCAAAAAACTATAAAATAGATAATCTTTACTATATTCTTCCCTAGAATACTAAATAGAAAGTAAATTATAGTTAAAGCCTAAATAAGAGTATAGATATTATTTAAATTTATAGCTAAAATATTCCTTAGACAAGAATTTAGTATTCCCTATTAGGTAAATATCCTAAATTTAAGCCATAAGGTAATAATTAAAGCCATAGAAGAAATTAGATTACTAGCTATAATCTATTAATAGAATATTTAATATAAAATAGATATTTATATAGCCAAATTTATAATTATTTTACTTTATAGCAAAAGAGGAATCCTAGTTAAAGGAATAATCCCTATAAGGGACTAGGACTTTATCTTTTCCTTTATATCTTAAAGAGTAATATTAGCTTTAATTTAGAAGTCCAGAATAATATACACTATTAATAATAGCTAGAAATCCTAATACTTATGGAAGGGATAGAAGATTAGATATATATCCCCTATCTAAGACTATACCTAATTTAAGAAAGCTTCTTAGGATATACTATATTACTATTACTAGGAGATAGTTATAAATACTTAAGATAAAGCCCTTTTGGAAATAGAGGAAATAGAAATACTAGGATTAGCCATAGAGGAAGAACTATAATTATTAGACCTAAATATTTGGATATAAGGGCTTGATTTTAATATTAAACTAAGGATAAACTACCCTAAAAAGATCCCCTATTAAAGGACTATACTAGGAATTTAACTTAGTAATTACCTATCTGGCCTGGCTAACTACTTAGAGATACTTATTTATAGGTATATTTATCTATAGAAAGATATTAATATAATTGTTATAGATAAATTTGATTATATAAGGATACTACTGGTAAATAACTAGGATAAGAAAAAATTAATATCTTAGCTATATCTACTAAGCTAGAAGAGTAAAGACTTTCTTGATAAGGTATTTAATAATTTGTATAAGAAAGATTAGATGGAATGGGTAAAAGAACCAATTTTATTTATAAGTTTTATATTTATGGTATAGTATATAGTTAGAGCAACCAATAAAGGATAAGTAATGGTTAATCTATGGAATACTAATAATACTATTATTCTAGATACCTATCTACTACCATTGTAGTAGGATATTCTAGCTAAATTATAAGGAAAGAAGTGGTTTACTATTATTAATATATAAAGCTTTTTTTACTAGTTCTTGGTATACTGTGTCGGGGATGGATGCACATCAATTGAACGGAATAACGGAGGAACGTAGTGCCGGCCTGTATGTTAGTCAGCTGGTTGCAACACCGGCTTTGGCGATAAAAGCCCGATGGTCTCAACACCAAGATTCAGACAGCAGCTTCGTCTCAATTCACGTTTTCTGGACCGATTTTAAAGGTTCCTGCAAGAGGGACCGTTTGATCGAACGATTTTATGACTATGTTTTGATTTATTTGACTGCAGCTGTTGCAGCCGTTGTTTTGTTATTTGAACCTGACGCCTTTCACCCTGAGAAGCTCTGACTTACCCTGCACGCAACCCGCGCTCAAAGCGGCTTTGTGTGTGGTTTTTCCTCGACGTTTCACAACTCCTACACAATACTAAGCTTACTATGACTAATTTACTATAGTAAGCTATTAAGGACTAGAGAAATCAAAAGTAGCCTTAATAAGATTTAAGAACTTGCTGGTATATATTTAATAGTTTATAGATAAATTTCTAAGAAGATACTAGGAGTTTGTATGTGTATTTGTAGATAATATTATTATTTTCTTAAATACCTTAGAAGAATATATATTTTATATTAAAACTATATTTAATCTTTTTAAGAAATACTATATTATTTTATTACTAAAGAAAATCTTTATTGGATATTCTTTGGTAGAGCTTCTTAGATTTCTTATGGATAGAATAGGCCTTACTAATACTACTAGAAGGGTAATTACACTTAAGAACCTAGAATTCCCTATAACCCTCTAATTACTAGAAAAATGGATTGGGATAGTAGGGTAGTTTAGGTATCTAGTATCCCTTTTTGCTACTTAGATTAAACTATTATAAAAAAGAAAGATAGAGTTATTAGCAAAGGGAAGGGAGACTTTCAAGCTGAGAGCCGGCCTAAGCCAATCTATATACATGGCGAGTACTACTTTTATGGAAATGAGGGTAGAAAGGAGATACTTTAAGGATATCTAGGGCACTTTAATAAGGCTAATTACCCTATATTATTTTAATCTAGACTAAGAATTGTTTTTATAGGTAAATATATTCTATAAAAGAGGAATTAGATATATTATATATTATCTAGACCTAATTTATACCTAAGATAAGAAAAGCCTAATCCTAGTAGAAAAAGTTTAATCTATTATATACCTTAGCTAAATCTTAAAGGAATCTAAGAAAAGATATTAGCTAATAAAATTAGAAATAGCTAGATTTATATAGATATACTAAAAGCTTTATATTTAGCTATATTCTACTAAAGAAAAGTAAGTATAGATACTTATTAATTATGTGGCCATCTGCCCACTAGTTAATTAGAAGAGTGTATTCTTAGTAAATATAAAGGGCAATAAATGACTTATAGTGGTATTTTAGTATCTAAGTTAATACTTATTTAATATAAAATATATCTTGGGTATATTTAATGTGTCCGTGAATGCTCTATTATAACTCTTAGCTAAATAAGATTATAAGTTAGAAAATAAAGAGGGAATACTAGACTAGAAATGGGAGGGAAAGATATTCTAGGATTATATATACTACTTTACTAAGGTCTTTGCTAAACTAGAATTTTTAAAGAAGATTAGGGAAGAATATATTATATACTCTAAATGGGCGGAAGTCCTAAGATAACTTGGTGACCTAAACTATAAACTAAGACTTCCATTTGTATGGGTGGATGGACTACTATACCTTTAAAAATCTAATAGATGCTAATAATTGTATATATTAGAAGAGATAGTATAAGTATTCCTTAAAGATTTATACTAATGAAAGTTTTACTAGGGATATATTTATATTTATTAAGAAATATATAGTAGCTTTGTTATAGAGAATTTGCATATATTAATCTTAGAGTATATAAATAACTATAATATGTATAATTATAATACCTTTCTATAGTAAAAGCTAGTAAGAGAATTGATCTCTATTTAATTATTTTTAATATTATTTTATACTATAGCCATAGATTTTATTATTGGACTCTTTATTATGGAAGCTAATAATGGGCTATAGAAAAAAGTAGGAAAACTATATTATGATGCCCTAATGATGTTAATATGCAAATATTGTAAGGTACTTTTGTTAGTGTTGGGTAATATTAGCTATATTGCTGAAGATTGGGCTAAAGTATTTATTATAGAACTATTTTATAATAATTGGGGTATTCTTAAGATAATTATCTTAGATAGAGATTGAAAGTTTATATTGGAATTTTGGATAAAAGTATGGTAAGTATATAGTATGAAATTATGGTATTTTATGGTATATTATCTGTAAATGGATGGATAGTTGGAGTATATAAATTAGATTATAGAAATAGTACTAAGGTACTTTGTTATTAATAATCTAATAATACCATAAACTAAAGCTATTATCCTATTATAATTTGCTATAAAGAACTTATATTCTATTAGTATAGGGATATTACTAAGTAAATTACTTATAGGATAATATATAGATAATAGGTTATATTATTTGGGCAAACTAAATTGTCTTAAAGATCTTATGGTAATTAATGAGTAAGTAAGATTAGCTATTACCTAGTCCTAAATTGCCATGAAAGGATGGTATAATAAGAAATACTAGCTAGTAGAATTTAAGCCTAGAGACTAGGTATAGTTAAAGCTTACTAAGAACTTATATAAAGTAGTAGATAACCAAGTGTAAAAACTTAAGGAAAAGCAAATAGGACTGTATAAAGTTATTGAGAGAGTTAGACATTTAGCTTATAGACTTAAAATAAAGAACTACCTAAATATGTACTTTGTTATATTTATTATATACCTAATGCTAGCAAAGGAACCCGCGGAAAGATTAGGTCTAGTAAAAGTCTAAGGGGATAATCCTAGTAAATAATATAATAAATATTAGTACTAGGAAATTAATAGAATTATTGATTTATAGATTATAAAAAAAGGAAAGTACTAAAAGATAGAATATATAATAGTATAGAAAGGATACCCTAGTAATTATAATCTATAGCTAGAGGAAGATACTATTAATATAGATAAAGCCATCTATAAATATTATAAATAAAAAGCTAAGGAGGATAATCTAGTCGAAAGGAATATAAAAAGGCTTATATTAATCTCTTAAATTAAGGGGAATACAATAGATAGTAGTATTAAAGGAGCTAATCTAATAGACAAATAAGTAGAATAAGGAGGAAAACCTACGACAAAGAAACTATATTAATAAGAATTACCTAAATCTACCAAAAATCCAGGGGAGGCATAAATTAAAAGAGGAAGGAATAAACTAAGGAAAGAATCTAAAGGGGATATCCTAAATAAGGAAGCTATGGCTACTTGTATAAGATTAGGAAGAATCTTATGGAATTTGCTATAATAATAATTCTCTTTTCCTATGAGTAGCCTAGTACTTTACTATATAAAAACCATTCCCCCTGCCATCTTAACCAAATGTATAATATTTACTATTAATTATTATTGTAATATATAGATAAGTCGTAGGGCTAAAGGTAAATCCTATGGTCTTAATGCTGTATAAAAAGCTATATATGAACTAAAAGGAAATAGGCTAATCTTGCCTATAAGAAATATGCTCTAGGCATAACTTTTAGAGCCTAAGTTTGATATGGCTCTTCCTACGTAGGGACAGATATCTAGGCAGTCCCAAGGCTAGTAGTCTAACTCTACTATTCAAAAGATATATTTGTATTTAGTTGATTAATAATAATAAGAAGGTTATTGCTTTTAGTCCCTAATAATGGCTACTTAAATCTTGCTAATAATAATAATAAGGTCCTCTTAGAAGGATTTAGACGAATAGGCAAGGCTAAGGGTAATATAATAAGGAAATAGTATTACTATAATAAGGTGCTAGCACTTTATGTAAGAGAAAGATTAGCTAGTAATTATAGACTAAAAAACTATTTAATCTTTAGTGGAAATTAGTAGGGCTGACTTTGGTTATCTATGGATAATTAGATAGTCTGGAAATGCCCTATATTAGCCAAAATAAATAATATATAGGCAAGAATAACTATTATACTTCTGTACTAGAAAGATTTCTTATATATATTTCTCTCTTTTATCTTGTTAATCCTCTTTTTATTTATATTATCTATAAACCATATACATAAGATTATGCCTAACCAGGGCCTTTTTAAGGTTGTCTCTAGTAGTAAGCCTAGCTTTAGTAGAGACTTTATCTTCCGTAGTATATTCTTAGAAAAACTTAAGAATACTAATTAGCTTATCTTATATAGTGATTATTAGTGAGCTCTAGAATTGTATAGTAATCAACCTACCCTTTTGAAAAGTATAAAGACTAGATATTTTTAATATTTTTGCGAAATATATCCTGCTCTTATTGCTAACTATAATGTTTAGTTAGAACTCAAAGGGTTTAATCTAATCTTTGGTTATATTAACTATGCCTAATCTATCTATTATTATTATTATCTAGATAATCCTTAACATATTTCTTATGTGCTTACTAATAAGCCTTATCCAATTTCCTATTATCCCTAAGGAAATATACTAGGTTTTCTTATACTTATTATTTAATAAAGTATATTCCTACTGAACTTCTTTCTACAAATACCTGCCCCTAGTACTCCTGCCTACTAGATATCTGGCGGAAATAGTTATACCTTAATTAAGATCTTGTTTAATATAAATATAGACTTTTTTTCCTTGTTAAATAATGATATAATTATGCTTATTATATGTAATAAGGCTAGTAAATTTGCCAAAAAGTCCTAGGCATAGTTGGCTATTAATAATATGACCGGTCTATAAACCCCTAATAAGGATAATATAGAGCTTACCTACCTTAGAGCCATGGAAATTACTATACTTTTAGATAATATACTTATTAATATTCTTGATATTAATAAAAAGGGCTATGATATTGCCTAGGAGAAAGTATAAGAGCTTATTAAGATCTTTGGTAGATATAAGAATATCTATATATATGCGCAATTTATATACTTGTATATAAAGTCTAGCTAAAATCCGTAAATTCCCTATATAGGCTTTAGACTTTATACTTAATAGGTTAACTTTACTAAGGATGATAATGTTCTAATAGTAGCCATTCCCTTTTGCCTGCCTTAGAGTATTTGAGTAACTTCTATGGATAGCCCCCTTAAATAATCTAGCTTTGCTATTGATTTATTTGTAGTTAAACTCTATAGTAAGGCTAGCCTGGCCAAGATTCCCTGTCTCACTAAACTTGACCAAGGCATGATATTTGTGCTTGCCCTAGGATATTTAGTTATCTTTGCCTATAAGCTTATCATCAAAGAATAATAGTACTAAGTCTAGTCTATCTAAGTCTACTCCTAATATATACTCTTTAGTACTTTGGAATATACTAAGGATTTTACTTGCTTTTATATACTATATGCTTTCTAGGTCTATTTTAATTTAATTCTTGCCCACATGGCCAAGATATTTAGGATTAGTATGGCCTTTATTATTAATACCAACTATTGCCTTATTATACCCAATAAGTAATGCCTTTTCTTTATGGACTTGCTATCATCTATCACTATCTCTGAGCTCTTTTGCTGCAAGCAAGTTATAACCATCTTCATTACCCATGCTATTAATGCTATGCACGCTAATGGATGGAACTACTATATACTGGCTTATATCTATAAAAAATGGGATAAGAGATGCCCCGGAATATACAGATTTGCCTAGCCTATGGCTTTGCGTGATACTATTAATGGTGAACCTAGTCTAGTGTATCCCTAGCTTTCCGAGGGAAAAGCTATTATTAACCTTATTATTCTTATTGCTACTAAAATAGCTAAACTCTTATTTAATACCTATAATAATAACCACTATAAGCTAGCTAGTATAAAGGCTAAGTAATAGTATATCCCTAGACTAAATTAGATTACTAAATACTTAGTATTATCTAAGGATAATAAAGGGATAAGTCCTTACTAAAGTATTAGTATTAATCTAGTTAAATAATAGGTATATTTACTAGATTAATCTAATTAAATAAAGGGTATATGAGTTTATATATATAATAGACCCAACCTATACAAATAAAAGGATTTAATTTATGACTTTATATAGATAGTAGACCTAACCTATGTAAATAAAGGGAATAATAAATAATAAATATATATAGCAACTAAGGGTAAGTGCTCTGGTATTTACTAGGATATTATAGATATATATAAATAGTATTTTATTTAGTAGCTTAAATAGATAACTAAATTATTTTACCTATATATCCTTTTTTTTCTTACTTATACTTTATTTCTATATCTATATATAGTAAATTCAATAATTATATAATATAATTCTATAATATAAATATTAATTAAAATATACTAAGGGCGGTATATATTCTTTGTAGTACCGGGGATATTATTATAAACTAGCGATTATCCTAAGGATTTCCCAAGAGGACCTACTTATAGTAGGTCTAGATTATTTTCGGTGGATATTTGCTAAATATTTATTGCAGAAGAAATAATATTAATCTAAGGGATATTTAGCCAAAATTCTACTAATAGGACCGGCTAGCCTAATCAACAGATATTTGGCTAAATATTAATTATTATAAACCTCCGAAAGAAGCCTATAATAATCTTTGGGCCTTAGAAGGAAAGTCCTAGGAATTCCCCTAAGTAAATTATAACTAAAATATAGGGATATCCTTTGGATATCCTTTGGATATCCTATAGATATTAAAGGAAGGAATATATAGGATATCCTCTAGATATCTAGGAGATAAATATAAATAAAGGAAGGATTTCCTAGGGAAATAAGAGGATAAGTAAGATAAGAATATATATTATTATTTATTGGAATAAGAAATCCTTGTTCAAATATCCGGAATAAGCCCTTGGCTTGTTTATTTGTTTATTTCCTGCTATAGTTTATAGTAAAAGCAATTAAAATAAAGTCTTATAATAAATAATATTATTATTATATAGTATTAATAAGAAAGAAAGGAAAAAGAAGAAATTTCTTAATTAATAGCTATAAGCTTAATAAATTAGTATTAAGCCTATCTACTATCTACCAAATGTATAGCTAAGTATTAATAGTCTAAAAAATAATTTCTTATTTTATATTTAATTTAAAATTATATTAATAGGTCTATAACTAAGGAAAAGAAATTAATATAATATAGAATATATAATTTAAAGCTTAAATTTATAGAATAATAATTTAAATAAATATAATAATATATATTACCTTTAGCCTAAGTAAATAATATAATAAAATTAGGCTTAATATCCAAATAAAAGACTATTTTTGCAATTAAGTATATAAAAAACTTACTAGTAAATATACCCAACTAGAGGGTATATTATAAGTTAAGCCTATAAATTATATAATTATAGCTTACTAAGCTATAGTTAGGCTATAGGGCAGTAAATCCATAGCTTGAATTAGGCTTAGGACTAGAGTAGGAAAATTAGGCCTAAGAAACAAGGCTCTTATAGTAGACCAAGCCCCGTTGGGGGCTCGCGCTTAGGACCCTCTGTTTTCCAGCACACAGCTATAAAAGCTAGGCACAATTAGCTATTTCATTTGTAATATTCAAGGCTTATTTTATCCCTCTTTCCGGCACCTTGTGCAAAGCACAACGCGTGACATAAGGAATGTGTTAAATGAGGAGGTGCTCAATTTCTCCAACTGAATTTCCCAGTCCCCTGGCATCAATAATACTCTCATCTTCGTCGAAGAGTCAATGAGCCATGATTTTCCGGCAATGGCTCAATTCCGCTTTGGTGGTCCATGCCATGGCCATTTCGCCCGTGTTTGCAACACCGAAGGTCGTGGATTCACGACACAATATCACATATGTTGGGCTCAATCGTAACGATATAGAGGTGTTCTTGAACATTCCCTATGGCCAAGATACCGGAGGCGAATACCGGTTTAAACCTCCGAGGCTACATGTTCCGAAGAAAGGTGAAACTATTCAGGCGAGCGATTATGGTCCGGCCTGCCCTCAGCCTCTTGGTGGCTATTCTATTCCCATGACGCTTAGTAATGTGACAAAGGTTTCAGAAGACTGTCTGAACCTCAATGTCGCAAGACCAAAGAACACGGACGCTCGAGATAAGTTACCTGTCATGGTGTACATCCATGGCGGGAGCTTCTGGACCGGTCAGAACAAGGAGCTTGTGATTAGACCGGATGGCATGATCCTGGAGTCAGTGAAAAACGGACTTCCTATTATTCATGTGGCCTTGAACTACCGTCTTGGCTGTAGGTCTATGCTTTAAGTCCCCTTTCTCGCGTACTAAGTAGATTACTTACAAGCCCACAGTTTTCGGGTTCGCTCAATCGAAAGCCCTTCGGTCCGAGGGCTCCGAGAATGCTGGTTTGAGAGATCAACGACTCGGCCTCGAGTGGGTGCGTGACAATATTGCAAAATTTGGCGGTGATCCAGATAAGGTCACAATATTTGGGCAGTCCTCAGGAGGTACGTCATTCTACACGCAATGCCTACAACTCCGTCACCTTTTAATCGCTAACTGGAAAAAGGATTGTCTATTGGGATGCAGATGCTAGCATATGGAGGCAAGAAGCCTGTTCCTTTCCATCAAGCCATTTGTGAGAGCCAGGCACTCGAGCCAGGAATTACTGGCAACTTTACGATTGATGCCATGGAACTTCTGGTTTCTGCTGTTGGCTGCAATACGACCAGCCTTGACTCAAAGGACACGGTGAAATGTCTGCGCGGCCTCGATACAGAAACACTCCTCAACGCCTCAATCGATACCTATCAAAGTGACATTGCTCACAACATTGGCGATATATGGCTGCCAGTGGTTGATGGTGACTTTGTTCCTGCCGCTCCGTCGGATCTTGTTCGAAACCGCCAATTTGCCAATGTCACAACGATGATTGGTTGGTGCGAAGACGACGTGTCCTTCTTTACCGATACAAGCATCAAAACTGCGAATGACACCCTCGAGTTTATTTCCTCTTACGTCCCCGCCGTGTCGGATAAGAACATTAAAAAGCTACTCTCGCTCTACCCAGTGTCTGATTTTGTCTCAGACAAGGCAGCAGGCTTGTCCAGCGAGTTTTATCGGTCGGCAAGGATCTTCCGAGATATTATCATGACATGTCAGCCCATGTGGTTTGGGGAACATGTTGCATCGGCGGGCAATGATGTCTACTTGTACGACTGGAACCAGACCGTGTTGGAACCTCTCCTAACCGAGGCGCGCAACCTGTCTGGACTAGGCCCCATTCATACATCCGAGTTTGCGTACATCTTTGGCAACCTATCTCATTACAACATCAGCGGATATACTTTTGATCCAACGACAGAAGATTTCCAGTTGAAGAAAAAGGGTTCCAGGTCATGGTCTACATTTGCCGCTACTGGCAAGCCAGGAAAGCATGGCCACAACACTTTCCAGGGCTTTGAGCCAGCTTTCTCCGCCAAAAAGGAGACCTTTGTCTTTGTGGCAGGTGGCTCGCGTGAGGGTCTTTCTGCTTTAGATGGGCCTAAATCGACTTCAGCTATCGCGAATCAGAAGTTGAAGGAGAGATGTGCGTTTATTAATTCGCCGCAGATGATTAACCAATTAAACTACTAGGATCAGCCAACTCAAATGCAAAGATGCCACCCATGTGTCTATAGCAGAGCCTGCTGCTTACAAAAGACATTTATCGAGCTAAGGTAGCAGTCTTAGGAAAATGCTCTTGTGGCCTTGTTACATTCTTCATAAATATTACAAAAAGAACTTTTGTTGCTAGTAAAAACGCAGACCACTCATCGTTGATCACTAGGCATATCAAATATGTGTTCGTATCCAAAGAGAACCGTAGATCCTGGAAATTCTCGTATGCCTCGTAGGCTTGCTCTCAGTTTTAGACTCTATCTCAGGTTCACTGTCAAGTTGCATTTCGGTGACCGTTCCAGGTTCTTGTTTTTGGCATATCTTCCAAGCTCTGAGCACCCATACTGTGATGGATCAGTCTGACTGGTCGTATCAAAATGGGAATTCAATGGCATACCTGCAATAAAGCTTGTGATAAATGCAAACCCAGAGACAAGCTGAACTCCCAAGTACCCATTCTCTCCGGGCTGTTTGAGGCAAATAGCTATTGGCATAGAAAATGTGGAAGGAATGACTAGGAAAAGCCAGTCAAGAGAAATGACTTGTGCCGTTAATACAAGTGATATTCTTGCGCAATATTTTTGTTGTGCTTGGAGAAAAGCTTACCTGATGGGAGAAGCTGCATCCCGAAAATCTCGGCACAAACAGGGACAAGAGTTGGCCACAGACTGCTGACAAATGTTCCGAAAAGAGAGTAGATGATCAAACCAGCAAACGATTTGCCGGCAAAGGTCCATATAAATAGCGTTGATAGGCCAGCAATCAACGTACATGACCCGGCGATATTGAGCCGGCCGTATCGGTCGCTTGCTAGGCCAATCAAGGGACGGCCAATCACTATCGACACTTTGGTGCACAAGTCAGAATCTTTGCGTATCTTAGTCTTTTATCGGACATACAGTTGAACATGGCAGTTGAAATGGAACCTTGGCTCGAATTCAATCCAATTGCCTTTGCGTAATCAGAGAGGGAGTACATCCCAACTACATTGCCGAATTGGCTGAGAAGCCCCCAAACCAAAAACAGGAGGAATTCTGGCTTTCGTAGCAGGCCAAAGCGAAGTGCTTGATGTACTGCGCCAATCGACTTGTTTCTATCTTTGATGAACATGGCTGCAATGCCATTGATGGTGAACGACACGGCAGCCAGAATTCGGAATGTGCCGGCGAGCCCAACCTTGTCAATCATGATGTTGGAAAGGATCGAGTATATCAAGCCTCCAAGCCCTGTACCAGCGACGCTAATGGATGTGGCAAGTGAGCGGCGGGCGACAAACCATTGTGGTACAATGTTGGATGTGGTATTGACGATGAACCCAACACCTACTCCGAATGCAATTCCTTGAGAAAGCACGAGATGCCAAATCTCAGTCGTAAATGATGCTCCGATCAGAGCGCCGCTGCGTCGTCTACTGTTAATAAACATGCGCCTATGCACATATTCAGTGGACTTACGACTCAATAAGTATCCCTAGAAATATAGTTGGCCTGGTACCTAAACGAGGGGAGCACCAGGTCACAAATGGGGCGACCAAAAGTGCTGTAGGAGGGCGTCAGATCCAGTTGCTCAATTCCTTAGGGTTTTTATTTTAAAAAAGAAAATTTACTTACTTGTGGAGGAGGCGAGTCCAGCAGCGAAAGCTAGAGTGATAGGTTCAGGGTTGTCGAAATGGCCCGAGTTCAGATAGTGGGCCAGAAACACGCCGTACGACTGCTTCTGTTAGAACCATTTCTAGTCTAGGGGTTCACGCTTACGTTAGTGAGACCCCAGCTATGTGAATACATCAAAAGCACACAGACAACAACAACCCTAAACCTGAATCAATACAAGCTCGTCGAAGTTCGGTTCAGCTCACTTACCATCCATATTTCGAGTCCTCTTCTAAATTCTCGGAATTCTTTATTTCGAGATCCTCTATGCTGGAGTGTGAACCTCTAGGGAAGTTACTTATGCTCTCTTTGTCTCTGATTTCAACTGAGACAGTATTGAAAATAATCGGTAGCGCAGCGCCCCCATTGTAATCGTCCTTTTGGCCCATGGCTGATAGGTTTTGTCTTTACTAGGATATATCAGAATGCCTTTGAGAGAGAACTGGTTGATGAATGCGTGAATGCTTTGAAATCGGATCTAGGGGTGCAGTAATGAGCATGTTCTTTATATCCAGGTACATCAAAGCTAGAGTCTCACTCAGCCCACAGCATGTGCCTAGTGGCAGGGCGTTACCGTGTTTGTGAATAATCTAAAACATCGGGATATTCAACAGATTGCACCAATCGCGTAATTTCTGCCCCATATCCGTCTTCACAAAAGTTCATGTGACTACGGATATTCTCGTAGGGGTTAAAAAAGAGCCAAGAGTTCACCATGAAGATTTTGATGAGGCGACGCTCTGTAACGGATACATATCCTTCCCCAATCCTGCCTCGGTGGTTCTCGGGTGACCGCTCTCCCACGGAACCTTTGAACAGCCAAGATGAATGCTGGACCTATTCGATAAAGAAATACGTAATAGTCACATAAACGGCGCCCTGTTGTATCCAAGACTTTCAATTTTCGAGAGACGCGAAGTGAAAGGCACGAGAAACTCAATCGCATCTCCGACATAATGACGACATTGCTCTTTGCCCTTTGTTTATAAAAAGAAAAAGAAAATGAAGCTGGCTATTCGATGTGAATTATGACGTCACAGCCTCTGACGTTGCCGTGTCTCAGTAAGGCAGATCGTCCAGTCAAAAGCGTCCAGGGCGTCTGCAAAAACAATTCTACCCGTTGGCACAGTTGTCACCAAGATTAAATCTAACATGGTTTGCAAAGAATGAACCTGAGTCCTTTCTACGTGAATGAATTCATATCTACAAAACCATTTACTCCGAATTGCATCTCCCCAGCAATATGTTGTTGAGGGGCAAATACGACGCGTCCTAAAGGACAATAATAATTCGATACAAATAATTTATCAGCAGGATGGCAGTGTACCAAGCACAGGGGTTTGTGGTGTGATATGGGCGCCTCGGTTCGTCGTTATGTTTCAGCCTATTTTTACAAAATGTTGCCATCTACATTATTGTCACAGTGAGCACGGATGTCATTGGTAAGAAAAGCGTGATAGACCAGGAAATTAGGGCCTAATATGAAACCTGTGATTGCGATCATAACGCTCCATCTAGTACTATTGTGATGAATTTATCAAGCAGCAAACTTTTAATGCTTGGATCTTTTGCCGTCCGCTTGGAGTGACAGTAAATCTACCAGCTTGAAGAAATCCACAAAATATAAGTTTTGGAATGGGTCATATTGCGCACCTTTTGTCATGATTCATGAAAGTAGCCCTGAGTAACAATTAGGCCCTGCTGGTTGAGGATTGCGGCCCATGGGCTTGGTCTGAAACATCCATCTTGTGTCACTCTTGAGATGGGAGATCTTGGTCACTGAGCTTATGTTTCATGTATCTCAGCTCATTTGTACATCGTAAAGACTTATGACCGATGATCATTTCCACCACTGGTATAAAAGATTTCACATGGACCACTTAGTTGAGCCAAGGCTAGGTTTTTTAGTTCTCATCACACACATGAAGGGATTTCAGGCTGAAATATAAAAAAAGTTCCTGCAAACAAGCAAGCCTCATTTGTTTCTGACTTCCAAAAATGTTACTATGAGCCTTCCCGTCGGGCCTGTAAACATAAATGGTGATAATGTGCATTCCTGAATTCACGGTGTTCCAACACAACAACTCCGATGCATCGATCCACATGGTCGGTAAATTATCGGCTGATTAGCGATCCCTACCTCATTTGATAGTGGTTGCTGATCACACGTGTCCTTGAAGGTCCACGCCTATTGAGAGAACGAAATGAGTTGGTCATTGCGCCAGTCCCATTTATTAAATCAAACAAGCTGGTAACCGGTGGTCATTCGTAATTTGCTATGTCTCTCAGTTAGTGTATCTAGTATCGACACAAAGATTTACAAAGAGAAACAAAACTAAATATATGTCACCTCTCTGATCGGTTTCAACAGTGGAGTAAAGGATTTTCCAGGCGTTCGCGAACCTGTCAAAGGTGCATTCCCCACCACATAGAGATTAGCCAATTGAACTAACACTCCAAAGCGGCACGGACAGATTTTGACCAACTGGCTGATAACTACTTGGCAAAGAATGGCACGTTTCCCCACCAAACCGGACCGAATCCCAAATGGGGGGATGGATACCACCAACCACCAAGAGTGCAGCTCCTTTAGCCGACCCCACTACATCAAGCGAGAGCAGAAGAGAACATGGCGTCTTGCGCGTTTATTTGTAAAATTTGTAGTTAACGTGAAATAATCACAAACTCAATATGGCTGCAAGCGAAGAACAGTCCGCCACCACACCGGCGCCTGCCGCAGCCTCACCTGAGGCTATCCAAGCCTCTAGCGAAGTTCCTGTTCCGGAACCGACTGTCGAGGTTGATCCAGCCCCTCATGATGATGGTGATGATGTCGGTGACGGTGACTCTGCTTTTGAGTCTGAGAGTCTGCTTTCGACAGAGTCTCTGACTCCTAGCATTCTCGAGTACCGTCAATTGCACGGACGTACCTATGCCAATTCCAAGACAGGAGAATACTGGGGCCCCAACGATGAACGGCAAAGCGAGGGTCTCGACCTCATCCATAACGCTCTCACCATGCTCTTCGGGGATAAGCTTTTTCTCGCTCCCTTGGACAAGAAAAATCCCGGCCGAGTCCTCGACGTAGGCACGGGATCTGGAATCTGGGCCTTGGACTTTGCCGATGAGTTTCCCGCAGCAGAGGTCTACGGAACAGACTTGAGTCCGATTCAACCAACTTGGGTCCCGCCGAACCTGTCGTTCCAAATTGACGACTGTCTCTTAGAGTGGACATGGCCCGAAAACCACTTTGATTTTGTCCACATGCGAGCCATGTATGGCTCTGTCCCAGACTGGACCGATCTCGACAAAAAGGTTCTCAAGCATCTCAAGCCTGGAGGATGGTACGAGCATGTCGAGATCGGTTGCCAAGGTCTCTCAGACCATGTCGAACTCCCCGAAAAGCACACATTCAACACCTGGGCACAATCATTCTACGCAGCCGGAGACAAGATGGGCCGGCCTTTTACCATTTGCCTGCCAGGAAAGATGAAGGAGCACATGCAAGCAGCAGGCTTTGTAAACATTGTCGAGAAGATTTACAAGCTGCCAGTCGGTGGATGGCCCAAGGATCCACAATTGAAAGAAGCCGGCATTTTGTTCCAGCACGCCCTTGAGCGAGACATGGAAGGTTTTTCTCTATTTGCACTGACACAGTTCCTTGGCTGGACAAGGGAAGAAGTGCTAGTATTGGTGGCAAATATGAGACGTGAAATCAGGAACAAGGCACAATGCCCTTATATCACGGCGTGAGTACAGTATAATCATAATGACGAATAAGTTGCTGACAAAGATTTTAGAATTGTCGTCTGCGGTCAGAAGCCGACCGAGACTGAGGCAGCTGGAACTGAGACACCCACAACTGAGGCGGCTTAATTCCGCCCTCCATGGACACTATCCTCAGTCAACGCTCTCGGCCGAAAATAAGAGCAACCTTTGGGGATTTTTCAACATTACGATATGCCACAGGGCAGTAACTTGATGTGCCATAGACTCGATAGTAGTGAGGAAAAATGCAAATCATTGATATCCATCCCAAATTACTCGACTATTAGAGACTGAAGCAGTTATTTAACATAACTTTATAAATCACCAATTGCATTCAACAATCAAGTGTGTAAACTGAACTTTGGGGTATGGAGCCACGCGGCGGTCGGCGAGTTTGAATCGTGGGCTGGAGGTGCGCTGTCTTTTGCGGGATTGTTGTTATCTTGCGTGGCAAGATGAATCCTGCTTCCTATTTTTTACCAATTCAGAATAAAAATAAGGCCATGATCAATTATTACTTTGAAGAAAAAAAGTAATGTGTGTGCGCAATCTATCTCCAATAAAGATCATACTCGTACGGTGCGAAATCAAGTGAATTGTTATGGCTAGGATTATCTGGCCATGGTCGAGAATGTTTGCCTAAATTTTCGGTTCGACCTGTCGCATTGGTTAGAAAATTATTATTTATTTCACCCTACGCTCATGACCCCAAGAGTATTAGATCTTGTCCATTGTGCCCACGTTGTGAGGCGTCTCCTGATGCTGATCCCCATCGGCGCGACGGTATAGGTTAGGTCCCCGAGATGGGCCGAGCCCACCATCATCGGCATCTTGAACTGGTGGAAGGGAAATGGTAAGGTATAAAATGATAATATAAGTCAGGGCAAGCCTGTCGAGTTTATTTGGTGAAAACTGCTGCAATTCCTGCTGCAGAGTAATCTGAGGCTTCGGGCTTTACTAAACCCCGACGAGATCCAGTCTTTACCGGATTAGGCTAGGTGTCGTACGGCTCGTCAATCATGCTCGCGAGCTTTCAGCACATTCCTCCCTGATGAGACTCTGTGTTCAATTTCGGAGAATTTTTGCGTTTTGAATCGATCTCGTAAAGGAGCCTGATCGCATCGGCGATGATGGAGCAAGGAACGCCCCATTCCCAACCCCCAAAGGCGCAGCGCGTCCTCGCCTGCGTGCTGTGTCAGCAGCGCAAGGTGAGGTGCGACCGCAAATTCCCTTGTGCGAACTGCATCAAGCAGCAAGCACATTGCGTGCCGTCTACGCAGGCAGCTCGAAGAAGACGAAGGTTTCCTGAGCGTGCGCTCCTAGACCGGCTTCGGAAGTATGAAGACTTACTTCGTAGCAACAACGTCAAGTTTGAGCCGCTCCACAAAGACACGGCTGTCGGCGTGGACGATGCCGCCGATGAGATGGTTGATGAATTAGACGCGCAGCAACCCGATGCAGAGCCGGGAGAGTCGCCTTCGGTCTCGGTGTCTGCAAAGTCCGAAGGCGCATATGAATTCAAGTACGTGGCCGCCTTCTCACATGACAGCCCCGGATTACCCATGTCATTTGTCTGACATCCGAAGTCTTGTATGTAGCTAATTTAATATAGGAGTATCTGGAAAGCAATGGGAGACGAGGTAGGGGAATAGATGCCGATTAATTTCCATACTAACGAGTTTGTAGGCTGAAGGACACGAGAGCGCTGCAAATTCCCCCATCGCCGCGTCGCTGGAACACACGGTCAAAAAGGCTTTGGATGAAGTGCCCGACGGAGACAATATTCTATTTGGATCCGGAGACATGAGTGTGGATCTCTCCACCTTTCACCCCTCGACTGTCGAAATCTTTCGGCTCTGGCAGCTGTATCTTGATAATGTCAACCCGTTGCTCAAGGTCACACATACACCCAGTCTTCAAGTTCGAATTATTGAGGCCGCTGGAAATGTCAATGGCATCCCCGCAGCTCTGGAGGCACTAATGTTTGGCATTTACTGTGTGGCCACAGCGAGCCTTAAACCTGAAGCTTGCCAGTCTACATTTGGTCTGCCAAAAGATGACCTCCTCACAAAGTATCATTTTGGCTGTCGACAGGCTTTGAGCAATGCGAAATACTTGAAGACTGCGGATCGCGACTGTCTTACCGCGCTCTATCTCTACTTGGTAAGTTTGACACGGTTTCTTCGCCTTGGATGCTCTTACTCATTCATCGTAGCTGTCGGTCCGCTCCGACACGAATCCTCGTTCAATGAACTCGATGCTCGGAGTTGCAATACGCATCGCACAGCGCATGGGCATCAATAATGAGTCTTTATTGTCCAAGCAATCCGTCTTCGAGCAGGAGATGCGGCGAAGGCTATGGTGGTCTCTGATGCTCTATGACACTCGCATCGGGGAAAAAGGCGACGGTCATCGAAACGTGTCCTTGTCCCCCATATGGGACTGTAGGGTTCCTCTAAATATTGAAGACTCTGACCTCCGACCCGAAATGACTGAACCACCAGTCGGAAAAAAGATGGCGGGAGAGACAACATTTCTTGTCGTTCTGAGCGAGCTGGGAGACTTTGTCCGCCACACAAACTTCCACCTTGAGTTTACAAATCCTGCCTTAAAGCCGATTGCCAAAGCATTGCCAGATAACGGAAGCCTCAACAGTCTACAGAAACAAATCGAAGAGAAATACCTCAAATTTTGCGACTCGGAGAATCCGATTCGCTTCCTCACAATTTGGGTCGCGCGGGCGTATATCGCCAAATGTCGCTTGCTGGAACACTATTCCAAGTACTCGAATGTTGAGCAAACGGATGCAGAGCGCGACAACGCCATGTCAATAGCCATCAGCATGCTCGAGTGCGACTTGACTGTCATGGGTTCTCCCCTTGCTAAAGGATTCCACTGGTACATGCGATCATACTTTCCATTTCCGGCATACATGAAGATTGTCCAGGACTTGATCATACGTCCTTTTAGCAAGAAATCTGACGAAGCTTGGGAAATGATGGGCAGGAGCTACGATGCTCGGTTTCCCACGTTGAATTCAATCGCCCATCCCCTTGTGATGATGTTTGATAAGATTGTCCTTTTTGCATGGGATGCTTTGAAGGCAGCATGTAAAGAAAAGGGGCCACCGAGTCCACCCAGTCTAGTATCGAAAATACTAAAACGGGCAGAAATGATACGTGCTGCACAAACTATCAATACACCCGAATGCGTTGAAAATCAGTTTACATTTGAATCAATGGGATTTGGGACGGATAACATCCTCTTTGGTTTAGATGGGCAAGACTGTTTCGGAGGTATCGGTTCTCTAGCGGTGCACTCCGAAATGTTTGGACAGGATTTGTTGGACTCAAATAGTCTTCAATGGCCGCTGCTGAATTAGTCTATGGAGAGATATGGCCTCAAAAGTGTAACACAGAATATGACGTAATTTACTTCTGGCTTGTCATTTCTATGCTTCATTGCAATTTAATATGGATCTCTTCGCCCCGGCTACACGTTCAAATCTCCCTTTAATCATTTGGCCAGTAACAAAGCCTCTGTGTTAAAATATTGACTTTCCAATAAGACCGACTTGCAATAGAATGGACATTTGTGTTTTTGATATCTTATAGTGTTGTACTTTTATTAATGGAAATGAAAAATAATGCTCAAGAATCGAGAAGTCCATTGATGTTTGGCGTCTTAGAGACACCTGGGTAGATACAAATAGGATGGCGTTTAGATGAAACTTTCTTTTGTAGAAACCAGTGCTATTCGATGCATTTTACCATTCTATTCTTCGCCCTGTTCCTCGCGATTGTTGTGGAAATTCTCCAGATCCTGTTCCCTTGTCTTCCCAATGGTCGTGGCCTTAATAGTTTTCATGGCAGACATGAAATGCCGACGACCCAATGTTCTTTCAACTGTGTCCATTGGCTGCTCTGCGATGCACTCAGTCGCGGCGGTCACGCAGAGGTTCTTCAGGTCAGATCCCGTGTATTTAGGTGTGAGATTTGCCAGGGTGGGCAAGGTGATGCTGTCATCCATCCTTTCGTCTTTGAGAAGGAGTCCCAGGATGCCGAGGCGTTCTTGTTTCGTCGGCAGATTGAATTGAATGCGCATTGGAGCCCGTCGAAGCACGGCGGGGTCGAGATCGTTAGGTCTGTTTGTTGCTAAGAGTATGAAGGGCGAATTGGTGCTGCTTGTGATGCCATCCCATTCGCTGAGAAATTTGTTGAGCATGGCTCGTAAATGACGTTTCTCTCCAGCTTTACGCTCACCCAGCATGGCATCCGCTTCATCGAGAAAGATGATGCTCGGGTACATCTTGCGTGCCATGGAAAATACAGCCTTGATCATCTTTTCGTCATCACCATGACACTTCTGCCATACTTCAGAGGTCGATATGGAGAGCATGTTGAATCCGGACTGTTTAGCTACTGCCTTCGCCAAGAGGGTCTTGCCGGTACCGGGGGGCCCATAGAGGACAGCACCAGTAACTCGATTGTTCTTCAGGACACCATGGCTGAAGGCTAGGGGCCTCTTGAGGCCCAGCATGGTGACATGCTCTACCTTTTCAATAATGCCTTGGTCTATAAAGATGTTTTCGTAATTTGGCGGAATTTGATCTAGATTAACCAAAGATAGATTAGCTAGGAAGCCAAGAGATAATTCTATTCTCAGCGAAGTAGCGACTCACCCGTGTTGACTATGCATTCGAGCAGCATTTCTTCGAATCTGCCTCGGGCTAATGCTTTCCATGCTTTTATTTTGTCCTTGTGGCCGTGTGGGAAAGACCTGTCGGCATCAATCTCGGAGTCGACAGAACTGTCTGATGTATATTCCCGCTCGCAGTCTTCTTCGCCATCGCTTGAATCCAATCCCCTCACTGGCCGACAACGGTCGGGTCTCTTCGTAAACGTCCGCGACCTAGCATTCTCCCGACACCGGGTACCCTTCCGGTTACCAAGGTTGCATGACCTCTCAGTGCAACTATCGTCAGAAATAACCAGAAACCTGGCATCATCATCCGACCCGTCAACTTTGTTGGGCGAGGACTCCTCAAACTTCTCTTTCCAGGCCCCCGGGACCTCGTCAATGGTTTTCTCACCAACAAGGTTTTCATTCTCGATACCATGCTCTACAAATGTGCCTGGCTCTTTTGCATGGCTGCCCGGGTGCGGAATGGTCGAGTTATCGACTTGTTGCGGTGATGACCATGACAGCTGGACTACGCGTCGATAATGAGAAACATCGCAGGTGCCAATTGAAGTGTCTTCAGAGAGCGTCATATTTGGCCGAAGGTTAAGCTGTAGTCTACAAGATGGCAGGTTCAAGTATGAATAAAATTGGATGAGATGTTATTTGTTTATTGGGCCTGAAGGTTGTATGTAGTATGTTAGGGTGTGAGCCTCAAATGTACCAGATCTTCACATGCAAATCTTACCTGTCCGCCTCGCTCATTTGGCCACCGCTATAAAGAGGCTGCCTGTCCGCCTTGAATTTGGATGAGACATCTGGCCATACTTGCAGCCCGAATGCACCCGGGTGTGTACACTGGGCCCAGTACCTGGCTTGTACGCCTTGCATTAGCGGAGAGGCTGATTCAGGCGTACTTGCGGCTGGAATGCGCTCGGGCGCATTCGCTGACCGGGGCGTTTGCCTTGTACGCCTTGCACATAAACAGAGGCTTAGTTGGGCATGGCTGCAGCCAGAATGCATCTGATGTGTATGCTAAGTTTTGTGGCCGCCTTTTGCAAACTGCGGCAAAAAAAAAAACCTCGTTCGCCCACCCACACTCGCGGACAAAATGTAATTACTGGAAAGACTCACATTTGCCTTCTTTCATTTCTTCCTTGGCATTGACTGCATAAATTACTAGGATTTTGTCCGATTGCATGATGCAGAGTCCTGTGCCGTCATCCACCCAATAGGTCAGACTTCCCAACAGCTGGAGAAGAGCAAGTCTACCAGTTCGATCGGTTACTCAAGGCCTTATTTTGTCAATGATCTAGTAGTAAGACCTCTCGAAAGAATTCACTAAACCTTACATTAAACAATATTTTAGACCCAGCAGGAAAGCAACCATGACATCTGGCCGACAAGAAAAGCCCGATGCCGAAAGCGCTGCCTCTGGTTGCGATACGTCTATGCGCAGCAGCAAATCACAAGAAGACGACAGAGACAGGTGCCAAGATCCTGTCTCTTTGCCAATTCATAGCAACTCTATGCTTGCCCGCCGGTCTACAATTTCTAGTGTCACAAGAAAACAGAATAACAGACTGGCTCATTATTGGCAGCGTTTTAGGGGAGTGGGTGCAGGCCAAGTTCCGATTCCAATACAACAGGACGCTGGTGCGCCAGTGGACAGGGACACAGCGACGATCAGATACGACTTGAATTCCATCCTCGGCTTGATTGCTCCGAGTGAACGATGCGTATCCTCCGATTCTGATGGTTCGAAAACCGTCGATCTGCCTCTGTTTGACGATCTCAGCGCGTACCTGTCAGCAGGCCGCGAAGCCAGTCCACTGTGGGCTAAGGAAGCGGATAGATTATTTGCCGCAGTGAAAAATCCTGATGCGGCCTTGGTATTCCCAGAGAAGAGGTTTTTCGGCGAGGGCAGTGAGGGAGGGTACCAGAGTCTTGCTAGACTCTCTGAAATGATCCTCTCCGCGCTTTCGCTCTGCTTACTTGACAATGAATGTATCTATGTCGAGTTTTGCAAGCCGCTTGCCAACCGCAGTCGAGTTGAGAAGCTCATCCAACAAGTACAGGTGAGCCAGACAAACGGTGAATGGGATGAGGCTGGCCAGGCAGGGGGAAAAGATGACACCTTGGATGCAATTTTTGCCTTGATCGACTACATGTCCGCCATACTTGCCAGGCTTTTTTCCCAGATGGCGACGGGGAATTATTGGTGCACCAATGTCCTAGCTGTGCTGACACAACGAGTGACCAAACTGAAGGTATTGCTGCTGGACATGCACGCCAACACAATGATTTCTTGCCAGGCTGGCGAGGCTGCGCTGGATAAAACAGACATATCCAGCAGGTTTTCAAATGGTATCCTGGACGAAGAGGAATGCGAGGAGGTTCTGCGCATGGTGGATGCGCAAACGAAAGAAGGCCTCACCACGACCGCCAATGCAGACACTACTCGCTACTGTGTCGACCAGAACCGCCTCCGCAGCGGCATAGACGCAACCATCCGCTACATACTTCTTTCGCTACGATTTCAAAATCGCTCAGGTCTAAAGGGCACATCGTTTGAAATCTGCGGCATGGTCTACGCAACTGGCTTCGAAGACTTCAAAGCCCTCCTTTTCCAGGACTTGGACCTCGAATACTCGGCATCTTCGGACCAGGATGCGCTTAATACGGCGTATTCTGCATTCAAGATATTGAACCAGACCATGAGCGGGCTCAAGCCAGGCACCATCAAGCCCCCTGGGTGTCTACAGACGTCGGTGGAATGGAGGTATCTCGAGGTTGATAGCAAGAGTTCATGCACCAACACAGGAGCAGATGCACTTGACCTGTCCCAGTGCAAGTCGCGCAAGGTTATCATGCAATCTATGAAGGACATCATTACCGTCATGATTCCTCTGCTTCTTACAAGTCCTATGGCGGTGGCTAATTTGACCGAGTACCGCACCATGATGGCGTTGACGTGCAATGCCGAAAATGGCGTCCAGACATTCAAGGGCCAAGACTACACTGCCTTCTTCCGCATGTACACCAACCGATTCGAAGACGACAGCAGAGCATGGGACGTCATGCGTCTATCCACCGCGGTCCGGGCTAAGGTTTTCTCCCGCTGCGCCCAAATTTCGGGCAAAGACTATGACAAAAAGAAAGAGAAGATAGCGCACAGAATGTCTGAGATGTCGCGCGAGATGGACCGCTGGGTTATCGACGAAGGCGGCGTTACGGTGCCCTGCAAGCTGCAAGTATGCTGCATCCTTCTCGTCGCCTTCGCCATTGCTGCTGGCGGGCTGTCAATCATGGCAGTGGGCGAGCGCATCACAGGAGTTGACCCTTCGAATCTGTCTATGTATCTCTGGGTCGTGGCTGGTGTCTACCTGCTAATTTGTAAGAGCCGATTTGTGGAAAACTGGCCGTGGAGCGATTTCTTGCACTTTCGCGTGCGCTGCTGCTCCGTGTCCGAGCTGCATGCCATATCGGGTATAAACGAGCAGTTCATCATGGCCAAGCTTCTGCACGATGAGAGCGGCAGCAGCGCACTCAAGACTCGGGGCCCGTACAACAAGGTCTTTCTGCAGCAGGATTCCGGCGGCTTCTCCATTGACTGCCCGCTTCGTATGGCGGCGCTGCTTCTCAGTGGCTTGATCATGCTCAAGGTCGTCACTCCCCGCGGCCACGCGCTGGTGTGCCTGGATGCACGGCGCGGGACGGAACTCAAAGTGGTTGAGCATCAGGGGAACCAAGCCCAAGAACATTTGATATGCGAGGATGTGAACCGTTTACAGGATCAACATGGACGGAGGAAGTCTCAGGATAGAATAAGGCTACAGCTAGGGAGATCGAAGGAACTGAAGTGGAAGAGAGTGCAAGGTGTGTACAAGGATATGGACGCTGAATCTGGCGGCTTGTGGTGCATTGGCCCCACCACTGGAGAGGCTAAGCTGGCTACCAAGGTTGGGAACCTAGGTTGGCCACGAAGCCTGGTTGGTTCGAACCCAGCAGCTGCCACCACCAAAAACTCGCCACGTGATATTGAACACGTTAAAAATGGTCCCTTGACCCCTAAGGGACCAGACCCACCAAAATGCTCCGGCAGGGTCCAATAGGCTAGAGGAACTCCCTCGCCCCCAGGGGTTTTTAACTACCAAAGCTACCCAGCTAGAGGTTTTCCTCTGAGTTTTTGCCAACATAAGACTACCAGCAGAACAGCATATGCTTAGTACCACCTTGGAATCTAATGGAATTGGAATCTAAAGGCTATTACGAGGGGAGGTTAACAGGGACAGGATATTCTGACGTGTTAATTTAGGGAAGATAATTCCGTAGTAATAGAAGCAACATTCACACATGGACGCTGAATTTGTTTGAAATAGTGTTTTCTACCTTGCCTATGGGGTCAAAGACTGGTTGAGGGCTTTTTTCCCTTTGTGTCCATTTCATTTTGCAATGCTTCATAATTAGCCCTGATTCAATATTTTTCCTGTTCGTTTTCTTCAATAAAGAAATCTCCATTTTTAAGAGAAGTCCATTTTATTTTCATCCTACGTCACAGGTCGACTTGCGAGTTAGAATTCAGATTTTGTAGAATTATTTCATGACTGTTTCCCTACTGAGAAATATCTACCTACCCATGTGACTCAATTCTGAAACTTGCGGCTCGCATTGAGTGATAACCTAGAACAACCCCGTAAGAAATAACTCAAATAATGTTTGTAAATCTTTTTTTCTTTTTTCCTTTTTCTTTCTAGATGAGCAGATGTTTGATCATCGGGTTTGGCGTGGACTGCGCTTGGCATATGCGTTGAAAAATTAGTTAGAATACAGTTGAAAGTGGTTTGCTCTCCCATATTTCACCCTGCCAAGACAGATACAGAACCGCCATTGCCCCTCCCCCATTGCTCTACTACTCGTTGAGCACTGCAGAAGGGCTTTCGCGTCTGGATGACCATGGGGCGCGCTGTTCGCCTCAGCATGAGTGAGGTAGAACTAGTAATACGTGGCTGCTCAGCTCGTCCCTATCTGCTATGCTGGCGAGTTCTAGAGCCGCCTGGACCTAGAAAAAAGCAATGCCCAAACATTATGCCTGTGAGCGGCTGCTTTTGTAATTGATACCTGGCTGTCATTCGACGCGCATGATTCGACGGCGACCTGCTTGCTGCCCCGTGACAGTGAGGCTGAGTGTCTTGAATCGAGCGCCACCACATCTGCATTGTTACCACAAGCTTAGTCTTACCGGCAAGCTCCGAAATGGCTTGCGAGTTGAAAAATGAGCTGATTTCCAGCGAGCCTATGCTGACCGCATTTTTATCAGACTGTCGGCGAAACCTTCGCCACCTGGCGCCTCAGAATATGAACACAAACCCTAACCAGCGGCTGCCCCGTGCAAGCATCACCTAGCCACTCTCTTCAGCTGGTCAGATGGCGCTCGAGCGCACTGGCAGCCTGCCTTTCCAACAGGAGACTGATCACTTTCGCAAGCCGCAAAAAAGAAATATGCCTCATCTGCCGTTGAAACATGCGAACCATTTGCGCGAACAAATGAAGGCCTTCATCGCTGCCCAAATTATGCAACCTCAATCAAAATGAGGCATGCAGTAACAATGATGGTATGTGGCTGTGCCCAAAGGTCTCCGCCCCTCTTGCTGTTTTTCTTTAAGGATTTTCTAAGTTTTGAGGATTTTTTTTTTTTTTTTGCGCCTTGATGTAGCCCTGGCTGCCTCCCAATAGACCTACTAGCGAACGGCAGTCAGGTTTTGCTTATTGACTCATTTAGAGAGGGGAATTTTTAATCTTCTGGCTAATCCATAACCAATCACTTATTTATATGCTCATCACCATTCTTCCGCTCTCAAAGTTAAGAATCTCCATCTCTATTTATTATGGCATGATTGTTTCCGAATAGCCACCTGGAAGCATATTCTCGGTCCCACATCAACTTCACGCGGCATGGCTTGCCCCACATCCCGACGCCGATCCCAATCGGTGTCTGATACTCCCATCCGCGATCATGACTCCAAACAAGACGCAAACGCCATGATAGATGGCATCAACAGTCTCAGGTCTTGGCAGATGACTTGGGAAGAAATCGAGAACAGGTTGAAGAACAAAACTCAAAAATCGAAGACAAAATCTCCTCCTGTGGAAGATGCCTATGTTTTTCCATTTTACCACTTGGAACCCTCAAATTTATCATTTCGTACAAGTTCCTCCATCTTCGGCACCGGAACCAGCCTACAGGATCGCTGGAAATCGACTGGGGACTTTCCCCTTAACCGGTTGATGGATATGGTCGGACTGGACGACGTGAAGAAAGAGTTTCTGAGTATTCGAGATAGAGTTAAAGCAGCACCAGACCGTCGAGGGAAGGATCTGACTAGAGGGTTGAATCTCGATCTTATAATCACCGGGAACCCTGGAACCGGCAAATCAACAGTTGCTCAGCTTTATGCTGAATACCTTGTATTCTTGGGTGTCGTTTCGTCAATCAGCAACTCAACCAGCTGGTCCTACCGCAGGGCGCGACGTTTCCGCCCAATTTTTAGACTTGGCTTTGGCTTAGATTCTGACTCAGATTCCGACTGGGACAGCAGTTCAGACTCTGGCTCAAACCCAAGTCACCATCGTGGTAACAGGTACCATGACGGTAGAACAGCTGAGGTTGTCATTATGGACACGGGTATTGATATCGACCGATTGAACTCTAGCCAAGATGTCTTTGTCGTGGTTGGCCCCAGAGAAGATGTCAAAAAGATACTCAGCCACCCCAAGGCTCGTGGACGCTTTTCGCGTTGGATAGACCTCAAGGACTATTCTGAGGACGAGCTACTCCTGGCACTAGTCAATATGCTGAAAAAGAATTCTCTAAGAGTGGAAGGGGGCTTCGACACGCCGTTCCTTCGCATGTTTGTTCGAAAGATGGGATATCGAAGGGGCAAGAAAGATTTTCAAAACATTAAGACTCTGCAGAGGGAGGTAAAGAGGGTCCGCAGTCGCCGCGCGGAGCGCCTGGAGAAAGTGACGTCGAAGAATGATTCTGTTCTTGTCAAAATTTCCTATCAGTCCTATGAATTGACAGAGTCGGACTTTTTTGGGGCCACGCCAACCGACTTTTACGATAGGAGCGAGGCCTGGAAGAGGCTTGAGAAGATGGCGGGTCTGGAAGAAGTCAAAGACGCTATCAAGGAACTAGCGTTTCGGCGAAACATCAACCACGAACGTGAAATACAAGGAAAGGAAGCCCTGAAAACTTCTTTAAACCGCGTGTTTCTTGGGCCTCCCGGAACAGGCAAAACAACCGTGGCTACACTCTTTGGCGAAATTGTTGCGGATTTAGGGTACGTTGAGAGCGGAGAAGTGGTTATAAAAAGGCCGACAGATTTTATTGGAATGTATGTTGGCCACTCAGAGGCACAGACCAAGGAAATCTTGAAGGAGACGGAGGCCAAGGTTCTGATTATCGATGAAGCGCACATGTTTTATCACGGCTCCGATCATGGCTCAGACAAGTCAGATATCTTCCGACGAGGCATCGTCGACACAATCGTTGCTCACGTTGACAACGAACCTGGAAACAACCGATGCATTATCCTCATGGGATATCCAGACCGAATGAAGGAATTTTATCGCAAGACCAATCCCGGTTTCCAAAGGAGATTCCCCTTGGAGGATGCCTTTGTGTTTGAGAACTACAGCGACGAGCGTCTGCGCAATATTCTCGACATCATGCTTGCCAACGATGAGATCACAGCCACCAGTGATGCGAAGGACGCTGCCATGGAGGTTCTCGGAAGGGAACGCGATCTCCCAAACTTTGGCAATGGAGGTGCAGTGCGGAATCTTGTCAGTCGAGCGCAAGTCTCGTATAGCAAACGCATCAAACTATTAGCGCGAACGAATCAAGACCCAAGCAACGGTAGTCAACTAAACAAACAAGGTGCCCAAGTCGTCTTGGAACCCCAGGACTTTGATCCGGAGTACGATCGTGGACTCCAAGTCAACAAGGACTTCGGTTCCCTGTTAAAACATCTGGTTGGTTTTGAAGACATCATCAAAACATTCACCGAATACCAAAGAGTGGCGGTGAATATGCGACGGTGTGATCTTGATCCGCGCGAGGAGATTCCGTTTAGCTTCGTGTTCAAAGGCCCCCCGGGCACTGGGAAAACCACGACCGCTCGAGCCTTGGGCAAGATGTACCATAGCTTAGGGTTTCTCTCCACAACGGAGGTCCTAGACTGCTCGGTAACTGATCTCATCGGGACAGCCCAAGGCCTAACGGGGGTGAAAGTGCAAAACTTGCTAGACAGCGCTCTAGGCAAGGTCCTTCTAATCGACGAGGCTTACCGCTTGGGCCAAAAGGATCTCGCGGGTGCCTTCATCAGCAAGTTTGCCGTCGAGGCGCTTGGGGAGCTGGTGGACTGTATGACAAAGGAGCGATATGCGCACAAGCTAGTCGTGGTACTGGCTGGCTACGAAAAGGACATGAACCAGCTCATGGACGTGAATGAAGGACTGCGCGGTCGCTTCACAGAAATGGTGTTTCCCAGCATGAAACCCAAGGACTGCCTCCGTCTGCTTCAGAAGAGGTTAGCAGACAAGAGAATTCAGATTCTGAAGCCGAAAAAAGAGGAGACGTGGCGCAAAGCCATCAGGCTATTCGAGAAGCTCACCAAGACGGAAGCATGGGCAAATGCGCGAGATGTGGAAACGCTCTCAAAAAGGGCAATTCATCGCGTATTTATGAAGGAAGCACTCGGGGGTGAGCAGATGCAGATTCCTTTTGAGGAGGTCATCGCTGTCTTGAAACAGTTTCTGCAGGACCGAACGTCGCATGAGCAGGTAGAAGGGTCCCTAGATATATAATATTTCCAGCCCTACTAGTTTTACTTCAAGACCAAGATTCCGGATAGAATTAATTGCCTTCTTCGTCTCTTCTGAATCGCTCATGTGAAGTGAAATATTTAAAATAGTTGATAAACTGTGAATAATACGCATCGCGCGATGTCAGGATTTTGGTCCAGAAAGTCGTGAATGTGTCTAGTCACAAAGGATGGCTCAAGCACGGCCCAGGTTAAAGGGATATCAGCTGCACCTCTTGTATGGCTCAGGAATAGCTCAATCGGAATCTGGGAGGCGTAATAGCCATTTTAGCAAAGGGACCGGCACAATCGATTTGCAATAGGTTCATTTTCATTAATTATATACCAAGGAGAATATGAAAGTATCCAGAACTCATGTTCCACATCATAACATCGGCGTAGATAATTTACAGGAAGAGGCCAAGAAGACCACCTAGAGGGCCGAGGGCAGTGCCAACGACGGGGGCAAGAACACCGCCGGCAAGGTTGGAGATGATGGGGCTGATGGCAGAAGTAAGGAGAGGGACGATGTCGGAGACGAGGCCGCAGATAAGGCTGAGAATGTTGCCAAGGAGTCCGCAGACGGTCTTGAGAATGCCGCTGATATCGGCCGTGAGGCCAACCTTGCCAACAAGGCCGCTGACGGAGGTGAGGATGGTGCCAAAGAGCTCGACGCAAAGGTTGACAACGACGTTGAGGTCGGCAGAGGCGCCGCCGCTGATGCTGGCACCGCCAGAAAGTCCACCGACAACACCGTTCAGAGAGGCGACGACATCGCCGAGGATGGGGAGAACCTGGTCAATGCAGTCGTCGATGGAGAGGCCGCCGTCAACCTGGCCGACAATTCCATCTATGTACTGATTAGCGTTTGTTCGCTTTGTGATAGTGAATAGAAAACATACCAATAGTGCCAGTGAGGCCCTTGACGGTGGAAATGGTGCCGGTGAGGGTGCCGATGAGGCCATCGATGTCGGCAACGGTACGCTTATCAAGCGAGACAAGGTCGTCAACAACGGGAAGCTCGCTCACGATGTCGGTGCCGGGAAGGGAGCGCTCGTTGGCGACGGGAGCAGCAATGGCGGAGATGGCAAAGCCAAGAACGGAGAAGAAAGCGGCCTTCATGGTGAATGATTAAGAAGTGAAGTGAATGTACTTGGTGGGCTTGTTAAAGAGTGACTGGAAAAAGAGAGTGAGATGGTTGTGATGATGCTGAGTAGTGAGTGAGTGATTGAGTTGAAGGCATTGGGGTAGTGATGCCTCTATTTAACCACCCATCATAAGTATTGTTCATGGCGGTTTGAAACTCACCTCGATGCTCACGATCCCCGGCCGGCTCAATACAGAGCCCCCCTTGTTCGAGTGAGGCCGTTAGTGTAGGGCTTGGATACCAACTGTGTCAGTTGCGCGTGGCCGTTTTCGTCCCCCTTAGCTGCCGTTGGGTGTCGATGGCGGCCTGTGCGGTCCCGTTAGTGGCACTTGGTTCGTCTCAACTTCACCTAGCTCTGTCCTTTGCTGATGGTGCGTCAAGGCGCAACCCGTCCTCGCCGATCTTTCAAACGGCTAGCTGTCGATCAGTGCCAATGGCCGTTAAATGAGACCGAAATATCCTGTCGCTCAAGCCCCCCGACTATTCATGCGTCTTGCCATGCTGGGTGCCATGCCTCCACAATGCCAGCGAGAACTGGAAATAGCTGGGTCTAGACCCGTGTGGCCCGTTGGCGCGCCGCCAAATACGTTGAAGCGGGATCCAATCAGCGTCCTGACGTCCCGGCATGTGGGGATTTCTTCATTTCTGCACATGCGCACTTGCCTCCGAGATCAAACGCGCAGGGCGACATTTACTCTCGGCCCCTTGCTTGGTACTAACAATTAGGACTATGGATCTTAGTCATGAAGGTTGGACATGCTTCATTGAATCATTGATGGGGCTTGCAGGGGAGGCCTCCTCTAAGAACCGCAGAAGTAAGCATATTCTAGTTATCTATCTGAAGATTAACCATCTGATAAAACTTCATACGCTGAACTACGTGTATTCTATTTCTCATGTTGGCTGCCATCGATTTAAAAAGCGGTATGATTTCAACCTCTAGCAATTACTGATGAAAGCAGCGATCCTGTCTTGCCCGAAAGTGTCCCTATTTCAATGGTTGACTATAGGTTAGCAACGTGCATCCAAGCCACCGATCTTGAAGCGGATAATTAAAAGAAACCCTGCAATACGCCAGCACCATGCGCAGCAAGGATAATTAGTGCCCTTGCAGACCAACCGCAAGTCACAAGGTCAGGGTCAACAATAACCCTGGCTAGGTTGCTAATGTGGCAGGGGAATCCAAGTCACCACTATCCGGACTCTGCTCAATGTTTCCGTATTTCCCGCAAACGCTCGAGCCGCCCGCTGTGGAGCAATCTTTTAGCCTTGGAGGATACAGGGATCAATTCGTAGTAAGCGCCCGTTGGCCTTGAGAATAGACCAGAGGGCGACAAAGACACTGTGAATCTTGATACCTTTGGGGATTAAACTACTGCACGTTTCCATACCGTCCAATTTCAAATATGATAGGAGATGGCTGGTATGCTTGATCATTCTCCACCACTGTCCATGCGTACTCGCGCAGGACTTGAAGAAATCAGTATTGGGACTAAATCATTCTGATACCAGTGTGATTACTGAAGGAGCGTGCTACCAATATTTCCGTGTATTGAAGCTGAAATTGTTAAAAAGCTACTGCAAAGCGGACTCGTATGTAGTGGAACTGCGGAAAATGCCTCTTCACCTGCGGTGGCTCGGACCTGACTTGCCACTCATTTGCAACCTCTTGCTTAAGCCCAGCGCTTGACTAGTCTCTTTCCGCCGTCTATCCATCTCTAGGTTGTCCGGCAAGTGACACGAGTACACCGAGGGAGGACAATATCCGGTTGGGAGAACAAGGGGCCGAGTTACGCAGCTGGTACCCATCATTTGGTGCTTATGTCCATGGAATACTTGAGACATCCGGCCTGCACAGAGCCTCCAGTCGCGGCATTACCTGTTTGAAAATATTTGTCAGCGCGCCATCGACAGGGATAAAGAAGTACGAAATCAGAAACTTACACTTGTCCCAGATCCTGTTGAGGAAGAGATCAATACACTCGTCGCTCACACCAAGCAGTGGTTTAATGAGAGATTGGGACCCGACAATGCCTCCGTCAGTGACACAACCATCAACCCAGATTGTCGAAAAGTCAATCGAGATATCTGAGTCCGAAAACGTGCCCGAGTCCTTGTAGCCAGGCTTGGCAAAGTTGGTAATCATACCACTTCCACGAATCCGTTGGCACCACTTGTTACCAAGAGTTTCCACGTTTGACCTTGTTGCAGATTTGTAGTCGGGGGACTTGCTCTTCTTTGCGTTACACTTCTCTCCGAAAACCTTGTAATCTGTATTAGCGTTGGTCGAGCTGGCTGATTTGGAAGTAGTAGTCTTGGTGGATTTTGCGGTTGATGCTTTCTCAGTCGACGCATCATGCTTTGTTGTGGACGTGGTGTGCTCTGTCGTCGTAGTGGAATGCGCCTTGCTAGATCCGGCGGTACTTGAGGCGGTAGTAGAAGCCTTTTGGCGGTGTATACTGGGCGTAGGATATTTTGACGAGCACTTGCCTTTGCTCATGGTCATTGTTGTTCGAAGCGTCGACTTGCCTGATGTAGAAGAGCATACGCATCTGCCGTCGTGTTCATTGCAGTACTTGGTAGTGCTGTGAGCCGTTGTCGTTGGTGAAGTGCTTATGGTGCTTGAGGAGCCTTTGCGAGTTGTCGCGGAGCTCTTCGTCTTGGTATCACTCTTGGTACTAGTCTTTTTCGTACTCGTAGTAGCAAGCAGTGAGCATCCCTCAGAATCCGAAGAGCTGCTATCACCGTCACGCTTGGAAACTTTACAGGACTTCACATGAGAAAGGTTAGCAGTCGAGAGGTGGGTAGCGTGGATGAGGGAAAACGAAAACTTACCGAAGCATCGGTGAACTTGACGCCATTCCAAACCAACGGGAGGCCAGAACCCCTTTCCCAGGCCCAAGTGAGAAGTAATGCTTTCAACCTTTTGGGCAGCTCTGCTCCTCCTGCAGGCAGTTTTGAGGACGGTTTGAGCTTACTAGTGCTAACCTTGTTGTCCTGGCCGTATTTCATCAGATAGGCCGCCATTCCAGCAACGGCCGCCGTAGCTTTCTTCTCGTTAGTGGCCCGTTCTTATGGTCAAGCTATATCTAGTCGGCAAAGATTGGAATGCAGCTTACCAGGAGAAGTCCCAGATGTCTCATAATAATCCATCTCGCCAACGGCTTCGGCGCATTGGATATCCTCACCAGGTGCATATACATGGGGCAAGTTCTTCGCCTCGTCTATGTTTGAATTCTTCCAGCGCGTGGTGCCGTCAGGGCTAGTCGCTCCGACTACGATGAGCTCAGGAATATATGAATCGCCCATCGATTTGTGAGCGAGAACAGCCGGAAAATGGTCAATTGAAGTCTGAGAGAAAGAAGATTAGTTGTGGTGATTGTAGTATAGGAGGAGGTAGGCTTGCCGCTCCCTCATTGCCTGCTGCACAGACAGGTGTGATGCCTTTTTTCACAAGAAACTTCAGAAAGTCGGCAAACTGAGTGCGAATGCCGTTGTAACAATCTTCTCCACGAGCATCCAAGTAGACGGGCTTGTTCTTGGAGTCTAGCCTGCCAAAGCCCCATGACATGGAGATTATGCCTGGTTTCTTAGTCTCAGCGACATCCTTCATGATTTCAAGGATGCCATTCAACAACGTCTGCATTCCCGCCGTATCGAAGACGCGTACGAGGATTGGGTTAATATTCTTGGCGGCACCATACTTGTGTCCTGCCATACGAGTAAGCATGCATGTTCCGTGGCCCCCAAAATCTCCTTCTCTGTTAATCTTGGGGTCTGCAAACAGCCATCGCGCGTTCTTAGCAATATTACGTCCCTCTGTAAACTCCTGCAGCTGCGTCAGAGAGGTCCTTGTAACTAACCCCGTAAGGCGGGTAAGACTTACTGGATGTTCTAGTCTTGCACCACTATCCACGAGGTATACGTTGATACCCTCGCCGGCCGCTTCGTCGTATACGTATTTGTTGCTGTACTTGTCGAGCGCAGCGCCCTTGGCCTGACCCAGGACCACCAAATCCGTACTGGCTTCTTTCTGAGCGGTAAGTCCCATGAAATTCACCCCGCACTTCTTTGTACATGGTATCCAAACCACGGACACCTATTTTATCTCTGTTGTTAGTATCATTTCATCCTGAATACTATCGTTTTGCAGAAAACTTCATGTCTTACTTTTGCATGCTTGGTCAACTCCTTTGCTTCATCCACTGTCATCTTGGCAACCCAGTGCACAACGCCAAAGTCATCCAACTTCACAGTTGTTATACTCGTTGGGTCCGAAAATGTGAGCATCTTGGAGTGAATGGTGGCAGCACAGACCGAATCTCGACAGTTTGACTTTGGATAGATGTAATATTCTTGAGTGACTGCGCAAGACTCTTGCTCGTTGCCATCTGCCCGCCGGCGAAGACCATTGGAACCATTCGTTGCAGTGCAAGCCTGGGTAGTCGTTGTGGATGTCGTCTTTGTCTTGGTGGTACTAGTTGCCTTTTCTGTGGTCTTTGCTGCATCTGAGGTCTTGGCAGGCTTGGAATTCTCTGTGCTCTTGGGCTGCTTCGTCGTCTCCGTCGTCTCCGTCTTCTTAGTAGTCTTGTCCTTATCGTCGCTATCATCAGGCTTCTCGCTTGGAGGAGGAGTTGGAGGTGTAGGAGCTGGGAAAGAAGGGAATTTAAGTCCTGGGCCAGCCTTAGGAAGCCACCAATAACCCTTGATGCCAAGGATGATGGGAACGATGGTTGAGGTAGATTTTCCAGCTGACGAGGTTTTGACTGCTGTTGAAGTAGTAACCGGCTTGGTGATGGTCGAATACTTCTTGTCCCTCGTGCGAGTAAAGCTTCCAGTCTCGGATCCTACAGTAATAAGGGTCTCAGTCTGTTCAGCCTCTGTCGTTGTATGGCTGGTGGTCGAAGACAGAGACTTGGTAGTGGACTGCTTGGAGCCTTTGTCTGAGGCCGCAGAGGTTTTGCCCACATTGGTTTCAGTCGAGGAACGGTGAGTTGTCGTTGAATGAGAAGAATGGTTTGGGGTGAAGGGATGTTGAGAAGAGTGAGTCGTCGTCTTATGAGTCGATGAACCACCTTGTGTTGTTTCCTTGCTGACATTTTCCTTCTCTTTTGTAGTTGGCGAATTAGTTTGTGTCAACCCTGCGCCTGGAGTGTTGGAAGCATAGGAGGAGGCAGCCGTCGTTTTGCCAGTAAATGAACTGTGGCCCGATCTTGTCTTAGATGGACTACTTAATGGTGAGGCAACACTCGTTGCACCAGAAGTACCTGCGTGTTTGCCTGTCTTTGGGATAGTCGATGAACCAGGTGTGCTGGGCGAAACGGAGGTCTGGTCTGTTTCTTCCTTGGCGGAAGACTTTGCCGACGAAAGCGCGAACTCAGTGGTGCCAGAAGACCTGGGAGCCTTAGTGGTCTTGGTTTGGGTCGACAGAATATCAGATCCAGAAGAAAAGGTGGACGTATGGGATGTCTTTGAATCATGGGACGATTCTGACTTAGAGCTAAACTTTGCTGTGCTTGACGGCTTTGGGGTGCTGGTGGTCTTTTTGCCACCTGATGGGTAAAATGGTCCAGACAAAGCAGAAGTGCGATCTGTCTTTATCTCGACCGATGATTCGACAGATGTAGATTCAATGACGGTAGGACTAGAGAGCGTGGTCGACTTCGGCTTCGTGTTGTCTGTAGCAACCGATGGCGTTTGCAAAATGGATGAAATAGAAGCAGAAGAGGATGTTTTCTGAACCTCGTCAGAAATCCATTTAGATTGGACTTGGCTGCTGACCCTATCGAGAACCATCAAAAAGCCCAGGAGGGTCAGTTTGGGCAACATGATGAGTGAAAATGGCTAATGAGAGTATGAATTGGTGGATAGAAAACTAGAGAATGTGATATACGATGAAGCTGTTGATTTCAAAATAATTTCTCATTCTTCTTTCGTTTATTTATACTATAAAGACACAGCATCAGTCGCCTTTCACGTATTATTACATGGCCATGTTCCTTCGCTTGAACGGTTCCAGGGCGCGCAGCGAAGGATCGATCCTCGGACCTGCTGCCTCTGATTTTCCACTCTCGTTCCCAGTAAGACCTGCATAGAAGCGATATCCAATAACCCTGCCATGGATATCGCCATGAAGCTGGAAATTACTATGGATTTGCAACGGGGGTGCAAGGCTAAGAGGATGCAAGAACAGTAACCAACAGGCCGAGGTACTGCGAAACTTGATCGAATACCGTGCATACAAGTGTGATTTCGAGAACAGTACATGATTAAGTGGAGGTAGGATTTCAACCAGGAATGTGACAGAATATACCTGGTACTAACAAGACCGTTTATGGGCAGGTCAGTGGGGCGGGTTCCGGAATAGCCGCGATAGTGATTCTCCCTATGGCCACTAAGTATCAAAATGAAACCTCCTCGTTGTGATTTTGCATGGGGCCTTGCACATGCAAATGTTGGTTGGGTCTACGTGGTATTGTGAAAACCATTGACATGAAACAAGTTGGTCCATAAATTTGGCTGACTTGAATCTAAGCCACCAACAGCCAGATCCAACACGCGAGAGGATGCACGCTTTACCCAATCTGCTCATCAGATATTGAATTTACCGCGCGTCCGGCGAGACCTCCAAACCTGTCACATAGTCCCTAGTTTTTCCTGTTGACGTGATGTAATGGTTTGCCTAGAGCTTGCTGGGCTCCTGGTGCGAGTTGCATATTGTGCCCATTATCTTCATGAGCATCTAGCCCGAGAGCAAACAGAAAGTGCCGTATCGAAGAATCCTACTCCGCTTCTTTCATACGCTTCGATGTCTCAGCGCTGCAGGATCTAGAGGCAAAGTCCTTCCCGTCTTGATGGATCGACGTTGTAGATCTCAGAGTCACAGCCATCACCGCGCGCCAACCTTTTTCTCGCAATACCGCACTATAGCCGGATCTCTCATTTTCATTGACATTATAACTATAGTCAATGGCTTTGCGCAGGTGGCAAGGGCCGTCGAAATGACATCTTTCAAGTGACCGTGGCCCCTGACTAGACTCTAGGGTTCGCTGGCATCATATACAGATTTTTACAGCCATCCTCAAGCACATAATTGGATTCATGTCTCTTTTGTCAAGTATGCTGCAAATAGAAGCCAGTCTAATCTAAATAACGGTATCAATCAGTGAATATTTTAACCATGACCAGCAAAATGACGCATCGTGAACTGTAGGGTTCTCATTCTGTACAAAGATTAGCTTGTACCTGGGCTTAATGAGGCTAAGTATGCAAGCTTACGCATTGGCGTTGGTCACGAAGCAGAAAAACCAAAAGAACCGTGCTTATTGCAAGCCTGTCGGAAATTATTACAATAGAAGGAGTCAAATACGACGGGAAGTCTGAGAAAACTAATCTATATCCCGGGAGCGATATGCCTGGATCCAGATTGAAGAATTTCATAATTCAATTAAGTATAGCTCACCGTTGAGGAATGGCGGGATTACGTCGTGGGGGCGCGATGTTGGTGTTAGGCCTCGTTGTCATAATCACCTGCGGGACCGGATCTAGGCGAGAAGAAACAAAGTAAATTGTAAATTGCCTGATTCTGATCCTTACGCTAGCTATACTGGCAGTGTACATGGGCCAAGAATGTGTTGGTTGAGTGTTAAGAAAAATATTTGCACAGGAAGCGGCCTACTGCGGCTGCCTAGCTGCTAAGCCTCACGACCAACAACGCTCTATTGCAACTCTACTCGGCCGGCATTGACATGATGCTTGTAATCAGACTCTCAAACAATTCAGTCACCCCTTTATTTTCCTTTGCCGATGTGACCCAATGGTCCCCCCGCAGCCCAATCGATTCCTCGGCGACTTGTTCGATCGATTCCTCGGTCGGCTGCTTCATCGGTTCCTCGATAGGCGGCGCGTGGTTCACCCTTTCCTGATGGCCCCCAATACAGACGAAGCGCAAGAAACGCCGCATTTTGGTGGGCTGTGGTGCCAATTCCACTTTGCGCTCGGGTGGATTCGGATTTATGACATGGAGCTCGGTGGCAAGATTTCGACCATGCGTTAGCACGTCCTCGCATTGCTGGATAGTCTCTCGATCGTCCATCTTCGTCGCGACAACGGCCAAAACGAGAGGCCTTTTCCGCTTGATGAGGTCTGGTCCGGTACAATTTTGCCAATTCTCACGCATTCTATCCAGGCTCTCGGGCACGTTGGGATCATAGCAAAGCACTACGGCGTCTGCATTCTCTCGCATTTGCCTTAAGCAACTTCCTCGATCTCCTTCGATAAGAGATATATCAAATATTCTCACCATGATTCTCACAATGAGGCCATCGAACTCCACCATCTTCCTCTCTATTGGGAGCATTGCATACGGGTTATAATAGTGTTCATCAAACCAGCCTCTGCAGTACTATGTTAAATTCCGGTCAGCTCAGTAAAGGGAATCTTCGCCAGATCAATTGTAGAGCAAAGCCGAGAGGCTATTGGTGCGACTTACGCGCACTGCCAATGTTTCCTTGCCTGTGATGCGATCGCCAATTAGAACTATCGTAATGGATCGATCGTTCGTATCGGGCCGATCAGACAGATACTTCACCTGGGGTGGGTTGCTCATGATTTAAATAGACGAAATAATGGAACAAATATTGCAAGAATTATTGCCCTTTGACGATGCCGGGGAGTCCTGTTGATGTGTGCGGGAATGACACCAACCAACAAATCAAGGGAGGTAAGCTGACTTATATCAACTCGGGGTGTTAGTCAATGCCTTAGGCATCCACCAACAACTTGGTACACTTAAAAGCGTCAATGCAAGGAATATCTTGTACGCTCGGCGCCAACACAACGTTCTATATTATTACCCACTTTTATGTACTCGTGTACTCCTACTCATAAATACTATGGGTTGCGGGATTATGGATATTATTATATAATTTAACTGGAAATATATATATTACTATATTTCTTTAGCTTATAAACTTTTTATTAAATAGGTTTCTCTTGTATAATAAGACTTCAAGTCCATATCCTTTTCCTAACATGTACAGTGGGCTCGGTTGCCGGCACCTCTGGCCTGGTCGTAAAAGGAATTCTAAGTGATTAGGTAGAAGGAATGAGAAAGATGAAAAGTTGCTATGGTATATATACATGCAAGAAAGAGATATCTAGATTTCTAATTTATTTCTCGTGAAGGACCGAATCTTGTTGTGTCGTGGTGTCTTGATATCCGCATATTATCGCGAGTCCCCGGCGAACGATAGTAATCAACCAATCAAAGATGGCAGAATGTCCGAGTGGTTAAGGAGTGAGACTTGAACCTGTTTAAGCTATCTCATGGCTTCGGCCGCATAGGTTCGAACCCTGCTTCTGTCGTGGTAATCTATTTTTTTACTGTGTGATGCAATTGTGTGAAACAAAAAAACCAGTGGTGTATTGACCTTTTGGGAAACCTTAACGCCAATCTAATTCTAATGCAAATGCCTACCTAAACCTACCCAACCTATCCAAGGAAACAGCCCCAACATCCCAATCCCCATCACACCTTCAACCTCCTTATCCTCCTCTATCCTCCTCCTCCTATCGCCTTCCAATGGGAAGGTAAGGCCACCCTGCCGACTAAGAGTTGGCCTTAACTACCCTTATCACCGCCAAGAGCTAATAAATCTATAGTATTAAATTATACTATATATCTATCCTCTGCATTACTTAGAGGAATCAATATTACTGCCTTATTAGCTTACAGCCTACAATCAAATTGCACTAGAGCACTATAAGCACTGCCTTTTTATGCTTAATAAAGCTCTTCTTTGCAGAGGAAAGGCCAATAAGCAAAAGGGCCTTGTATCCCAGGATGGTAAGGTTGACTAGGTCTATATCCTTAAGATATAGACCTGGTATTGTATTTATAGATAATTTATTTAGATTTACCTGGATAAAGCTTTATAGCTTGAGAGTAGGCTGGATACTATCTTCTAGGTCTTAATACCTAAGGCAGTAGGTGTGGGCAATGTTATTGTGATGGTTGGGCACTTGGTAAAGTATTAGGTGTTGGAATATAGGCTGGGGCGTGGTTATTATTATAGGGTGTATTGTAATGGTTAATAAGTAGGAGGGTGTGTGAGCATAAGGATGTATAAGAGGCTTGAATAGGGATGTAAGATGGAATAGCTGCTATGACTTATTCAAGGGTGATGGTGGGAGAAAGAGGCTAGGCTGGTCTTGGTAGGCATTTTATATTGGTGGTTATATTTAAGGTTTTTCTAGAAGGTTTTCTCTGCTGTATTGTATGAGGTTATTGGAGATACCTGGTGTTTAAAAGGCTATAGGGTATTGTTGCCTAGCTGTTTGAGTTACTGTGTAGAGCTTATTGTGTTGGCTTGGGCTATCTTGGACCTTAAGGTTATTAATAATAATAATTATCGCGAGTAGTAGAGTTGCTGGGAATTAATGTGAACACGACTGATTGAGAACTACCGACTAGCTGGTGAATTTTAGTAACTGGTATCGTGCTCGTATTAGGGCTTGCCTTGAGGAGAGACATTAATCCTTGCCAGGCACCCGTCCTACCAGTCCTGTTCCGGAGAGTCCCCATAAAGCGACGTGTGAAACTATAAACATGTCACTCAAAGGGGTTTTCCGGCGGCTGAGGCGTTTAACTTATTGACGGAACAATCACCTTTGTTATATTTCCATGTGAAGCCTTTTCGCTTTATACTGTCCATGGTTGTCTCGGTTTCATGGATAGTGATGAGAAATGATGTCTTTGGCATCAGCGCATTTGTGCTCACATTCTTCATATTTAGAGCACCAGAGCTGCATTTGGTTACCTATCACAAGCTATGAATCCAGGTGCATGCAGAAGCTCTTGTTTATTCAAAGGAAGGTCTATCTAGGTCTCTTATAGCTACTGTTACTGCTAGCTGTTGGAGGCGGCCGGTGCAGGCCGCCGCCGGCGTCGGGGTCATAAGGTTCGATCGTCATGACGATCGTCACCTCGCACGGATCTTCAATTGGCCGGGCCCGGCGGGCCCTGTAGTCAATAGATTGATAACCTAGCATCGTGTGTTGTTTATTATGGTGTTTTGGGGCCGGTTGCGGCCTTGGTCATCGAGCCGTTACGTCAGTTGTGAACCTTGCTAGCCCGGTCATCGGGACGGCGTCAAGGAGGTCAGTTGAGGCCGTCACAATGACCGGTCTGTTGCCCTTGGTCCCGTGCCCTGACGGGCCCGGTGTCGGCAGCAGCTATGAGATGCCTGTGGCTGCAGTCGGTGTTGAGGGCAGTGACGGCTCGATTGAGCCTGCACCGAAGTTGACGGTATTTGTATGTGAAACCGGGCTCGGGCCCGATTGACCTTATCCCTTGACGACTGTTGTGTTCAAGCTAGGCAGCTGTGACTATCAGAGAATGTGACATTACCTGAAGGATCAGGATGAATCAGTCAAACTGTAAAATGGGTTGACAATGGGTACAGGGGATTTATAAGCAGAAAAGTCAAGCGATTTCAAGGTCTTATTTCCGCATGGCAGAAGACTCACTTCAACACCTGTCTCAAAATACAGATCAAAAGGAATATTCTAAACCCAAGCCATTAAGCCTAGACATCATGCACATGTTGCTCTGTCATATGTTCCTTGATCGTCTTGCCCGTCAACCCGTTTCTCGGAGGCCAAATCCAACTTAACCCAACGTGGACAGCACCAGCTACCAAAAAGCCGTACCAATATCCTAGAGCATAGATATGTGAGGCCCCTGCTGATACATTGACGCTGCCAGTACCAGCTACTGCTTGTGCAAATCCAGGAAGCAACGGAGCAAAGCCGATGACGAAAGCCACAGCAGACCTCCAGTTCGTTCCCCATCGCTCGTACATGTATATTCCGCGCGGATCGTACATGTCTGGTACGCTCAGTCGCTGATGCTGAACCAAATAGTAATCGGCAATCAGAATACCGGCAATGGGGGCCAGCCAGATCGTGTAGCCACTCATGAAGTTTAGCAAAGCACTCGCTGATGCGAGAATGTTCCAGGGAGTAATGGCCCAGGCGCCAAGAAATGCGCAGATGAACTGGCCGCGACGCAGGTTGACCCATTTGGGAAACAGTGTTGCAAGATCAACAGCAGCCGAGAGACTGTTAGCAGAGACGTTGATGCCAATATTCGCAATCAGGAATGCAAGTGCAATAAAAAACGCTCCTGCTCGCCCACCGGGCGACGTCCAGTGATTGATGATTTGAAGTGGATCCCAAAGAACTTCATCGTACAGGATGCGCGTCCCATTTGCCGCAATGATGCCGAAAAGCATCATCATGATAAAGGCGACCGGAATGACGACTAGCTGGATGTACGGGCTGGTTTCTTTCCTAGAGTATCGAGCAAAATCGTTCATGTTGACTCCAAGCGTTGCAAAATTTCCGATCATGGCGTTAACACCACTCAGAAATGCCCAACCCAGCTGCGAACCGGAGGCTTCGTTGCCAAATTGGAAAACCTTGCTCCCGCCACCAGTCTCGTTGATGACCCAGCCCATGATGGCGAATCCTGCAATTGGACAGGCGATAGCTTTGATATCGAAAAGATACTTTAGTTTATGGGCAGGAATCCAGTGAAAAGGCAAGACTATAACGAAATAGATGAAATAGCATATCATGAGGCCGGTATCGATATTTGCTGACGCTGGCAATGCATTATGAATATTGCGAAAGTTTGGTGCCCAGGCCAAGATTATGGACTGCACACACTCCGCGCCGGTGTAGGTATTGATTCCATACCAAAATACACCGACAACGACACGGAATACGACCATGACGTAAGAAAAGTAAAAACCATAGGCTGATCGCGCCTGAACAGGGAATGGAATGTGTAATCGGGCGCCTGGGATGCTGTGAGTTAGAAATAATCGTTCATATAAGCGCTACAAGAAAAACAGGGCGAGCGAAATCCACAGGCGACCAATACTGCTGGGAGAAGACATACCAATGATGCTATTCAAAGTGACTACAACAGCCGTCACGAGGTTGCCGACCACGCAGGCGACAAGTGCGAGTTTCCATGATAATCCCACAGAAATCAGCGACGCGCCGATTCTCCAGATGCTGACGGAAAACGCATCAGATATCCAGTATGTAGCGAAATTATACTGCCTAGTGTTAGAATTAAATCGTCTGCGGTGGTGAGTGGGTGCACATCATACTGTCCGCCAGGTCTGCCGTTCGTAAGGGACGGGGTCGAGATCTTCGTTGCTCCAGGTCGTCCCCGCCGTCGCAAAGCGGCTTGGCTCTGTTTTCAGGTGGGCATGTGACTTGATGCGACCCCAGAGCCCGCCAACTCTCACGGGAGACGACGACCCAGTGCCGGGGATAGGCGACGGGGGCGATGCGGGCGACTTCTCCATCTTTTACGGCGCCCAAGTCAAACGGGCAGCGGGCATGCAGTGAGTAAAGCAACGGGGTCTAAATAAAATGTCAACGGATATGAATGATGCGAAGTAACCCGAGATGGCGGAGGGGCACGCTCTAATAAATCCGGCGGTTATTCACGTTCCAGCCATACGCCAACGGGGGAGTGGGGTCACACACTGGCATAGGCTTCATCACATCAGCCTAGCACTATTCCGCACCAAAAAGGGCTTGCGCGTTTCACCAGAAACCAAAAAGAGGAGATGCGTCCAATTGACCCTGTTGGGTAGCATCCCCATGTCAGATTCTCACCATGGCTATCTGCCGAATCCTGACGCATTCGCCACCTGATTGGCTACTCGGGCCAGAATTATAGCCCTTTCCTATCAGCAGCATGGATCCCGATAACAACGAGGGAAGGTTGCTGAGATATGATCGGATCAGTGGCGCCGGCATGGGCCGATGGGTTGGCATCCTGGCGCTTTTCATGCATTGACAAGTCACACGACCACGGATATCAATCAGTGCAAGGTGTTCAATTTGTGTCGGTACACTATCCAAGGCCTATTGAAACCACCCACTAACATTTCGTTTTTTCTTTGACCAAATTTTGTATTACACAACGATACATTATTTATTTGGCAAGCTCATCCTTCTGCTTCTGAAGAAGGTAGTAGTACTGTTGCATCTGCAGCGGCTTCGTGGTTCCTCGATCACCATCATATGTGCCCTTTCCGTGGCCATCGAAGTGGACCTTCCAGGCTATGAAGAGGTTAGCGCAAGACTATCATTTATAAAAGAAAGAAAAAACTTACTGCTGGCGTCAAATGCAAGGTAGGACCAGCTGTCGTTGAGGTAGGCCTTGTCAGTGCCGACTTGGATGGTCTTGACCTGCCCCATCAGGCCTGGCGCAGGTCTGAGGTCCTTGAGTCCAGCGACGAGCTTCACAAGGCCAACGACAAAGGCAAGAGCAACGTCCTTGCCAAAGCACTCATGCTGGCCAAAGCTGTAGGAGCTAACATCCTCCTTCTTTCGCGTCGCGTCAAACTTGTTAGCATCGGGGATTTCGTTGGTGCGCCCGTGCGCGCCCTGCATCATCGTGATTAGTGACTAGATGTTTTCATGGCATTAAAAAAAAAGACTGCAAAACTTACAAGCATCAACACAACCAGGTTACCGGGCTGCACCTGTTTGCCCTCGACTTCACCAGGCGCCGCTGCGATGCGCATGGTGCGCTGCGTGCTGGTGAGACGCTGAGCTTCAGCCACGTAAGCGTGGAGCGTGGCGTCGTCGTCCTTCTGAGCGGCCGTTTGGACTTCGGCCCAGATCTTGGCATTCTCGGCACGAAGGAAGAACTCGAGAATTTCGTAAAACTACACTTGCATTAGTTGTGTGCATCACAATAGGTAGAGAAAATAACAAGACTTACCGCTGTAACCGGGACACCGATTCCGCCAAAGGCCGTCAACCACAGCGTGTCGACAATCTTCTCGGCCGACATGCCCTGCGACACAAGCTCCTCGACCATCTTGACACCGCAAGAACGCAGCGAGTCCTTCTTGATGGAGGCTCTTCGGCCAAGCGCACCGGAAATAGCTGATGCGATGCCGAACCCAAGGCCTCGGCCAGCAATGATCTCGTCGACAATCTTGCGCGTGGAAGTGAGAATGGCCGTGAGGCTTTCCTGGGCGCGGCGCCGGCGGTTCCAGGCCTGAGCGGGGTCGTTGTTGTTGGAGCCCCAGATGCGCAAGTTGAGAAGGTGCGTGTAAATTTCGGTAGACCCGTGAACACCTTCTGGGTTCTCTTCAGACCGAAGATCCATATAGAACAGGTCGGCGAGAAGTCGTGCGTTCAGAGGAATAGCGACGTCTCGGATGATGTCAATTTGGTCAAGGCCAGGCGTCAGGGTAAAGGTCTCCTTGTCAATCAACTGCTTGCCCACGCGCTCGACGCACTCGTGGATGGCGGCATGGAAGTTGGGGATCTTTTGCACAGCCTTGAGCACTGATGTCCGGTGGTCAAAGTTGACCTTTTCGTCACCTGCAAGCATGTACCAGCTCACGTCCTTCTTTCCGGGCATGAGAAGGTTCAGCGGCTTGGCCCAAGGAATGACAAACTGCTTGGGGTTGGACAGGACCTGCTTGATGCCCGCGCTTGTGAAGACGGGAACGGGGGTAGCTGGCTTCTTGGGATCGTCGAGGGTGTACTGGTCAATGGTGCCGAGTTCCTTGGCAATCGCCGCGTTGGCCGTCTTGGTATACATGGGCTGCATAACGGCGACCGAGTTGAAGGGGAACCAGCCTGGGACACCACGCTGGATCAGCTTGTACAGCATGGATCCGCCCAGCGTCTTGTAGTCCTGCTGCACTTCATTGTAGCCCCAGGCGGTCAGGTTGGCCACATTGTAGTCAATCGTGTTGAACCTGTCAGAGCGCACCAGCGTGACAGCGTCCGAAAGGATGGCACGACCGACCGAGTATGTCGGGCAGATGCCGCTACCAGTGTTTCGAGCGGGCTTCATGTCCTCAATCATCAGACCTGGGTAGAGTTCAACCATGTCAGGGTCTGTGTACAGCTTCTCGAGAATGCCTGCAATTTCCTGGTTGGAGTTGATGTCGCTGAACTTGTCATAGCGCTTCAGACCAAAGAAGTCACGGAATTCGTTGAGTGACGCCACCTATTTAAATTAGTCTCGCGATAATAATGCCTAGCAGATGTGAAACGACTTACCTGCCACTTGCGGGCTTGGTTGATGGCGAGAATCTCAACCACCTTGAGCGCCTTGGGGACATTGCGAGCACCGAAGCAACCGGCGGGGTCATCCATGGCCTCCTTCAAGATGCGCACGAGGTCCTCGTCCTTGAACCTACCGTCGGCCTGGCGCTCTAGGCCATCGAATGTGCGCTGGCTGGGATCCTTGGGAATGTTGCTCTCAAAGGTCACCAGGGCTCTTCCGAGCTCGCCATAGCTGACATCCTGCAGGTCCTCGGCCTTGCGACCGGGGAAGAGCTTAAGGAAGAAGTCATTGATCCAGCGCTCGTCTTTTCGAGAAATACACGAGTGGAAGCGGTAGAGAAGGTTGAACTCGACGCTCACTTGGTTACCGACGCCTCTAGGGACGCCGTCCTTGTCAAAGGCTGCACCGATCTGCACTCTGGGATCAAGGGTCCAATCACTCTTTGAGTGGTGGGTGTTTGTGATGGCACGCAGGTAGTCGTGCAGACAGATGTTGATATACATGCCGCCGACAATGAGACGAGCTGTGTTGAACAGGTCATGATCTTGCTTGGCCACCGCCTTGGCTTTATCCTCAGGGCTTGCGTCCTGTGTGCACGCCAGTGTGAAGCGCCCATTCTCATTGATCTTGAGCAGGATGTCGGCAACGTAGTTGTGGAAACGGCTGTAGAGCACAAGCATGACATTAACACCAGCTGGTTGGCCAAGCAGGCGCTTTTCATGAAAAGTGTCGGGCTTCAGCTTGCCCTCCTTCATGGTTCGAATCTCTAGCTGATCCTTAAGAGATGAACCATATAAAGGTGCTAGATCAAGATACGATGAGGTATCAGACTTGTTCATATCCGTACGGTTGGTACGGAAGATGTCATGGATAATGATGGATGCATGATAGAAGAGCATGGATGAAATGCCAGCAGGGTTCTCCTTGAACTTTTGCTCATCACGAGCCATGAGGAGATCAAAGAGCAAGCCTGGATCAGGCTTAACACCATGCATACGCTTCTCTGGCCTAACAGTCTTGGCGTATGGGGTACCAGCCTTGCCAAGGTTGGGCTCTAGGATGTTATTGAAGCTGCCATCTGGCATTCTGTATTGGTGAAGGCCATCGGGTGCTTGTGGCACTTGCTCTCGCAGTATAATATCGCTATCTGGAGCCTGGAACTCAATTGTATCAGAAGCTTTGGGCTTCTCAGACATGGTTCCGGGCGTGACAACGTCATACTTGACATCGCCACCGACATAGCTCAAAGGTGGGTGCTGGAGGTTGCTCCAGAGTGTATCAATGAGCTTGTTGGTAAGCTGAGTTCGAGCGTTCGATGTGGAAGGAAGAGAGGTCAGGATGCCAATCAAGAGTTCAGTGGTGCTATCTACTGTTAGAAAGGGCTTGCATAGGTAGGTGAGTTTCAAGGTATGCTTACCCTTTCTTGTCATCGAGGGGCTCTCCCTCAGATAGAAGCTCTTTGATCAGACCAGTAAGTTCGGGCAACGAGGCCTGACTCTTAACGGCAGCAAAGTCTTTTAGGAGGTCTTGGGCAATCTTTGCGGGGTCAGCAAAGAAGTTGCCTGGTCCCGCTTTACGGGCCTCGGCATATGACTCGCCGGCTTGGTACTTTTCGTTGAAGGACATGGCTGTCTCCGAATTATGTCGTGGGATTGGGAAGAGACTATGGAGAATGCAAGAGGGAATTGCTCTGATTGACACGACCCAAGAGTCCTTGTCGGAGTCTCTATTTATAATGCGTTACTACCACCTGGTCCTAACAATCAACTCAATCGATCCCGTGTTGGCCGCTTCTGCCGGGGGATATTCGCCTCCCCTTTTCCAAGTTGATACCTGGTGGCGTTCACCACAACCCTATGCAAAGAGAAAACTGCATAAACGCACGATATATGATTCGCCCGACGGCGCCATTTCACATCCTAAAGATCTGCAGGGCTCAAGCTCCCAATGATATCCAAGGTAAATATGCATTACACTAGCCGGTGAACGAAGTGCGAGATGTTCCACTTTGATAGTTGATATGGCAGGCGCGTGATTTGCCAATGCACGTCTTACGAGCACGAAGATTGGGTTACAACACATTTTTACAAAAGGGCAAGCACGAGCTGCAGTTAAGTGAGGGGCTGTACGACCCCTCGCATAAGATCTCAATCGCCAATACGAAGCGAGAAACGGACGGCATAGGCCAATGCCTGTGGAGATGTACAGCTCTGGCGGCCTTCATCACATGCCGACGACCACTGTCGAGAACAAATGCCACTCAGGCCATTGGCCGACACAATCTCCTGATTTCGGGTCTCGAATGCACGGGATGCTCGAACAGATCATGGAGTGTGCATTGTGGCATATTGTGGCACACGGGTGGAAAAGGCGCCAATGGGGACGGCCCCATTTGTTACCTCCCTTCCAGCAGGGTGAGATTGGGAGATTGCGGGGTAAAAATTCTGATACCAGCATTGCTGCTGTCCTACAAATATGCCTTGATTGTGTGTGCAATGTGTGGTGTGGACTGCATATGTAGTGAGCGAAAAAGGGTCGCGATGGGAAATGATTAGTCGCATCACCACCCCGACTGCCTGGTGGGATTCAATTAACCCCTGGACCTATACCCCGGCAACATATATCTTATCGATCTCCCGTGTCTTCGGCGTAGTTCCGGGTCGGATCGAGGCGCGAGCTTCCCCATAGACTTAAATCCCGCTAGCAACAAGGGCCCGAGAGATCTGGGTCGATTATCTCCGCGCGCGCAGGGACCCTATGAGCTGCAGCAAGTGGCGAGCCACACAACCGTGTAGCGTAGCATACTCGTCAGCCTCGTATGTATGTGCTAGGCCTAGCCGGATGTTTCCCCCACTGCGTAATGTTGCATAACCATCCCGCCAGTCAAATCGACCACACGCAGTGCCCCCAAATGTCGCGTAATAATTACTTCGCACAAAACCAGACCCAATAACATGTGACCCGGGGCTTGTCTGCTCGGTCGATCCGGCAATGGTGGCCTCAATGACATGATTTCGCAAACATGGCGGCACGGCAAGTGACATAGCGCCCGCTACGGCAGACCATAGCTCAAGTTCGGTCAAAACCCAAACTGACCATTTTTTTCCTACGCGGACGCTGGGGCGTGAGCGTTCGTAATTACCGATACGTAGACTAGCGCCCCGCTACGTACATCTACGATATGGGTACATGCATTCGCAAAAAAA